>QANW01009150.1:308244-400637 GCA_003254865.1 Dryas drummondii | reverse complement strand
AGATGCAATCAGATCTGATTGCTACAGTAGGGGAACCAAGCCATGTGCAATGCACATGCATGTTTAATAAAAAACAAAACATGGGCTTTCAATGAAATGGGCTTAAAAAATAAAACCCGAAATGGACATACTGTTGTGACTGTGGCTTAAATAACAGCCACTGTACGTGAAAAACAGTGTTCTTTATGATCAGTGAATGACTAGTCAAATAGGCCAAAAACTGTGATTTTCATGAAATGAATGAAGTGCAGTATACCTTGTGTCTTTGTTCATTCTTGACTTCTTCAATACAGCTGAACTTGATCCTAATCTAGCCTAGAGCTTGTGAGTTATTAAATACAAATAAATACAATTGTTTTGACAAGGAACATAGCCAATTTAACAAATCCTAGAAACTAACATAGATGGTTAATTGGTTTAAAACAAGTGGAGGAATGAGGAACAGCTGCTTAGTTATATTTATGCAATGTCCAATTATCCACCCACCAACCTTCTCCCAAAAAATAAATAAACTAAAACAAAATACAGCTTCCAATTCTATGATGAGACAGTTTCAGATTAGGGGGGATATTTTATATTTGTTGGGTCAATTGAATCTACCATGGGAAAGTTTACTTGGCTATTTATACACTAGTCTATGTGTTTTCGGTTACAAGGGAAGTTCTTGCACCACTATTAATAATGAGTAGTAATTAAGAGCCTAGAGCTTATTTCAGCATATTTTAAATAGTAGAGAAGAAGCATATATAGATCCTTTGTTGTTAGTAGCATATATAGTATAGAAGAAGCAGATATTTGATCAAGCAAGCATAGTTGTTAGGAGCTTAAGCTTCTCCTCACACAAGTAAAGGCCCTTTGTTGCATTTAAGCCATGGCTTGTGGTCCTTGCTGAGTGGTCTTTCAAAATTCATACTTGATAGTGTGTCTGATTTATGTTAGTTCTGCAACCAACGAAAGCTCCTTAACCTCTTCTCCATCACTCTTTAAATCCCCTAAGTGTCATATCATTGAGAACTAGAGATGCAAAGTCCTTGTGCAATCTGCATCCAATCTTTGCTTTACTTACTGGCCATTCTTATTTTTTATGAAAACTAATCTTGGATATATATGTTTCTTTTCTTGTTTCTCTAGTAGATGCGAGATGCCAAGGCCAACTTCAATTTTAATTCCACTATGTTTATTTTATTTTATGGGAGTGATCCAACTTTCTGCAGATTCTTGGTCCAAACTCCAATTACATACATAGAGCATGCTTGATTGCAATTTTCATTTAAGAGAAATGATGCAAAACCCTGAATTTCTTCGTCAGTTGGCTTCTCCTAAGAATATTAAGGTATATTAATTTAGGGTGCTTAATATATTGACACATACATCTCTCTCTCTCTCTCTCTATATATATATATATCTATTTATCTATCTATCTTGCACTTGCACATGGATCCAACAAATAGAACTCTGTTGGCGTGAGTTGTCAATCACGCATAATTAGAGATAGCCTACCATACTTAGAAGAAGAATATTGTATCATAATTAGAGAGGAGAAGATCTCGGCTATATCAATGTATTACTTAGAATAGATTGTTAGACTCCTTTATATACTCTTGTAACCCACAGAGAAAAATATCAATGAAAACTATTCTATTCCTCCCATATATTTTACATGGTATCAGAGCAGGGATCTTAGGATTTCTGCTCCGCTTGACACACCTCTAATACTTCCTAGCCGACCATGGAAGCTCAACTAGATCAGAACCCCCCAGACCAGAATACCTTGAGTATCAACCAGAATCAATCAAACCTCGATGACCTAACCATTAGAATGGCAGAATTGTTATCCAAGGCCATGACCCAGACACAGACCCAGACCCAAACACAGACACAGAACTTGACTGTACCGATCGGCATCAAACTAGACAGCACAAATTATGCCGTTTGGTCCCAGGTTTTGGAGATGTTTATCTCCGGAAAAGACAAATTGGGCTATATCAACGGTGATCTCCCACGACCACCACAAACCGACCCGACATGGCAGAAGTGGCGAACAGAGAACTCGATCGTTAAGGGGTGGTTAATCACCTCAATGGAACCGAGTATGATCGGCAATTTTATCAGATTCCCAACGGCAAAAGCCGTATGGGATGCTGTGGCTACGACTTTCTTTGATGGCACTGATGCTTCACAAGTCTATGATCTTAAGAGACGGGTGACACAGATGCGACAAGGCGGTGGTCAGATTGAGAAATCGATTTCTCTGGTGAGAAATCGATTTCCGCAGACCCAATCCCATGGTTTGTGACTCTGACATTAACAAATTTAATTCGATGATACAGGAGGATAGGGTCTATACCTTTCTTGATGGACTGGATGACCGGCTGGACAACATTCGGAGCGATGTACTTCAGATGCAGCCGTTCCCCACCGTTGAACAAGCATATGCATATGTCCGACGAGAGGATTCACGGCAAGCCGTAATGCTGACCGGAGATGGCTCGCTCGGTGGATCGATTGGCGCAGCCATGGCTTCTCGAGGAGGAGGAGGAAAAATGAGGATGCCGACTAGAGGAGGAGCAAATTCGATGGGTGGGGGCGGACCTCACAGTACAGCCACCATTGCACATCAAAAATTGAATGGAGGAGAATCAAACTCAGGTGGCTCTGCTTCTTTATCGATGGTATCACCTGGACATTTATCCTCAGGCACAAATCGGGTGGGTCATGGTTCTAACAGACCTCGGCCCAAACAAACAGCCCATTCGGGTACTGGAGGGTGTACTCACTGTGGAAAATTAAAACATACTCGTGAAGAGTGTTACAAGCTGATTGGGTATCCAGAATGGTGGGATGAGTTCAAAGCTCGCAAGCAACGCGAAGCTGATCACAGTAGTACTTCGGGACGAGCCGCTTTGGCACATGTTGAGCCAGAGTTATCCCTTATCCTGACGTCTTCTTTCATTAATGACTCTACACCTTTCAATGGTTCAGGTAATTTTGGCTATGCTTTATTTAATTCAACCCAGGGTGTCTCGAATGGATGGATACTGGATTCAGGTGCCACCGATCACATGACGAACGACCCCAATGACCTCACTAGTGCTACCCATCCGAAGCGAGTAAACATTTCTAATGCTAATGGGGTAACATATCCGGTTACAGGAGCTGGCACTGTCCCGCTCTCAGAATCCCTCTCGCTATCAAATACTTTACTTGTTCCGTCTCTTTCAAGTAAATTGTTATCTGTGGGACAGGCTACTGAGAATTTGAATTGTTGTGCACTAATATATCCCAAGTTTTGTCTCTTGCAGAATATTCTCACCAAGGAGATCATTGGTCGTGGTACTAAGAGGGGGGGCTGTATTATATGAATGACTTCAGTGAAGGACGAGCTCATCATGTGCAACAAGTATCCGATAAGAAACATCAACAAATTTGGCAATGGCATTGTTGTCTGGGCCATCCATCATTCAGTTACATGAAGTATTTGCTACCAGACTTATTCTCTAATGTTAATGTGTCAGATTTGAAATGTGAGACATGCATTTTGGCTAAGAGCCACCGGGTACCTTTTCCCTTAAGTTTGAATAAAACTGATGTTCCCTTTATTTTAGTACATTCTGATGTATGGGGACCTTCCCCAGTTCCAACTTCTTTGCGTATTCGGTGGTTTGTGACATTTGTGGACGACTGTACTCGCATGACATGGGTGTATTTAATCAAACATAAGAGTGATGTGCCTAACCTCTTCCAGTATTTCCATACGATGATTCAGACTCAGTTCTCGGCCAAGCTTCGAATTCTCCGTTCTGATAATGGTGGAGAGTATGTTAACAGTGCACTAAAGAGCTATTTTTATGCTCATGGTCTCCTTCATGAGACGAGTTGTCCCGATACCCCTCAACAGAATGGTGTGGCAGAACGAAAGAATCGACATATCTTGGAAACTGCTTGAGCCCTCCTGATTGGTGCTCATGCTCCCCGTCATTATTGGGCAGATGCGATCAGTACTGCTGTTTATCTGTTGAATCGCATGCCATCGAAAGTCTTGGACTTTCAAACTCCTCTCCAGGCTCTCTCCAAACATGGTACTTTACCGTCTGTTCTGATGCTTCCACCTCGTACATTTGGATGTGTTGCCTTTGTACATCTCCCGAAGACTCAACGAACTAAGCTTGATCCTTGTGCGTTACGTTGTGTTTTTTTGGGGTATGCCACACACCAGAAAGGATATCGGTGTTATCATCCGCCCACCCGACGTATGTATGTTACTATGGATGTCACCTTCTTGGAATCCGAGCTCTTTTTTTCTACCCCTCCAACCAACTCTCCTCTTCAGGGGGAGACACGGAATGAAGAGCAGAATTAGAATGAAGAACAGAATTGGGCTGACTTTGACTTCCTAACAAATGAACCTGAGACTACAGAGCCAACATCAGCAGCTACAATCTCTCCAACAGGATCTGAAGCAGAAAGAGAAATTGAAGTTGAGAGAGCAATTCCCACGATAGCTTCTCTTGATGTATCAGGTGTGAATGAACCTGAAGAAGGACATGGGAAAGATTTTGATGAAGAAGGCCCCTCTCATCAGCCCCTAGTCCCCGATACCAATGAAACTCCTGAGAATATTCATGAGGTAATTACTCATACTCCTGATAATACTTGTGATAATCCTGTTGGCTATCAATTACCTTTCAGGCACAACCGTGGGAAACCAGCAGAACGTTACTCTCCAGAACATGTGAGCAAGAAGTCCAGATACCCTATTGCTAATCATGTCTCATCTCAGAACTTATCAGACCCACTCAAGAAGTTTGTGCACAAGTTGTCTACAGATCGTGTTCCCGACCGAGTACAAGAAGCCTTAAGTGATCCAAACTGGACTCATGCTATAAAAGAAGAAATGGATGCACTTCAGAAAAATCAGACATGGACACTTGTTTTACTACCAAAAGGGAAAAAGACGGTTGGATGCAGATGGGTGTTCTCTATTAAACACAAGGCCGATGGATCTATTGAAAGATACAAAGCGAGACTTGTTGCGAAGGGATACACACAAACTTATGGCATAGATTATGAGGAGACGTTCTCTCCAGTTGCGAAGCTTAACACAATTAGGGTTTTGTTGTCTCTTGCAACTAACCTTGATTGGCCATTGCATCAGTTTGATGTAAAAAATGCTTTTCTCCATGGTGATCTCAAGGAGGAGGTGTACATGGATGTCCCACCAGGGTTTGCATCATCTCAAAAGGGAGTAGTTTGTAAACTTAAAAAAGCATTGTATGGCTTGAAGCAATCTCCCCGTGCATGGTTTGGGAGGTTCCGAATGGCGATGAAACAGTATGGCTTCGAGCAGAGCAATTCAGATCATACATTGTTTTTGAAACACTGGAAAGGAAAGGTAACGGCTTTGATTATCTATGTTGATGATATGATTATTACAGGAAATGACGTCGAAGGAATTTCTAAACTAGAACAATATTTGGCAACTGAATTTGAGATGAAGAACCTGGGTGGATTGAAATACTTCTTGGGAATTGAGGTGGCCCGATCAAACAAAGGCATCTTCCTGTCTCAAAGGAAGTATGTGTTGGATTTACTTGCAGAGACTGGGATGCTTGATTGCAAGGGTGCTGATACTCCAATTGTTCAAAATCACCATCTAGGGGAATATCCAGATCAGATACCGGCTAATAAAGAAAGATATCAAAGGATAGTTGGGAGATTAATCTATTTGGCGCATACTCGACCAGATATCGCATATGCTGTGAGCGTTATAAGTCAATTTATGCATAGCCCCAGTAAGGATCACATGGATGCAGCCATTCGAATCCTTCGATATTTGAAGACGGCTCCAGGGAGAGGACTTATGATGTCAAAGAATAATCACCTGGACATTAGTGGTTATGCAGATGCAGATTGGGCAGGAGATAACACTGATAGAAGATCTACGTCAGGATATTTCACCTTTGTGGGAGGTAACCTAGTCACTTGGAGAAGTAAGAAGCAAAAGGTAGTAGCACTCTCTAGTGCTGAAGCAGAATTTCGAGGAATGAATAAAGGACTTTGTGAACTTCTTTGGTTAAGGAAGTTACTCACAGAAATTGGTTTCCCACCCGTCTCGTCAATGGAGTTGTTCTGTGATAACAAAGCGGCTATTAGTATCGCTCACAACCCAATCCAACATGATCGTACAAAACATGTGGAAGTGGATCGACACTTTATCAAGGAAAAACTTGAAGCTGGAATAGTCCGATTTCCATTTGTAAAATCAGAGGAACAACTGGCAGACATGTTGACCAAAGGCATATCAAGCAAAGCATTCTACAACTCACTTGACAAGTTGGGCATCGGCGACATCTTTGCACCAACTTGAGGGGGAGTGTTGGCGTGAGTTGTCAATCACGCATAATTAGAGATAGCCTACCATACTTAGAAGAAGAATATTGTATCATAATTAGAGAGGAGAAGATCTCGGCTATATCAATGTATTACTTAGAATAGATTGTTAGACTCCTTTATATACTCTTGTAACCCACAGAGAAAAATATCAATGAAAACTATTCTATTCCTCCCATATATTTTACAAACAATACTCTCCCAAAACTCCTTACCTACTCTTGAAGTCCTACTTGGAATTTTTTTGTTTGCCTAAACTATCCAATTCACATGAGTCTTGTCAATTGATTAATTATTGATATTAATATATATATTGATTAATTATTGATATGTATATATAATAAATATATATACATAGTTAATACTTACTTGCCTACAGTTTCCAAGAGCTTTCCTACCATTCATTGTTGATATTATTTTATACTGTAATAGTGTTCCCTGTTTAGTTCTTGTAAATTACCAACTAGATCTGTTTATGTTAATTATTTTGGCACCTCTTTGATGTTGCTCTAATTTTCTTGAAGCTTTCTCATCATCTTACTAACTTGTTAATTAATTTCCTTGTTTTAAGGCTTCAAGGTTGAGAAACACATAATTGAAATAAAAGGAACTGAAGCAGAGTCTGCTAGAAGGAGAGAAGCTAGTGAGTTAAAAGTTGAAGCTAGGACAAATAAGATTAAGGTTTATCAAACAGTAATTGGATTAAGGTTTCAATATAGACTTTGCTGTAGTTTCCACCTAATTTGGTTGCAGATCCAAAATATTTGATGAGTGGCCATATTAAAATTCGTCCTATATACAAGAAAGTAAGAAACTCATTGCAGCAGGACTTAGAATATATATGGGTGTACTTTTAAAGTTCCTTATCTTAACATTAGTTTGTAGGGATATATTTGTATATAATACAATGAATATAAACCACCTTATGTATGATATTCATTTGTGGATGGCTTAGCAGAGACAAAGATGGAAGAGTTCATGTACGTTATTTCCACAAGATGCAGCTTAATTAGGAGTGGTTATTCTAAAATATGTAGATTGCAGCAATCATATGTTCCAGATTACTTGAAACATGTGGAGGTGCATGCTATCTCTCTCTCTCTCTCTCTCTCTCTCTCTCTCTATCACTCTATGTCTTGCATCTTTCTAATCTGTTTAATTTCCAGTGCTCTCAGTTAGCAGTAGATTTAGTAGATTGTGCTAGTAATCTTGTCACTAACACATGATAGGAAGATTACCCTGCATGACTGGAATTGAAAAATAAGTTTTTAAATATATGACTTCCTTAGAAAGTAAAGCAGTGATAAAATTGTAACTAAGTAAGACACTTGAACTTTCATGGCATTTATATAAATGAAGGTGAGCTTTTGTTTACTGTCCAAAGAGGTGTTGGATATGGAAGTGTAACACATGTGTATGGCTTTTGCAATGATGTGGATCAAATCTCTTTCAGGAAGAAATTTCAAATTCAATATTTGTTACTAAACTAATGTGCCTAGCCCATGTAGGTCATTTTCTCATGTTTTGAATTTGATTTTTTCTCTCTGTTGGGTGAAGGGTGAATAGTTAACTTAAGAGTTACATACCCTGTCAAAATATATTTGGCGATGAAAAAATTTGTTTCAAGCAAGTATTAGATTGTGTAGTAATTATTTGCTATGCTTATAGAAGTTCAAATATATTATATGAGGCCTAATGATTTAATAGTTGCTATTTTGCAATACTAGAAAATGAATTGTTAATTTGTTATACGCAATTCTTGTCTCACCTTTTTGCTAATTGTTTTACCTCTCAATTCCAACTATAATGAATTTGTGCTTGTTTTATGAATTCATTGCCTTCATGTAGTTATGTCTTGGTGCCTGACTTTATTTTTTCATTTGCCAACTACTAAACTGCATCTCCATAACAAAACACTATGAACCAATGGATGCCCATATGCTATTTTAAAAATGTTTCATATTTCACCTAACTATCCATCCTTTCCTAGTGTCTCTAACTTTAATTTATTGGGTGTTGACTGTTTGTTTAGGATTTGTCATCACGTGTCCATTTGGTAAGGAGCGTGTTGAAGGATTCCAGGTGCAGCTAATGCCATTGTTTAAGTGTACCCTCATAGGATAGTTCATGTCTGTAGATAGGAAATTAGGATATGGTTTTGGTTGTTGTAAATCTGATAAATTGAACTTTAAAGCTTGCTGGACCATCACATGTACTTAAGCTTGTTGCTGGACCATCACATGCAACTCTTCATTTTGGATTTTGGGATTGCTATCAGCTGCCCATTTTATTTTATTTTATTTTAAATTAAAAAATATTTACAATATCAATTAAACACTGATATCAAATGTCTATTAAATCTGATATTTATACAAGTATATACATCGAAATAATAAATACCACCGATATCTAATATTATTTTTATATCACATTGTAACTCAAACATAATGTTTAAGAGACTTATAATATTAGAAACAACGAACAAATAGATATCTAATATATATATATAAGTTACAAATTCGATATGTTAAAAATATTATATATCGTTTTGATAAAAAAAAAGTGATGTAACAACTTACCAAATATAGATTTTGATGAGTTTACAAATTACAATATCGAAAAATAAAATCAAACAAATATTTAATATACCCTTTAATGTCAGTTCTTAAAAAAATAATGATATTGAAAGTATATTACATATCGGAATTCGTTCATTTAGATAGCAGAAACTTGAAAAATTGATATATATTATTTATTAACAATATCAGATATTTAACAAATAAGATATCTAATTTGATATAGACATTGGTCCAAAACTGATATTGAAAATATGGTACATTAGATATCACGTCTGCCCTTATCGGTCGCAAACCTAATAGACATCGATTTTCTATTGATATCTAATAGGGTATTTTCTAGTGATACCATATTTATCAAAGTGATGAGATTTGACGTGCTTATATCAAAGCTGGGCCTTATCAACCTAAACTTTTAGAGTATTCAAGATCTCAATGTGGAGCACAGTATTGTCGATTTCAATATTCATGGTTCTCACAATTTTCATGGTTAGAGTATTCCCCTTCAAAGGACAAAGCTTTTTGTTTCCCATGCTTTCTTTTTGCAAAGACTAGTTCAACAAGTAGTCCATTTACTATTGATGGGACTAGTAATTGGAAAAGAGAAAATGATGGAAAAAGCTGCATATTTTTTGCTCATCGGTTTTACCATGCTTTTCTTTACACATAATATATGTGTAGGAAGAGTTAAGGATTTAATGAACTCATTTCAACATGTTGACAAAGTTATGAATCGACAATGAAAAGAGGAAATTCAGAAGAATCGATAATGGCTCAAGACAACAATTAAGTGTGTCTAGTGGCTTGCATTTCAAGCGTGTGCTTTTAGGGGTCATGATGAATCCTTGGATTCGAAAAATTGAGGAAATTGAGGAAAGGTTCGAATCTTGGTAGTTTGCTTGAATTTTGCTCTTCGTGTTTGTCTTCAGTTAAGTTGGAGCAGTTTGTTATTATCTTATGGCGTCTCTGGTATAAATGCAATGCTTTTGTGCATCATAAGAGGACTATCCCAATTGAACATGTCTGTGAGGTGGCGTTGCGCTATCATGAGGAATTTGGAGCTGCTCAACGTCTAGCTAAGGCTAAGATGGTGCAGCCAAAGGATAGTTGGCATGTTCTGCCGATGTTGAGGTGGCTTTGGCCCTTCCTTTTACTGGGGTTGTCGTCTCTCCTTTTAAAAATGTGGATGTGGATTTGGCTTCAGATGGACATTTGTTGGATAAAGCTAAGGATCTATAGGGTTTTTTTTCAAATTCTTTGTGTAAGTTTGTACCTCGGTCTTGTAATAGGGCTACTCATTTACTTGCACGCCATGCTCTCCACTGTGCTTCTATTCAAAGTTGGGGGTCTTCTGTCCCATCTTGGCTTGAAGCACAAGTGTTGTTGGATTCCCCCTCTTCCTAATTTATTAATGCAAAGCCCAACTTCGATAAAAAAAAAAAAAGAAACAGCTTCCTCATTTGTATTAATTTTGCAAGACACCTAGTGCACATACCTATATACCTATATATCCACTTTAGTCAATGAAAAGTCAAGAAGTCAAACCAAAACTAATCAAACCATTTTTACCGTTTAGGTTCCGGTTTGAAATTTCTACAAACCAGACCGTTCATTATTTTTTTATATGTGGCATACTGTGATAGGACTTTCATAGTTGTTTGTTTACTTGATACATATTTGTATATTGATATTATTGCATATTTTATTGTTTTGTTAGTGTAAATTGTACATTTGAATGATTTAGTGAATTTATTTCAAATTTAATAATTAATTATTTGTTTAGTGCTAGTCAAAGAAAAAAATTTCTAAGTTTCGAGGAAATTTCGAAGATTTTTAAATTTCGAAAAAAATTAGACGGAAATGATGGAAATTGCTATCAAAATACGAAAATTTTGAATGAAACTTTACTATATGTTTATTTAACATATTATATACTAAATTGATAAAAAATATTGAAGAAACCAAATTATATAGTAAGTTTCATGTGATATAAGATGAATATAATGCACGCTGTAGACAAATACTTAAATAAAGATAGTATAATTAATATATGAAATTAGTATATTATTTATACTCTATAATCTGTACACTAAACCCTATATATTTTATAATCTATAATCTATATTATTTAAGATATTATATATGATATTAGGGTTTAGGTCGTTTAAGGTATTTTAAATTATTTTTTATATAAAAAAATATTAGAGTTTACTAGTTTAGGGTTTAAAAACAATTAAACGAAACTCTAAAACGACCAAACGAAACCCCAAATCATTTTTTTTCTTTACAATTGCCTAAAGGCCCCAAACCCCAATCGACCCTAAACCTTTTAATTTTTTTCTCTTTATTATTATTATTATTATTATTTTTTCTTTTTTTCTTCTTTTTCTTTCCTTCCTTTTCTTTTTGGTTTTTTTTTTAAAGCCCAATTATAAAATAACAGTGAGTGTGTGGCCCAATTGAAAAAATGCAGTCCTAATGCGACCCACTTTTAAAATGGCCCGGAAGACTCGCAACAAAAACTATTAAAAAACAGCAAAATTACGGGCCCTGCCACCAATTCCTTTAACTATCTGTTAATTGCCATAACTGCAATTAACCTCTTAAAAACTCTATAAACCGTATTAGCAAATGATTATAAAACAATAATGAATCAAGAACAAAAACTGTCTTCGATTGCCTTGAAGAATAAAAAACCACAGACTTATTCTGAACGAGAGATTCAAGCAAAGAGAAACAAAACCTGGTAGCTACTGACCACCATTGTCGAGGAAGAAGAAGAAGCGACACCCAATTTCTACCTCAATAGCTACTGACTTCCAGGTATAATTTCTTCTACAAAATATTATATATTGAACCGAGTACCAAAAACAATTTTCAACGAAAAACCTAGACCCATTTCAATGAAAGACAGTATTGTCAATATCTACTAATAGCCATAAACTCATTTCGATATTTACTAAACAGTTGCTTTTTAATGGTTTTCCAGACCCATTCTAAAAAAGAGATCCGAGCAAAGAGAAAGGAAACCCTAATAACTACTAACCAACATTGTCCAAGAAGAAGAAGAAGAAGCTACCTCAATAAAACATTGAAGAAGAAGAAGATGCTACTGACTACCAGGTACTGTTGGGTTGCTTGGTAATATATCCCATTGTCTGGTTAAATTGCTTATGTTTATGTAATATTCCCCAATGTCAAATACGTGAGATTCTAATTGATCTATATGCATATGGTAGTCGTCTAATTGATATAGATTAATATCTAATTTGTGAAATTCTAATTGTTATTGGTTGGTAGTAACAATTAGAATATCAGAAATTAGATATTGACACTGCCTATGTAGATTTTCCAATAACAAATACGTGGGATTCTAATTGTTACTGGATGGTAGTAACAATTGGAATCTCACAAATTAGATATGTCCACTGCCTATGTATTGCCACTGCCTATGTATTGCACATTTTCTTTGAATTGGAGACTGGGGCATTGGGTTAGACTTAAAAACAGTATTGCATTTGAATTGTTACTGAGGGAAAAGAGTGAGGATTCTTAGGACTAAAAAGTGGAGGAAGTGGGCTGGTTAGAGGTAGCCAAATACGTGGGATTCTAATTGTTATTGGATAGTAGTAACAATTGGAATCTCACAAATTAGATATTGGCACTGCTTATGCAGATTTTCCAATTACAAATATGTGAGAGTCTAATTGTTACTGGTTGGTAGTAACAATTAGACTCCCACATTTGGTAGTAACTATATGCTTTTTTGCAACCATATGGTAGGATTCAAAGAAAATGGCCACAAAAAAGACAATAACAAGTGCAAAAGAAAAAAGGGTTATACCAAAACAGTCTGGAAAAATTCAGTACAGGTGCAACATGGTTGCATTCTAAAGTACTATGTGACAGGACCGCTCCCGAGTTTTACCCAGAAACCCGAAGAGGTCCTGCGGGAATCCAAATTCAAGGAAAATCCTACCGAAAATTCGGCAGAACCTCCCCTGAAAATGGACTAACCCAAAATTTTCTAAACCTGTTAAAAACACTTCTAAATCATCAACCACCTCTACCACAACCAAATAGGGTCTCAGACCCAACATTTTAAAATAGAAACCATTTTACAAAGCTAGAATAACGCCTACAGGGTTCGAGTAAGGATATGGACGCAAATGCCTCGACGTTATTGGCTCGACCTCCACCAAAGCTACTACCTGGGGGACAATGTAAGACAAAACAAAGAAACTGTGAGATAGGCTCAGTGAGTGGACACTTAAATGGAAATGAAATCAAGTTTAAATATTTTTAACTCTAAAACCTCACGTCGCTCTTTGAACACCCCCAGTTTTAAAATCATTTTAGGGCTTAAGAGTATTGTAAAACTAANTGTGTGCCGTGATGGGTCCCAAAGACCTATTAAATCTGGTAACCTAGAGGGTACTGCAAAGGTGGTTTGAAAACCGATAACTCATAAACACATAATTCAAATCTTAATCCTTTCCTTTTTCTTCCAAAACTCTTCTTAACAAAACCAAACTCATCGAATATACATTTGTTCAACTCAAAATATCTAAATTCATAAATCCATGAAACTTTGAAATGCAAAAACCATAAATATCAATTTAAACTTAGGAAAAAGGAATTTAAAAACCCAATTTTAACCCAAAAATCCTTTAGCTTAATTTCAAACTCAATATAGCTAAGTAATAGAATTTAATCATCAACATGTAAAAACATTTCAGAAAAATTTAAAAGTTAGTCCACTCACAGTGATAGCCCTAGCTTCGATCCTCCGCCGGATCGTCACGAATCACGGTCGTCTCGCCTATAAAATGAACAACAAAACCATAAAATTAGTCTCCAATTACGGTCCGAAACACTTTTCGATTTCCCTAATCACTTCCAACCTACCCAAGACCAACAACCAACTCAACAACGGCTCTAAATGATCCTACACTTCAAGAGATGACAGTGGGTGTTTGAGACCACTGCGATTGCCGCCCAAAGTGGCGGCTCCAAGACCAAATTTAGCTAAAATACCCTATTTCCTAAAATCTACTCATACTTCTCAATTCTAAACATCAATTGGGGTTCCTAGGGATGAAAATTTCTAAACAAAACAGCAGAAATAATCCCCCAATCTGAAAACCCAAGAAATCCCGAAATGGCATCTAACCCCCAAATTTTCAACTTCTCAAATTCTCAAAAATCATACAATTAATCCTCAAAATAATGAAAGCCCACCAAGAAGGGAAGAAAACCCACCTATATTCGAAGTTGTTAGTGCCGGAGTTTGGCCGGAGTCCGGCGAGACAGAGGTGGCGGGCTGGGCTTCCTCTGGCCCTGTTTTCGCGTGTGTGGCAGCTGGGCTGGCTGGAGGAGTGGCCGGGAAAGGTGGTCGGCGTCGGGGGAGGCTCGCCGGAGCCTGGGCTGGTCGGTAATGGCCGGAATTGGCCTGCTGGAGTCGCCCGCAGAGGAGAGAGAAAGACAGAGACGCGAAGGAGAGAGAGAGCACGGGGAGAGAGAAGACTGGGTCAGTGGGGTTAGCAGGTCGCCGGCCTCTGGTCGCCGTGAAGATGGCCGGAGCTGGCCGCGCCAGTGAGAGCAGAGAGGGGGAGGTGAGTGAGTGAGCTCGGGGAGAGAGAGGGAGAAGTGAGTGTGTGTGCGGGAGAGAGAGAGAGAGAGAGAGAGAGAGAGAGAGAGAGAGAGAGAGAATAAAAAGGGAGAGAGAGAAGATTCTAGAGAGAGAGAGAGAAAGTTCTAAAAATCTGATTTTTAAACCCAATTGTCCATTTTACGAAATTGCCCCTCACTTTAAAAGCCTATATCTTTCAATCCGTAACTCGGATTGGCGCGTGCCGCGTGTCTATGAAATCGTGGGATCGAAACCTATCTAACGGACCCGAAGTCAAAATCGAAATCTCATTTATTTTAAAAGTCAACTTTTGGTCAAGCTTAAATTAAAACAAAAATATAAAATAAATTCAAAACATTTTATTTCTCAATAAATTCCCAAAATATTCACAATAAATTCCCAAATATTTAAAATACTTTTCGAAATAAAATTCAGAAAAATACAGTCTTACAAATTTTAAAACGAAACATTTTTAAATCCAAATTTAACTTTTAAATAACGTTAAATCAATCTTAGTGAAAACGTCAAATAACTCTCAAAACTCCCAAAGTAAATTTAAAAAAATTTCCAAGATCGCGAAAACTAAACTTCCTTGAAACCAAAGTTAAATAAAAATTTTAACTTCCAGTGAACTTTGGGTAGGGTCGTTACACTATGGACAAAATTAAAGATGACCTTACTACCAAGGCGTACGTGAAGCTACAGAAAACACCTTTTTGGCCACTTATAAATGCATTTCGTAATGAAATGATGGGAAGCAACCCTGTGAAATCAGACGACGGTGTTGGATTCTTCATCTAAGCATACAAAAAGGAAACAAAGAAGTTCCATTTTGGTAAGAAGGAAATAGAACAAGTGACATTGTTGATTTATTTGGGCTGCCAAAATTGGGAAATGAAGTTTTCTTGACAAAAAAAAGGTTTCAAAAAATCCAAGTTTATTACAGATCACTTTAAGGATGATGAACAAAGGATAAATAGAACCTCAGTGCAAAATGCTCTCTATGAAGCAGTAGAGGAAGGAAAACAACCTCAGACACCAGTAGGGAATTAGAAAACTTCAAGGAAGAGAAGACTGAAAGACAATAGTGACGATGTTGTACGTCTGATAATTTTGTACCTGTTGGCTACTTTCCTATTCCCAAACTCTAGATACCACCTTGCTTGGGAATTGGTCAATCATGCTGAAGACTTGGATGGAATGGTACATAAAGTATGGGCAAAGGGAGTGCATGATTACTTGCACAAATCATTGTGCAAAGACAATAAATCAATGGCTGGTTGTGTTGTTGCCATACTGGTAAGCACTAAACTGAATTCATTAAATATGAAAGTATTATTTTAGACACTATGTTTAACCATTTTTGTACGATTTTTCTCTTTGATGAATTCCAGTATTGGATATGCAAAAAGACAAACATCATTAATCCAATCAAGGGCAGAGAGGAGGAAACTCCTAGCATAGTCAAATGAGATCTGGATGATCTCAATCTCAAGTTGAAACATTACAGACTTGAAGACTTTGAGGTAAAAAAGCAAAAAAAAACATAGTTACTTTATACTAGTAACTATTTTCAAAACCAAAATACTAACAATCTTCACTTTAAATTGTGAAGAACATGTTTGATGATGAAGAAAGAGGGGAAGAACCAACTAATGAGAAAACATGCTGGCTAGGAGACATAGAAGAATCAGAAGAAGATAAAGATCCACAACCGACACTCCAAGATTGGTTAGATAAAAAAGACAAAGAGGAGGAAATGAAAGTAGAACCGTCACTCGAAGCTTGGGTAAGAATTCAAAAATAATAACAAAACGCCACTGCATATTTATTGTGCATGTTTGTTGTATAAGTTGCCACTATTAGACAATAACAAACACCAGAAAACCAGAAATTGCCATTGCCTATGCATATTTCTTAATTGTTATGTATATGTCATACTTCCTTTTATTTTGTGTCTTTTATGAGCAACCAAACAGTAGCAAAAATGTGGGATTCTAATTGTTACTTACAAGTAGTAACAATTGGAATTTCTCATATTGGTGTGCCTATTTCCTACTGTCAAATATGTGGGATTCTAATTGTTACTTACAAGTAGTAACAACTGGAATTTCTCATATTGGTGTGCATATTTCCTATTGTCAAATATGTGGGATTCTAATTGTTACTTACAGGTAGTAACAACTGAAATTTATCATATTGATGTGCCTATTTCCTACTGTCAAATATGTAGGATTCTAATTGTTACTTCCAGATAATAACAACTGGAATTTCACATTTCCATTTGTAATAAAATGTCACTTTATCAAAGTAACAATATGGCGAACACTAACATTTCTCTTTTATGCATGCATTTAGACTGCTTTGAAAGTGAGCAAATCAGTAGAGGGGATAAGAAGAATATGGAAGCATTCCGTAACATCTATGAAGAAGTCATAAAAGAATTAAAGACATTAGTGGTAAATGAAGATGAAGATGAAGTTACAGGCAAAAAATTGATTAAACAACTCATCACTTAGGCCTTCTACAATGGGGATCCCCAAATACCCAATATCCAAATCAATTTTGGGGAGTAAAAAGTATAAAAATATAGATTTTAGGGTTCATTAACACAATGGTGTTGATGCCCAAATATGGGGATATTAATATTTAACTAATTTACTTAATCTTAAAATTAATTAAGTGCCATTTAATTAAATATTTAAAATATTTTATGATTAAGAATATTATATCATTATTACTAATTTAATTAACTCTTCAAAATGACACCAATATTAATATATTAATATTAAAATATTAAAAACGTTAAACACAATACAATTTATTTCATTTCACAATACAAACACATAAACTAAACCACAAACACATAAACTAAACCACAAACACATGATCTAAACAACATTGGCCCCTCAAGCATGTGGTGCGCCTCCCGCTTGGATCCATACGTGCTCAATCAAATTTTCCTTCAAGTGTTCATTCACACACCTATTCCTAATCAAATTGTGACGAACATTCTCCTCAGGTAAAGATGATGGAGGCCCACCTTGTATGCTTGGTTCCACGCCGTCATACTCTGATTCTGCTCTTCTAATCGCCTCTTCCACGTTAAACTCCTGCCAGGCTGGATCATCTTGCTGTCGCTCATCATTGTGCAATATTGTGCAATATTATGCACGCTTTCATGATATAACCCATATCATCCATATCCCAATAACGAGCGGGTCGTTTGATAATCTGTCATCGGGCTTTTAAAATCCCAAACGCCCTCTCCACGTCCTTACGAAAGCCCTCTTGTTTCCTCGCAAACAATTTGTGAGGTTCCGAAACTGGATTGCATATTGATGAAATTAGAGTCGCCCACTTGGGGTAGATCCCGTCAGCAAGATAGTATGGGATTTTGAATTCCACATCATTGACACTGTATTTCACCCTATGGGCTCTTCTAGATATCTCCCAATCAAAAAGGTGTGAGCAGTCCAACACGGTAATGTCATTATTAGAACCCGGAAATCCGAAGTTTGCATGCCAAATCCACGTGTCGTATGAGGCAACTGCTTCCAAAATAACGGTAGGTGTATGATAGTGCCCACGATAGTGAGCTTGCTCAGCCATGGGGCAATTTTGCCACACCCAGTGCATGCAGTCTAAGCTTCCAATCATTCCTGGAAATCCTCTCTGGCGCCCCTTTCGCATGAGTCTTCTCATATCCTTCAAGTTAGGTCTACGGAGATACTCCTCATAGACGTGGGTGATGGCTCGACAGAACTTATATAGTGCATCCTTTATGGTACCCTGGCTAATGGTTAGTAGCTCTGCAACCCCATCGAGGGGTTGGCCATACGCCATCACTCTCAATGCTGCAGTCACCTTCTGATGAGGTGTGCAACCAAGTCTACCGAGAGCATCTGGCCTGGATTGGAACCAATCATCATGGAGGCACACATCGTTCAAAATCTTGTTGAATAAGGGTTGATGCATACGGAAGCGTCTCCGAAATGTCACTGTGTCTTCTATCGGTGCAGGGATAAAGTAATTCTGCATCAGCCTCCTGTGAGCGCCTTCCCTATCCCGAAGCGTGTAACGTCGACGAGAACACGTACCACCATGACGTGGACGTGGGGCGACGACTGATTGCCCCATGGACATAATTACACACCCCATCAGCCTTTTGCCTTCCTCTACCCTCTCGTAACTAGTATCAGAATCGTCATACTCAATCTCGGGAGGACTCGAAGATGACGACGAAGACGATGCGTAGTTGAAAGGATTCATCGAAGTTTTGATCGGATGAGAAATTATCCTGAATAGATAAAAACTATGTGAATTTCAATGGACGAAGTTATCACAATTTATAGAGAGTTCATAATAATAGGGTACGTGACCTATCATTTCTTACAGGGTACGTGAATAGTCATATCATGCAGGTTTAGTGAATAATCATATCATGCAGGGTTAGTGAATAGTCATATCATGCAGGGTTAGTGAATAGTCACTTCATGCAGCGTACGTGAATAGTCACTTCATGCAGGGTGCGTGAATAGTCATTTCATGCAGGGTACGAGAATAGTCACTTCAAATTCACTACATAATTCAAATCCTACCGGTAGGGGAATAGTCACTTTAAACATAATAATTCAAATTCTAAACATAATTTTACTGTCAAGCATAATAAAAACATAATTCAACTCTCAGACATAATAAAAACATAATTCAAATCCACTAATTATTTGGAGGGTACCCTGGGTATGACTGGTTGAGGTCGGTCATATCCGGGTAGTATCCGGCTGAACTAGAGGTAGCACGTGCACGTCTTCTTGCAATTATTTCAGCTTGCTTTGATCCCCAATACTCTCTTTGCATGTCATTCATGTTTGCCAAGTCTTTGTCCATAATCTGACCTTCTTCCCATTCTATCGCCCTCTCAAGCTTCACATGTTCTCTTGCTTCCCTCGCTTTTTCTCTTGCTTCCTTCGCCCATTCTCTTGCTTCCCATTGCATGGCTCTTGCCACTTCTCTTTCTTGCCTCGCCCTTTCTCTGTCATGTCTCATTTCCTCAGCTACACGTGACCTATCATTATATTCGTCAATTGCCTCCAACATATGAATTTGGTGGGGATCAGCTGCTTTGGCCCGCTTTGCTTTATTTCTTCCTAGTGGCCTTGGGCGTGACGGGCTTACCGGTTGCCATGATGGTGGGTCATCATCTGTATCAAGGCAAGTCTCATCTTGATCATCCGGTGTGTAATCAGTCAGTGCGTCTTGATCTCTGACCCTCACAGTTGAATTTGCAGCTGAGTACTTGACGCATTCTTTTAAATCCTTCCAAACGTGGAGCATGCTAAACTTTTTTCCATTGTTCTTGTCTTTATATATCTCAAGTGCATCCGCAAACTATAAAAATTATGGCACATGAATAAATTATCAAGTATTAACAATGGAATAAACATACAACACTCAATTAAATATATACATTCATAAAATAAAACTTACCACATCGTCTGAATTCGCACCGCTTTGACGTCTCCTTTCGGCATCCAAAAATGAGGCATAAAATTTGTTGCAAAATGCGGCAATGTCCTTCCACCGTGATCTAATTGCGCCCATCGTTCTTCCTATTGGTGTGCCCAAATTACGTTGAAAAAAAATATAAACTTCGGCTCATAATACATCATTTTTTTGTTGTGCACCGAGTTCTGAATTTGGAGACTTTTCTAGCAAAGCTTGAACTAGAGCAATATCTTCATCTTTGGCCCAACCAAGACCTCTAACCATATTGAATTAACTAAATTTGATGAAAATGTGGTGTAAAAGAGAGAAAGATGTGAAGAAAAAAATAAGAAGAATGAGGTTTATATAGAATTTTTGGTGTACTAGCCGTTATAAAATTAAAGGGAATTTTTAAAAAAAATTCTGAATTTTTTTGACATTTTTTTCGATTTTTTCCATATTTATTATTATTATTTTTTTTTTCAAAAATGACATTTTATTTTTTGGGCCATTGATCTTCAACGGCACGTAAATCTCCACCATTCATTTTCAAATGGCCCACCTTTTTTGGGCTGACCATTCAATTTGGCAGGGAGCCGTTGTAAGCATTTCATTGCGTGGGGAATTGATTAAAGGGCATGTGAATTGATTAAAGGCATGCAGGAGCTGCAGGGTATTGATTAATGGGCATGCAGGAGCTGCAGGGAGCTGTTGGCTGATGTGGCAGCTCCCTATTCCTTCATGCTCCAGTGGGTCCGCAGGTTGCTTTCATGTGAATATCAGCTTTTTATTTTTTGTGGGCCAACCATTTATTTTGGTTTTGGGTATACTCTATACCCAAAATTGGGGATAGTTTTTGGGTCTCAAAAAATTATGGAGATCACATTCCGGCCCATTGTGAATGGGCTATACCCTTTTTATATCCAGAAATTGGGTTTGGGGTTCAGTTTCTGATTGCATTGTAGAAGGCCTTACAATACCATACTTGATGAGAAAAAGGCTAGTTATTGGCAAATGGTTCTCACTGCAAAGGACGAAATTGGAAAACTCAAGAGTGACAATTATGAACTGAGCCAAGAAAATAAGAAATTGAAAATGATGAACAACAAAGTTAAGCAATTGCTCAATGAAGAGAAAGAAAAGAGAAGAAGTGATATAGAGGAACAACAAGTCCAAGAAGCCAAAAAAAAATCACTCTTTGAAGAGATTGAAAAGCTGAAAGAAACAATTTCAAGACAGAAAGAGATGATTGAGAAGTTGGATAACAGTGGGAACATTGAGTGCCAAGCACAAAGGTCAGGCCCACTTGTCTCACCTGAAAGAGACGAGCAAATGGAAGGAGAGCATCCAGCTGAAGATTCTTTTGAGCATCAACATGAGCCTCAAGCTACAAGGACTCCTCAACAAGGGCATACAGCTGAAGACTCATGTTGAGCTCATTTTAATATATAATTTTTACCCTTAAATCTTACATTTTTGTCTATTTATTTTAACAATTTTTAGTGTTTTAATTCTTATTGTTTTTATCTAGTCAATTAGTGGGTTTATTAGTTTTTTATGTTTTATTGCTTTATTAAGATTTATTTTAATTTTAATTTATTTTTAAGTAGTGTATTTTTATTTTGTAGGATGAAAAATAGCAAGCCCAATAAAAGAATGAAGGAATGAAGTTGCAGTGGCCCAAATTCATGCACAAAGCCCAGCCCAATCTGCCGGCCCATCATGCAGGCCCAATCACGCTGAAGCTCGGCCCATCTTGAGGTAGCCGAAGAGTCATAACACACCAGCCTTTTCCGCCTCTCTCTTCAGTTGATTAGTATTGGCTCCAGCCAATACAAAAGTGCCACGTGGCCATCATTTCTTCCACTCAACAAAGCTTCCAGCCAATTGGTGATTAATCAGCCAATCACCCACTCAGCAAGCGACACATGGCGTCTCCTTTCTTTCTTCCGCCCAGCAGCACAAATCCTTTCCCATGCAGCCGACTTCTGCAAGCCAAGCCGAGCCGCCTTTTCCCTCTCTCCATCACGGTTTCCCATGCAGCCACTCAGCACAGCCAAGCCATGAGCCGCCTCTCTTTTCCTTCCGCTCAGCAACTTGGTTGATTAATCTCCTTTCAACCAACCACACTGTGACACGTGGCCATCTTCCAGCTGCTTCTAGATTGCTCCAGCGCCAGCGCCGTGTGCTGATCCTCATTAGCTGTCACCATCTCTCCCCCTTTATGATATTTTATACCCTAGTATTTGGCTATAAATAGGAACATTTAGCCCCCTCTTCATATCTTTTAGTCTAGAATTTAATTTGCTGCCTTTTCTAGTATCCTCCTAGGATTTCTCTCTCAAGCCATTTGGCTATGATATTTGAGAGAGAATAGGATGTAATTTCTCTTGCATTTTATTTAATGAAAGTTTAATATTATGTCACTCTCCTCTCTTCTTTCTTCTCTTTTCCTTTATTTATTTTATGCCTTTTATTTTATGTAAGTTCTTTATTTGATTGTTAACTTTAATATTATACCTCTCTTCTTTCTTCTTCTAATCTTCTATTTATTTTATGTCTTTTATTTTATGTAAGTTTTTTATTTTATTGTTAACTTTAATATTATGCCTCTCTTCTTTCTTCTTCTAATCTTCTATTTACTTTATGACTTTTATTTTATGTAGTTATTTATTTTATTGTTCTTTAAATTTCATGCTCATTTACTTCTTTCTTTATTTTATTTAAGATATAAGATCATGGGTGGTCACTAAACCCCCTTACCTTGGTAAGGGGGAAGCACCACCATGAACATTATTAAATGAGGTCTTTATGATAATTTTCCCCTTGTTTAAGATCTTACAAGACCTAGATTTTGATATTAAAATGAGATAGAGATCATCTTTTCACCCATAATGTCATATATTATGGGTTGTTAGATCCTCTTTCTACATTTTAGCTTTATGGTTAATTGTCTTAAACACAAACTTTTTGAACTCTAGTTGTTCCTTAGTTTTGGTTCACTTGAGTTGCTTAAAATTTGTATTTTCTAAGCAAAATCAAAATCTACCATATAAACCTTCAACTTTTGTACTTAATTCATATTTATCTTTGCAAGAGGGCATCAAGTGACTCTTGGGTGCCCTCCTTTAAGGGGAAATTACTAAAAATCTCATTTAATATGTTCATAAGTGGTGTAGAACCCTAACCTTGGTTCTTATACTATTGTTAAGTTTCTAAAACCAAAAAGTTGTTATTTTCATTTCTAAATTTAATATTTCAATTCTTGCACCTTTATTTACCTTATTCTCTTTTCATTTACTTTTTTTGCTTTTTAATTTAGTTGCTACTTTATTTACTTTTTAATTTAGTTGCATTTTACTTTTAATTGTCTCACAAACCAACAAAATTTCCAAACTAGGTTAGCTTTAAATTAACTTAAGTTTAAGCTTAGTGTATCGTTTTTTTATCAATGTTTGAGGTTCGATCTCGTTAATATACTACTCGATTCGTATATTTGCGAGTAAATAAAATTTTACAACAAGTTTTTGGCGCCGTTGCCGGGGAGTGTTTTGATACACTAGTTTAGGCTTTTTGTTAGTTTAAATCTTCCACTAGTTTTCATTTATTTTGCTTTTCTAAAAAAAAAAAAATTCGAATTTTCCTTTAATTGGTATTTTTTTTAGTTTACTTTTTTTTTTCCCACTTTTATAAGTGCCGAAAAAAAAATTAAAAATTTTTTTTCTTTACACTCTCTTGCATCTCTTCTCTTGTAAGTGCCAAGAAAAGAAAGAAAAAAAAATTTATATATTTATTGTTTACCATTTTTAGTTTACTATTTATTTTAGTGGTCTTCTTTATTTTGTGCTTGTGTTAAATATAAATTCCTGTTTTTATTTAGCATATTTATAGTTGTCTCTTTCTTTGTAGCTTTCATAACTAGTATCTACCATCATCTTTTATTTCCTTCACCATTATTTTTGTTTTATTCGTCATCTAAAAAAAAAACAATTTATATATATAGTAGCATATTTATTTCTTTGTTGTTTTTAGGTTGTTGCATCTAGTTTCAATTATAGAATTTTTCTTCTTGCTTTTATTTATCGTTAAAAAAAATAAAAAAATAAAATACCTTTTTGTCATTTAGTATAATTTGGTTAGATCTTATTTATTGTTGTGTTGTGCATCTTATTCATTGCAACATTAGATAAGGTGATTTCTATTTCCTCTTATTTCATTTCTCTTTTCCTTTTTCCCCCTCTTGTTTATTTTTATTTTTATTTTTATTCTATTTCCCTTTCTCCTTTTGTTATAGTTTTAGTATTAATTCTACTATTGTCTTTTTATTGTTTGCATTGGGGAGAAGTTTGCAAAGGTGTGGTCATCAAGAAAAGGGAATTGCTAGCAAAAGTTTGGTTGCCTTCTCCTAGTGTGTTGTGGCCAATGTCACCACACTAGTAGTATACTCTAAACTTTTTCTTTTTAAGGTTTTCTTGAGTGGTGTTTGCCTTACTTGTGCAATTTCAATTTTCATATATTGTTGTTTTGTTGGTTGTTGCATTTTCAATAAGCATTCTTGCATAATCAACTAGTAAGGGCATTCACTCCCAACAAGATAAGGATTGGATTTCATCACCAAGTCCTTGCCCACCTAGGCTAACCATCTCTTGCATTTGTTAATCCCAAACCCAATTTAATTAAAATCAAGTAGACATTGGCCAAAGGGTTTACGAAGCTCATAGGACCCTCTTGGAAGGAGTCAATTAGTGGATACTCCGGTGAGTGTTTTTGGAAGTACAATGTCTAGAAAGGTTCTTTAAGGTTGCAATCATCTTGATGCTTAAAGGGGACTGGTTTTTAAGAGAGACCGTCTGTGACTCCTCCACCCCCTCCGGAACCGGCCTGGTTGTATTTTTGAGAACCTTATATCGGTACGCCACTAATTCACTTTGAAAAGGAGGAGGAGCTTGTCTAATGCTTAATCAATATTATGATTGTGTAAAAGACACCTCCCAAGGCTAAATCAAAGATAATTAAATTGCTTGTTTGGATTAACTCTTTGTTTTGTGATTTTGTTTAGTTGTGTTTGCTTTGATTGTTAGTTTGTCCATATTTTCGTTTAAAAAAGGGTAGTTAATTAATTAATTAATTAAAAAAAAATTTTGAAATTCTTTTCTTAAAATCCGTCTAGTGTATTCTTGGTCGCCGTTCATTGAATCACGATTTAGCACCTTTTGACCTTGAACTTGAGAGAACACTTAGACATTTAAAGAAAAGAATTGAACCGATAATTGAAATGGGTGAAAACATTGAAATTCGTCCGTTAAGAGAATATTTTGCTCCCGTCATCCTTGACACCCCTTCTTGCATAGTCTTACCCCACACTACTGCAACTCATTTTGAGATTAAACCCCACTTCATTCAATTGTTGCCCTCCTACCATGGTTTGGATCGAGAGGACCCGTACACACATGTTAAAGAATTCATTGAAATTTGCTCAACCTCTAGATACCAAAATTTTCCCGATGAGTCCGTGCGTCTTCGTTTATTCCCATTTTCGGTCAAGGACAAAGTGAAAGCTTGCTTAAACTCCCAACCCCCCGGTTCTATCACTTCATGGGATCAACTTGTAAAAACGTTTTTGTCAAAAAAATTTCCAATGTCTAGGACTAACGCGCTTAGGAGAGACATTTCGGAGTTTAGACAAAAAGACGATGAACAGTTTTATGAGAGTTGGGAGCGATTCAAGGATTTAATTTTGAGATGTCCTCATCATGGTTTCGAGACATGGCGTTTGGTGCAATACTTTTATAACGGTTTAACTCAAATAAATCGCAATATGGTAGAGTCCATGAATGGGGGTGCGTTTTTAAATCTTGGGGAAGAGCAAGCCTATGATTTTTTTGAAAAATTGTCCAAAAATTCTCAACAATGGGATTTCTCCAACCCACATGATAGACAAGCCAAAGAACCAAAGCGTGTAAGAGGTGATGTAGACTTAGGGTCTAAGATTGAGAGCCTAACGAGAAAGGTAGAGCCCTTAGCTTTGAGTCAAACCATGAGTGCCGTTAATCATGTCCAAAGTGAGGTTTGTTCTCATTGTGCTAGCCCGATGCATAATGTCCAAGAGTGTCCTTCCTTGTATACTTTTTCCGAGAGTAATGTTGAGCATGCGAATGCTCTTAACAATTTTAAGAAGCCGTTTGTGAACCAAGGTACCTTTTCCGAGACATACAATTCCAATTGGAAGAATCACCCAAATTTTTCTTGGAGACAAGGTCAACCCCAAACACATTTAGGAGGAAATTCAATGCCAAACAATTCATTCCGTCCTCCTAATCCCTCATATTCTCATGTTCCCCATGTCCCTCATCCCACTCCTCAAAGTGTTGCCCCACAACAAAATTCATCATCACCTTTAGAGGACACACTCCAAAAGTTCATGCAACTGATCGGTCAAGCCTTTGTTGAGGTTAAAGCTTCCACCCACCAAAATACACAAGCCATTGCAAAGCTAGAACATCAAATTGGTCAATTAGCTAACATTGTGGGGGAGCGAGAGAAGGGAAAATTTTCAAGTCAACCCATTCCTAATCCAAAGGGTCAATTTCATGTTGATGCATCTAGTTCATCCAATACTCATGAGCATGTCAAGTCCATCACAACCCTTAGGTCGGGTAGGCAAATTGATAATAAGGTTCAAATGCCCAATTTGGAAAAAGAAAATGATGAAAAAGATGAAAATGAAAAGAATGAAACAAATGGAGTAGGTGGTCTAGAGCCTAATGTTGATCACATTGTCAAGTCAAAAGAAAAAAGCCCTTAATTGTTGATCCCTCTCCAACTTTTGTCCCCAAAGCCCCATTTCCTCATAAGTTGACTAAGACCAAGAAAAATGCACAATTTAATGACATCCTAGAAGTGTTCAAGCAAGTACATATCAATATTCCCTTCTTAGATGCCATCAAACAAGTGCCTTCTTATGCCAAATTTTTGAAAGACCTTTGCACCATAAAAAAGAGAACCAACGTTCCAAAGCAAGCCTTTCTCACCGAGCAAGTTAGTTCAATTATCGAGCATCGAATTTCGGTTAAGTACAAGGATCCCGGTTGTCCTACCATTGCATGCACGATAGGAATTCATCATATAGGAAGAGCATTGCTAGATTTAGGAGCAAGCGTGAACCTTTTACCATACTCCGTTTATGTGCAACTTGGCTTAGGAGAGATGAAACCTACCTTGGTAACTCTTTCTTTAGCGAATAGGTCGGTTAAAATTCCAAGAGGAATGGTAGAAGATGTTTTGGTCAAAGTGAATGAGTTTTATTTTCCTGTGGATTTCATTGTGCTTGACACCCAACCCGTGACCAATGCTTGTGATCAAATTCCGGTAATTTTAGGACGTCCATTCCTTGCCACCGCAAATGCTCAAATTAATTGTAGGAATGGAGTCATGAATTTGTCGTTTGGGAACTTAACTATGGATCTTAACATTTTTAATATAAGTCACCAATCACAAGAGGGTGAGGATAACATTTGTGAGGTTAATTTAATCGAACAAATAGTGGTAAACTCTTTCCATAGGGATAGTGTTAAGGACCCACTAGAAGCATGCTTAGCCCACTTTGGTTGTAACTTTGATTTTAATGAAGCCATAGAAGAAGTCAATGCACTGTTGGACTCCACACCTATCATGAACACCGTCAATTGGAAACCAGGGTAGAACCTCTTCCTCTTTCCAAAAATCCTCCACTTCCTTCCACTATTGAGCCACCCAAGCTAGATCTCAAATCATTACCTGATAATCTCAAGTATGTGTTTTTAGGATCTTCCGATACCTTACCCGTGATCATAGCCTCCGATTTAAATGATGAGCAAGAATGCAAGCTTGTGAAAATTTTGAGGGAACATAAGGAAGCCATAGGTTGGTCCATAGCTGACATTAAAGGCATTTCTACATCCATTGTCATGTATATGATCCACTTAGAGGATAACACTAAGACTTCCCGTGAGCCCCAAAGAAGTTTAAATCCTGCCATGAAGGAAGTAGTGAGAAGTGAGGTTTTAAAATTGTTAGATGTTGGTGTCATTTACCCCATTTCCGATAGTCATTAGGTGAGCCCTGTCCAAGTTGTTCCAAAGAAGTCTAGCGTCACTGCTGTGAAAAATGAAGATAATGAATTGATTCCCACACGAGTGCAAACCGGGTGGCGTGTGTGCATAGATTATAGGAAATTGAATGCCGTCACTAGGAAAGATCATTTCCCTCTTCCTTTCATTGACCAAATGCTTGAGAGATTACCCGGTCATGCCTATTATTGTTTCCTTGATGGTTATTCGGGGTACAACCAAATCCCCATTACACCCGAGAACCAAGAAAAGACCACCTTCACTTGCCCATTTGGTACTTTCGCTTACTGTCGCATGCCCTTTGGGTTATGTAATGCACCCGCCACCTTTCAAAGGTGCATGATTTCTATTTTCTCCGACATGGTAGAGCGGTTTCTTGAGGTTTTTATGGATGATTTTTCCGTCTTTGGGTCTTCTTTTGATGAATGTTTGCACCATCTTTCATTGGTTTTAATTCGTTGTAAGGAAAAAAATCTTGTTTTAAATTGGGAAAAATGTCACTTCATGGTCAAAAAGGGTATTGTTTTGGGGCATTTCATTTCTTCTAAGGGAATTGAGGTTGATAAGGCTAAAGTTGATCTAATTTCTAATCTTCCACCTCCACGTACTGTTAAAGAAATTAGATCTTTCTTAGGACACGCCGGTTTTTATCGAAGATTCATCAAAGATTTTAGCAAAATTTCACGTCCCTTGTGCAATTTACTTGCCAAGGATTCCTCTTTTGTCTTTGATGATGATTGTATCCGTGCATTTGATAAACTTAAGTCTTTGTTGACCTCCGCTCCCATCATTCGACCCCTCGTGTGCCCCGTGTGGAGTGAACCTTTTGAGATTATGTGTGATGCATCCGATTACGCCATAGGTGCCGTTTTGGGACAACGGGTTGGTAGGTTGCCCCATGTCATTTGCTATGCAAGCAAGACCCTCACTGATGCCCAACTTAACTATTCCACCACTGAAAAAGAACTTTTGGCGGTTGTCTTTGCATTAGATAAGTTTAGGTCTTACCTTTTAGGCACAAAGGTTATTGTTTACTCTGATCATGCGGCTTTAAAATACCTTTTGTCTAAAAAAGATGCTAAACCCCGCCTAATCCGTTGGATACTCTTGCTCCAAGAATTTGACATAGAAATCCGTGACAAAAAGGGGTCCGAAAATGTGGTTGCCGATCATCTTTCTAGATTGATAGTTGAGTCATGTAAGGAGTCCATTCCCATCACCGAGACATTTCCTGATGAGCAACTTATGCTTGTTTCCCAAACACCATGGTATGCGGATATTGTGAATTTACTTGTCACTAATGAGATGCCTTCCCATTGGACCAAGCAAGATAGATCTAAATTTCTAGCGAGGGTTAAGCATTATTTTTGGGATGACCCTTACTTGTACAAATATTGCCCTGATCAAATCATTAAGAGATGTGTCCCGAATAGTGAACAATCCAATATCATTTCTTTTTGCCATGACCATGCATGTGGAGGCCATTTTAGTGCTAAGAAAACCGCCGCCAAGATCTTTCAATGTGGTTTCTATTGGCCTTCCCTTTTCCGTGATGCCCATGCGTATTGCCAATCTTGTGAGATATGCCAAAAATTAGGGAGTCTCACTAGGAGAAACATGATGCCTTTGACCCCAATTCTTGTTGTCGAAATCTTTGATGTTTGGGGCATTGATTTTGTGGGACCTTTTTCTAATTCTTTTGGCAATTTGTACATACTTGTGGGTGTGGATTATGTGTCCAAGTGGGTAGAGGCAATTGCATGTAAAACCAATGACCATAGGGTAGTGCTTCGTTTTTTGAAGGAAAACATTTTCACTCGATTTGGGACTCCACGTGCTATCATTAGTGATGGTGGGAAACATTTTTGTAATAAACCATTTGAACATTTAATGAAAAATTATGACGTCACCCATCGAGTTGCCACCCCTTACCATCCCCAAACAAGTGGTCAAGCTGAGATTTCTAATAGGGAGATTAAGCATATCTTGGAGAAAATAGTTAACCCATCTCGAAAAGATTGGTCTTTGCGACTCATTGATGCATTATGGGCTTACCGAACCGCTTTTAAAACCCCTATTGGAATGTCTCCTTATCGCTTAGTTTTTGGAAAAGCATGTCATCTCCCTGTTGAATTGGAACATAAAGCGTTTTGGGCCATAAAACAATTTAATTTTGCTCTAGACAAAGCAGGAACCCATAGGAAGCTCCAGTTAAATGAGCTTGAGGAACTAAGGAATGATGCATACGATTGTGCTAAAACTTACAAGGACCGTATGAAGGTGTTCCATGATAAACACATTTTGAGGAAAACTTTTTCACCTAATCAAAAAGTCCTTTTGTATAATTCTCGTTTGCATCTTTTCCCTGGTAAATTGAAGTCTCGTTGGACTGGTCCTTTCCTTGTTCGCACTATTTTTTCTCATGGGGCAATTGAAATTGAAAATCCTAAAAATTGTAATGTTTTTAAAGTCAATGGTCAAAGATTGAAACCATTTCTTGAGTTCCAAAATAATGAGGTTGAGGAAGTCTTACTGTGTGATCCCATTTATAATGATTGATTTTCTTTGTTCAGTTCCTTAATTTGTGATTTCTTTTCTTTTCTTTTGCTTTTCTTTCTTTTTATGTATATATTTTCCTCATATCTTTGGGAATTATCATTCATTATTTGTTGAGCTTCATTGTTGGTAATTTCAAAGAAATGAGAGTATCATCTTTCAGGTAATTTCTTTTCACCATCTTCTCTCTTATTTTCTTGTCATTGTCATGTTTTCCCTATACAATTATTGAGGACAATGTTTGATTTAGGTTTGGGGGTGGAGTTTTGAAATTTTACTTGAATTTTCTAATACTTTTCTAGTTTAAAAAAAAAAAAAAAAACTAATACTTTTAGTTTTGTTTTTGTGTTGATTGCTTCACCATGATGAGATTGATTTTCTTGCATTCAATGCTTAACTTTAAGAAATACATGATTCTCTACTTTAATATTTTTGCATGCAAAATAAGAATATCTCTCATTAGATTTTCTATTATTTTCATGATAGAATCATTTTTCAATTCTTGAACTTGAAATATTTGTGCACTTAAGCCAATAATTGCATTTTGAAATTGAAGAGTCAAAATTGAATTACCTAAGGAAAAATAGTGGAGACTTGACCCTAGTGAGCTTAGAGCCATTCTATTTTTGTGACTGTTATACATTTATCTCTAAATTTTTCTTGGGTCCACATTTTGTCGTTGATGATCTCATTATTCTTTCTTATTTGGTCAATTACTTGAAAATGACATTGAATTTTGAATTATTGCACTTTAAGCTCCTTTAGTTCAATTGAAGCATCATAACCATACTTGACTTAGGAAATGATTTTAGGCCATTTTTATTTTAATTTGAGCCTTTCTTGTCATCTTTTGTTATTAAAGAAAACTTTACCACTAGTACCCCTTTTGAGCCTTAGTTTTAGTCTTTTTCGTTTGTTAAACACTATCACCCTCTTTTCTGAGAATTGTTAGAAAAAGTAAAAAAAAAAAAAAAAGGAAATGAGAGAAAAAGAAATGCCTTAGTATCATTTTTATTTTCAAAATAAACTTTCTCAGAAATGTCCTACATCTTCCACCTTAGCCTTACATTACAAGCCAATAAAAGTTCTATTTGATCTTAGGAATAGTTTGGTTAGAATGTTGAGAGAGAATGAGCAGGAATTAAAGTGCCTGATTCAATATTTTCATGTATTTGATTTCCTTTCATGAGATCTTATATTTTCTCTATAAATTCTGTTCTTCATGATTCTTATATGTGAGTTATCTTTGAACATTGTTTACATTTACTCATACTCACATATAACTTGAGAGAAAATAATTAAACCATTTCCATGTGCTTCATTTAAGAGTGATTTATCTTGTGAGAATTTGAGTCAAAGCATATTTTCCAAAAGTGATTTAATTTTATTTTACTTAGAGGTTAAAATTTGCATTCTTGATTGGCTTTGTGCACTTATATTTTGATTTTAGAATCTTTAAAGATGATTTTACCACCTTGAAAAATATTTAATCTCTTATTCATATTCTTGAGTGCATGTTTAAGTGTTAAGGTAGTTAAAATTTTGTTTCCAAAGTTTATGCATTTGAGTAATAGAATTTCTCTGAAAAAATTTGAAGTAATCAATTTTTTAGTTTTGCTCGAGGACTAGCAAAATGTAGGTTCGGAGGTATTTGTTGAGCTCATTTTAATATATAATTTTTACCTTTAAATCTTACATTTTTGTCTATTTATTTTAACAATTTTTAGTGTTTTAATTCTTATTGTTTTTATCTAGTCAATTAGTGGGTATATTAGTTTTTTATGTTTTATTGCTTTATTAAGATTTATTATAATTTTAATTTTAATTTTATTTTTAAGTAGTGTATTTTTATTTTGTAGGATGAGAAATAGAAAGCCCAATAAAAGAATGAAGGAATGAAGTTGCAGTGGCCCAAATTCATGCACAAAGCCCAGCCCAATCTGCCGGTCCATCATGCAAGCCCAATCACGCTGAAGCCCGGCCCATCTTGAGGTAGCTGAAGAGTCATAACACACCAGCCATTTCCGCCTCTCTCTTCAGTTGATTAGTATTGGCTCCAGCCAATACAAAAGTGCCACGTGGCCATCATTTCTTCCGCTCAGCAAAGCTTCCAGCCAATTGGTGATTAATCAACCAATCACCCACTCAGCAAGCGACACATGGCGTCTCCTTTCTTTCTTCCGCCCAGCAGCACAAATCCTTTCCCATGCAGCCGACTTCTGCAAGCCAAGTCGAGCCGCCTTTTCCCTCTCTCCATCACGGTTTCCCATGCAGCCACTCAGCACAGCCAAACCATGAGCCGCCTCTCTTTTCCTTCCGCTCAGCAACTTGGTTGATTAATCTCCTTTCAACCAACCACACTGTGACACGTGGCCATCTTCCAGCTGCTTCCAGATTGCTCCAGCGCCGTGTGCTGATCCTCATTAGCTGTCACCAGCTCTCCCCCTTTCTAATATTTTATACCCTAGTATTTGCCTATAAATAGGAACATTTAGCCCCCTCTTCATATCTTTTAGTCTAGAATTTAATTTGCTGCCTTTTCTAGTATCCTCCTAAGATTTCTCTTTCAAGCCATTTGCCAATGATATTTGAGAGAGAATATGATGTAATTTCTCTTGCATTTTATTTAATGAAAGTTTAATATTATGTCACTCTTCTCTCTTCTTTCTTCTCTTTTCCTTTATTTATTTTATGCCTTTTATTTTATGTAAGTTCTTTATTTGATTGTTAACTTTAATATTATGCCTCTCTTCTTTCTTCTTCTAATCTTCTATTTATTTTATGTAAGTTTTTTATTTTATTGTTAACTTTAATATTATGCCTCTCTTCTTTCTTCTTCTAATCTTTTATTTACTTTATGACTTTTATTTTATGTAGTTATTTATTTTATTGTTCTTTAAATTTCATGCTCATTTACTTCTTTCTTTATTTTATTTAAGATATAAGATCATGGGTGGTCACTAAACCCCCTTACCTTGGTAAGGGGGAAGCACCACCATGAACATTATTAAATGAGGTCTTTATGATAATTTTCCTCTTGTTTAAGATCTTACAAGCCCTAGATTTTGATATTAAAATGAAATAGAGATCATCTTTTCACCCATAATGTCATATATTATGGGTTGTTAGATCCTCTTTCTACATTTTAGCTTTATGGTTAATTGTCTTAAACACAAACTTTTTGAACTCTAGTTGTTCCTTAGTTTTGGTTCACTTGAGTTGCTTAAAATTTGTATTTTCTAAGCAAAATCAAAATCTACCATATAAACCTTCAACTTTTGTGCTTAATTCATATTTATCTTTGCAAGAGGGCATCAAGTGACTCTTGGGTGCCCTCCTTTAAGGGGAAATTACTAAAAATCTCATTTAATATGTTCATAAGTGGTGTAGAACTCTAACCTTGGTTCTTATACCATTGTTAAGTTTCTGAAACCAAAAAGTTGTTATTTTCATTTCTAGATTTAATATTTCAATTCTTGCACATTTATTTACCTTGTTCTCTTTTCGTTTACTTTTTTTGCTTTTTAATTTAGTTGCTACTTTATTTACTTTTTAATTTAGTTGCATTTTACTTTTAACTGTCTCACAAACCAACAAAATTTCCAAACTAGGTTAGCTTTAAATTAACTTAAGTTTAAGCTTAGTGTATCGTTTTTTTATCACTGCTTGAGGTTCGACCTCGTTAATATACTACTCGATTCGTATATTTGCGAGTAAATAAAATTTTACAACAACTCATATGAGCATCAAGATGAGCCTTCACCGTCTTTTGCCTTTGAGAATGCTGCCTCAGTTAAATTAACTCCCAATCAACCTGCAGAGCATCAACTTGAACAGTTTTCTCCCTACCTTGTAATTGTACAATACTCAATGATGGGAAGGTTAAAGGAGATAGAAGACAGAGTTAGGAAGGTTGATGATATATATGAATACAACTTTGAACCAAGGAAGAAGAAGAAAGCTGCAAGAAAAGACGTACCAGAATTGTCACCCAAAACAAGAAAGATAAAGACGAGCTGAAAAAGACAAAGGAAAAAGTGAACAACCAAACTTTGATTTGCACCTGGACCTGACCCAAGAAGATGATGACGTGACCCAGAAAGGTGATACAGATTTAATACTACAAGCTACAAAAAGACCAAATCTTGAAAACATAAAGTGGTCAAAGTATCCGGTCTTCAAATTATTGAATGAAAGAGTTCAACAACTCCTAATTGAATTTTGGACAAATGCCCCACACAGGTACTATTCCATTTTTATGTTGAATTTTAAAACACCTGATTGCTACTGCCAGACAGTAACAATAGATTAAGCTACTGACACACACTGACTACAATATACTGTTTATGCAGCATCTTACTATGGCAAAAAGGAGAAGGTGGAATCAGTGCAATCTCTAGGCAAGATGTTCTAAACTTGATCATGGACAATGCAGTGACAAATAATGTAAGACCAATTTCTACGCAAACTCAAATTAATTTAAAGAGTAAAAATTATTGTAAACTACTTAACATTGTTTAAATCTTGCATACCAAGTAATTGATCCATTTGGAGAACTATTGCAAGAGGAAATGGACAGAATAAAATCTGAAACACCTGCAAAGTCAACATTCCTCACAACCTTTACTTCAGTAAGTTCATTTAAAACTTCATTACTCAAAATTAACCAAGACTTCATCATTGTTACTGACAGTCAGTGGCAATTCAATAACAGATTAAGGATGCGAAAGATGATCAGTTGGGGATCGAACAATTCCTTTTTGAACCTCTCCTTAATTGCTTGGGGAAGTCGGACAAGATATTCATCCCAATGGTCACTTCTGAAGCTTTTCATCACACACTACTTGTGATAGACAAGGATGCGGCAAATTGGCTTCGCTTCAACCCCCTGAAGCAAAGAAGGATCGAGATGGATATATGTTACAAAAAAGCTTAAAGACTGGTATGAAATGTGTTTAAATTTCAAAAAACTAAATTCTATGTACTTAAAGATTGATATGAAATGTGTTTAAATTTTTAAGAACAATGTACTTTAAAATGCAGAAAGCGCGCGTGGACAGCTGGATCTATGTCATGTAGAAAGTAGCGGATAGTATTTTAAAATCAAGAATAAGAAGAAAGCTAAGCAAAATAAGCACTGCAAGAGAGCTCAAATTCACTGAAATTGAGCTCATAGATGACAATGAAGCAACACTCAGATGGTTGAAAGACTTCAGCAATAACTACGAACTTCACCAATTTAAAATTTGTCTACAGCAATCAGAGACATCGTAAGTCGTCTACCATATGCATATAGATCAATTTCAACAAAATTATTAAAAAAATAATATTAAACTGATGTCATTCAATTTATAATTTGCAGATTGGATTGTGGGGTCTTTGTCATGTATTATATGGACAAAGTTTTAAAAGAATAGCTGAATAACAACAAAATCACAAAAAAGGACATTCAAAAGTTCAAAGCAAATATAATTGAAAGGTTCATTAACCATGAACAAAGTTAGACTTCACATCAACTTCAATTCTTCAAGAAAATCTAGAACAAGGACTGATCACACTCTATGATGTGCCGAAGAAAAACTTTACCTACTGCTTTTTTATATTTTAAAATTCAAGTTTATGTATTTTTGTTTCAAACATATTGCAGAATTTTATTTCTATGTTGAACTCTTTTGTCTTATTTATATTGAATTTTAAAATGCTTAACAAGTTGACACTGCCACAATATAACAATATGTGATTGCCACTGCCAAACAGTAACAAATAACGTGATTAAAACAGTAACAAGGGAACCACAAAACATGCATTGACTCCACAAACCATCATATTAAAACAAGCACAACAATTTAAAATCATAAGAATAACATAAACAAAAATTAAGAGATGAAAAAATATCATTTCCAAATGCCAAAACAACATAGTAACAAAATGTTACTATGCAACAGTAACAAAAAATATCTATCCAAAATATCATTTACAAACGGGCTCCAATTAAAATTTCCTCAATTGTTTAAAACCTATAAACAAATAAACTGTCAGGTAGTACCATTATTACTAAAACCTAGAGCAACCATAAAACTAAATTGGCTCTCTACATGTCTTCCGGTTATGACCATCAGGTTTTCCACATCGACTACACTTTCTGGCACGAGCAGCTTCTTCACCTATAGACTTCGACCTGTTTGTCTTTGGCCTACCACAAAGTCTCTTAGTAACAGGAGGCTGAACTATCATAGCATCTTGACTAAAATCATATAATGCCTGAGCAATATTTGGAACCAGAAAAATTGGAAACTCATAAGAACCCTTAAAAGACTTTGTCTTGAAATAACTGTCAATGAAACTGTACATTGAAGCTCTATGTCTCTAAATAGCAGCAAAAGCATGAGCACAAGGGAAACCTGAAACACGCCACTCATGGCATGAACAAAGCTTCTTTTCCAAATTTACACACACAGTCACCTTTCCTTCAACTTGGTAGACATGAGATGAAGATCGAATCACCTTTCAGTGCAAACCAACTTTGGATCTCTCTCTCAACTTCAGTTCCAAATTAGGACAAAGCTCAGTAGACCACGATTCTGCCTCTATTTTTGGATTTGCCATATTCTCCATCACTTTGGTTCTAATGCCTTCAATCATATCTAAGATGGGGAGGGACCTCAGCTCCAAAATTCAAAAATTAAATGACTCGGACACATTGTTGCACATTTCCCCATATCTGTTACCTTTAAAAAACACATTAGACCATTTTTCATATGGTGCTTCTGCCAAAAAGTCAATAGCAGGACGACCACCCTTTGCCTCTAGCTTCCCAACAGATAAGTTAAATGCCTCCTAAGTACGTGCATAAGCACAACACATGAACAAATATAAAACTCTCTCACGCATATACTTATTGTGTGTTGTCGGATACCTATTTGCAAGGTTACGTTTCAAATGCTGAAAACAAAAACTGTGAGGCCAACTAGGAAAAACAGTAGCAATAGCGTTGATGAGACCAGCATTCCGATCAGTAATGAAAGTAACTATCCGCTTTTGAGAAACCAAAACATCAGCCAACCTTTCCATGAACCACATCCAATTATCTTCAGTCTCCGAATCCACAATTCCAAAGGCAAGAGGATAGAAACCTGCAAAAACAAAGCATTATAAGAAAGCTACTAACTGACATTAGCAATTAAATCAGATAGTTTTAACACTTCAAATCAAAATGAAAACAAACCAAATTCAAAAAATACAATCATATTAAAAGCAAATAAATTACCTTCATTTCCGTTCTTTCCAGTAGCAGCAAGCAATTGGCCTTTGAACTTGTTTTTCAAAAATGTACCATCAAGAAAAAGCATCTGCCTACATGCCATGAATCCTTTCTTGCAAGCATCAAAACAGATAAAGAGCTTCTGAAAACGTTGTGTCTCACCATCCACTTGCAATTTCGCATCAGTACCATCATTACTCAATACCAAAGATTTCAAATACCAAATAAGCTGCTTGTACGACTCTTTGTCATCACCGTAAACAACATCTTTTGCCAACTCTTTAGCATACCAGGCAGTACGGTATGACACATCTAAACCATAGCTATTTTTAATGTCTTTCACAATAACAATTGGCCTCTTTTCAAGATTAGACCTAATATCATCAACGACAATACTTTTTACAACAACAGAAACCAATCTTTCAGACTTTGTTTCCCGAATCACACCACGACATGTGTGAATATTATCCAAATGCCTAATGTAAAAAGAACCATTGACTCTACAAAGATACGCCTTTACATGCCAATGACAACCACCTGAAAGCTTCTTAAAGCACTCAGCATACACACGAGTTTTTTCATTTTTAATATACACAAACTTAAAACTCATCTCAATAGCATACTTGCACAACTTCTCCCTAAACTCGATCACACCACTTTCAAATCTTTGACCAACACCTTCAATATACCCTTCTCAAGCCTTGGTCAAATAAACCTTCTCCGCCTCAGCCTTATAACACCCTAGATAATCATTTTCAACAATTGCTGAATCACTTGTTGAAATCCCACCACTATCAACAGAACACAAAGAATTGCTACTAGAACCACTGTCAGTAACAAAAATATCAACTATTTGTGCATTGAATAATGACAAACACGTAAACAACATCTTCAAGTTCTAATCATCTGCCAATATACATCCAGATTGACCACCAAGAACATATTTCAACAAACGAACCACTCTTCAACATACTAAACTTTGTGCAAATCAAATTGCACAAACCACAAAAACTCCAACTATCAGACAGTGGCAAAACCATAGTCTGAGAACAGTAAATAACCCTCGCAATAAAATTTGAATCCATAATACCTAAAAAAGCAAAAAAAATAAGCAAAACTAAAAAGTTACGAACATGCAGTAACAATAACAATAACAATTCAAACAGTACCAATTCTAATAACAACAACAATCACAATGAAAAAATAAAACAAAAGCCACCCCCTAAAATCATTAATCAAAACAAAAAACAAACAGATTCTGAACATAAAAATCTTCAATCGATGTAAAATTCCAAACATACAAAAATCGAAATCAAAGAACAATACAAAAACCATACCAGATGAAGCACAAACCGAGAGATAGAGAGCCAAAAACAAATAGATTCTGAATCAAAAATCTTCAATCAATTAATCAAAAATTCCAAAAATACAGAAATTGAAACCAAACAACAATACAAAACCCATACCAAATGAAGCACAAACCGAGAGAGAGAAATAGAGAGATAAAGAGATAAAGAGAGAGAGAGAGAGAGAGAGAGAGAGAAAAAAAAAAAAAAACCATACCAGATCGACTAGACAAAGCTTGATTGGTCGATTAAACCAAGCTCAGTTTTACGAGCAGAGACACAGAGCAACATCATCGCGTGACATTCAAATATAACGATTTATAACAATAAGGGTAAAAGTGGCATTTGAAAAAAAAACAGTGGACCGAAAGAAAATTAAATGGGCCGGCAAAGAGGAAACTGAGCCAAAGTAGAAAGTAGAAAAACCACTAGGGCTGCAGAGGAAGCGCAAGCCCAAAATTGGGTGTTATAATCATTAACATTTTTTTTTTCTTCTTTTTCTTTCCTTCCTTTCCTTTCCTTTCTTTTCCCGTGAGGCTCTAGCGCTCCACTGTTTCTTCTTCTTCAGTTCTTCTTCATCCTCTCTCTCTGCATCTCCAATCCATCACCAGACACCAACCCACCCTCACCCTCACCCTCACCCTCACTTCTTTCTCCCTCCTCTCTTTCTCCCTCATCTCCCCTTGTTGTCGCCCCCTACTGTCGCCTCTCTCTCTCTCTCTCTCGATCTCCCCCTGCCGCCACCCCCTCTTTCTCCCTCGATCTCCCCCTGCCATCGCTCCATTTTTCTCCAAAAACCCAGCCTTCGAAAACCCAAAATCAGATCTCATTTCGTTGAAATTTCGAGGATTTCGGTAAAATTTCGACGAAATTATCCCAAAAATTAAACAAATATGGGTTTCGATTTCGACACCCCAAAATATCGAAATTTAACACCTTGGTCCTAGTTGAATTCAAAGGTTTTTTTTTTATTTTTTACACACAAACTAGTATGAGTGATTTGGTTTGATTTGGTTTACAAACTATTTTTATGTCAAACTGGACCGAACCAAACCGTTAAAATTTATTGGTTTGGTTTCCGATTTGATGTCAAAACCGGACCTAACTGGACTGCACCCACTCCTAGTGGAAATTTTGGAAATTTCACGAAAAGTCTGAAATTGTCGCCGATATCATCGAAATTATCACAAAAATTTGATGTTATAGTGCTAAATTTTTTTCGGACCAAAAAATTTTGCCTACAATTTCGAAATTAAAGACCATGGGTGGTGCTTAGTCATGAGGAATCCTTGGGCCTGATGGTGAACTTGTGTAAGAGATCAGAATTGGAGTTTGTTTTCTTCAATTTCTATTTGCTATCAACCTCATAGTTGTAACGCTGTTTTTGGAAGGAAAGAATGGCTTTTTTTGGCTCTCTTATTATATCCAAGATGATGTATCTTCCTGAGAACCTGATCACCATCTTCGTCCAAAAAAATAAAAAATAAAAGAAACTAGCTACTTTGACATTTCCTAGGGAAAGAACCCTTTACTAGCACAAATGTTGTAAAGGGCACATAATATTGTTCAGAACTAATGCATTTAAAAAAAAAAAAACAGTTAAATTACAACAAGTGCAGATTGCAGAGGGAAGAAGGATGTTTGATGATATTTTTGCTACCTGTCTTTGCCTTTATCGCGGCCATGGTCTGATCTACTTCCCCTTTGTATCATCTTCTTAGCGTCCAACTTGGTCCCCGCTGATCCATTATCTAGTTCTACTTGTTCAATTTCTCCTCTCACAACCTTTCTTTCCATTTCCAATGGCAGCTTTCCGTCTGATCTTTTTGCTTGTTGATAATCTTTTTTCCCACTACTGAATTTTTCATGATCAGCTGCTCCTAATTTCAGCTTACCACCATGATTATCTAATTCCCTACTGGTAGCCGTTGGTGTTTGTTTTCCTCTGGAAAATAGTTCCGGGGATACTATAGGCTGCAGCTTATGATGATGATCAGTTGCTGACTTGGAAGCTGATCTCTCTTGTTCAAAGAAGAGGACTTGCACAACAGTCCTCAATGGTAGCCGCTCATTTTTTACAGCATGAGCGCGTACTTCCGGCGACAACTTCTGGCAGTCTAAAATGCGGCAGAGGCGCTTCTTCTCTGCCTTGCTCACATCACTGTGCTCCTGCTTGATCAGTAATAAGCGAGAGTGAATTTACAACAGCTAGCAAGAAAATTAATTAATTATGCATCATATATGCATGTATGGTACTTAATTTAATTACCTTGAGATAAATGTTAATAGCCTTGTAGATGTCATCGTGGCTTTCCCTTGCAATATCTGGAAAAGCTTCGGTCAGAGATACCACTTTTAATACTGGCATGTTCACATCCTTAGCAACCACTTGAAGGTAAGAATCAATGAGTTTCCCAACCTTTCTCATTGTCATTAAAAAGTGGTTGTTCTGGTCTGCATCTGCAGGAGAATATTGTCTTCTCCATAGAACCAAGAAACTTTCTACCACTGCCAAAACCAAGTCAATGTCATAAAATTGTGGGTCATTGGGTGAGTGTGAAGAAAAAAGCAGGTCATCCACTGTTGCCTCTTCAAGTTGTAGACTGCATCTCCGCAATAGTTCTGTCTTTGCCACTGGAGAGACTCCTAGATAATTTGCAATTTTAAGAAGCCTTAGCAAGAAACCGACTGAAACGGATCCCTTATCTCCAGGAATCATACTCACAATGGCATCAACAATTCGTCGATTCGTTTCCATCACTTCCTGATCAGACGACGCTACTAGTCCTCCTGATGAATTGATCTCTGGTAGCCATCGACAAGCATAGACATGTAAAGCTTCCCCAATCAGCTGTGGTGGCAGCATATACGTCGATCTAACGGCAGTAATTATGCATCGAAATAGGTCTATATCAAGGTCTGATATGTCCTCTGTCCACCAATCCTTGGGGACAGAGTGATGGTGCTTCTTGGTGTAACCAGGTCTAGTATAAGTGTAGGACCATGTGACCTGCAAAGCAAAGCAAAGGTACTATCTTTATTTTGACAATTAATTAGCAACTGATATACATATATAGAAGAAGAATATAGACATATATGTTAGACCTTTGGAGAGGGTGTGAGGATCTTTTCAACAATTGAATCAATGCACTTTCTGATGATTCCAAGATTGTCAGACCACTCGGGCAACTTAACAGTGGTCTGTAGTGTGACAATGGAGTCTTTCCAACCTTGAAGAATACATGAATTCAGGAAGGCCTCGAGTTTTACCACAAAATTTCCCTTTTCTACTGATTCAGTCATTCGAAGGAACTTAGCAGCACAAAATGCAGGCACAAAGTTATGGGCACTGAGATTGATTGTGATCCCATAACAGAACTTAGCACACAATTCGAAAGCATCTTCGCCTCCTGGAATATCATGAAGCTCGATGCTCACCTTCTCGGAATCACCAGAACCAGAGCAAAGCCGTTGCAAGAGCCCACATTTCGGAACAAGTGCGAACTGCAGCTAAGACAACCCCACAATAATTAACTTGCTTCTTTGAACATGAACAAGCATTGATCCACATGCACATTAGCACAAAAAATCAAGCTACATTATTATTTCTTATCAATTACCAATCCATCCCTAAGACCATACCTTGTGGAGAAGATAACGGATGTTGTTAATTTGTATGTGAAGGTCGCTGGCTACATCTGTAATCACGGTCCTACATTAATTATAGTCATCAACACAAAATCCATCAGTTTTTTCAAGTTCCAATATTAAAAAAAATTCAGTGCACACCTTTAATTTTAACAATTTCAGTACTATATATGTCAGAACATATGGAAAAATTGATCTAATTTATACATTTTGTTTAACGAGTTAAGTAATTGTCATTCATGATTCATCTATATATGAATAGAAAATTACTATTGTGGAACATAACAGCTCATGTAAATATAATTAGTACCTGGTAGCTTCTTCTGTGTAGAAGGTGTCCGGCTTGGTCCCAATTTTCATAAACTTCATTTTGGGAATATGGTATATATTTTCCTATTTACAGATAAAAATCAAATAACAACGGTCCTCCCTTCAAAATTAAAAACTGATAGCTGCCCCTCTTGGATAATTTAATTCTGAAAAAAAATCAGACCCGAATTTAAATAATATTGCTCCTTTAACTTGCGAATTAGTTAAAAGCTAGATCAATGTTAATGATGTAAAAAATAAAACAAATTAATTGGGTTTGCAGAAGAAGAAGAAGAAGATAAAAGAGAAGAAAAATTAATAAAGTAAAAAGCATGATATGTATATCCGTGTCGAAATTAAAGCTATATACACATGTGAAATTCAATAAAAAAAAAAATGTGAAAGTCAACCGCTAAAATTAAGAATGAAATTGTGAATTGAAGTAGGCCTAGCCAGCTTTATTACCTGATCGATCATCACCAGCTTTCATCCAAGGTGTGCGAGGACCCGCATTGTTCCGGCATATATATATATAGCACCCTGCAATGCTGCAAGCCCTTTAATTTATAGCTAGGTCTACAAGGAATTGAGGAAGGAGTTTAAATGCTATAATTAATTACTTCCTAAAATATTCTATTAAGGAAAAAAGGAAAGAAAATATAAATGTCAGTTTTTGCTGTCCATACGGTGTATATATATGTGAGAGTGAGACTCTCTGAATTAAAGTCAAGAGACCAATTGAATTGGCACTGCATATTTCCAACCTTATTTGCCTGTTTGCCACAACCCATGCATGCATCTTTGGAAGTTACTGTATAAAGTTAATTAAGTGGTTAAAGCTCATTAATTATGTGAACGCAGCCACTCTGACTGACTCACCGCTGACGTACGTTAATGGGTTTGGCTCCTGATGTTTCTGCTTTCTCTACTGTATAGTCTTATGGATGGCAAGGGGACGGACTTTACAAGAAAGAATTACTTCTACCAAATAAGGGTTCATAACTTCTATTCAAGTAGTTTATGTATACGTGGACGATTTGATTGATCCTGCTCCGGTCACGACATTTATACATTTAGATGCTACTACATACTATAAAGAGGATTAGTCAGAGCGGGCCGAGTTTTGCCTCCCCATCCCCGTCCCAACAAAAAAACCCATTCACATCCCCACTTCATCCCCCATCCCTATTCGCGTTAGGAATAAGATTCCCCGCAGGGAAACAGATTCCACATTTATAGTAAGTATAATAATTAATTAAATAAAATTAACATCTCAAAACTATTATATATTATGTATTTACGTAGTACATGTACAAAAACAAATAAATAAATAAATAATACATGGTATACTATGCATGAAAGTAAAAAATATAATATATATATGTATTATAGTGATGGGCATGCATGTTGCACATCATATTTTATTTTTTTACTATTTATATTATTAAAAAGTAAATTATTCTAAAATCCATTTTACTGTCTTTAATGATAAACAAATATACTTAAAAAGTTGGAATAATGAATAGGTTCACTTTGTACAAATAAAGTCTACGTTATATTATGTTCTATGTTTTTTGAGTCGAGCACTAAGTGGGTTTTAAAAAAAAAATGAAAAAATTTGTCAGTCACACAGTAGCAATTTATAGGGTGTTTTTGCAATTTAAATAACTATCATCGCACAGTAACAGTGATTGCCATTGTCTAATACTGACAATTTCATAGTGCACAGTGTCATTTTGCCGAACACTCGGTGGGTTGTACCGAGTGCTCAACTCATTAAAATGAACCTGGTAGTCACTGTGTTTTTTGCAAGTGGGTTAGCCAATCAGTGTATTTTTTGTTTTGGACTTTAAAAAAAATCCTATAATTTACAATGTATAAATATATCAAAATTAAAATAGTACAAAAAATGAATAATTTTAGCAAAAATACTCTAACTAAACCCCTTGTCGCAGTTGAGGATGTCATATTCACTTTATTCCAATTAAGAATTTCAAACTTTCTATTTGACTCAATTAAAGGTTTTCAATAAAAAATACCAGTTTTGAGGGGCAAAAATATCTTTTTCTTAAAAATTATTAAACATAACAATCATTGAAAAAATCCACAAACCCTCCCACACCCCACTCCCAACCTCTCCCCACCCAGCCCCGCCAATCTCCTCTCTCTGCCTCACTTTCTCTCTCATCTCTCTCTCCCTCTCCTCTCTCTCTCTGCCCACTTACCCAGCTCCCCCCCAACCCCGCCTATCTCCTCTCTCTGCCTCAATTTCTCTTTCATCTCTCTTTCCTCTCTCTGCCTCACTTTCTCTCTCATTTCTCTCTCCCTCTCCTCTCTTTCTCTTTGCCCACTTACCCAGCTCCCCCCCAACCCCGCCTATCTCCTCTCTCTGCCTCAATTTCTCTTTCATCTCTCTTTCTTTCTGCCCGCCCACCCAACTCCCCTCACCCCTCCCACCGAACCCTCAACCTCGACCCACCTTCCCCAACCTAGCGCCGCCCATCTCCTCTCTCTCTACCTCACTTTCTCTCTCATCTCTCTCTGCCTCTCTTCTCTTGGCATAATTTCTCTCTGCCCGCCCGCCCACCTAGCTCCCGCCCACCGCTCCCCCCAAACCCTCAAGCCCGACCCTCCCTACCCCCACCTTCTCCCTTCTTCAGTCAGCATGTCCCTTACCACAGGCGACCCTCTGCTCTGGCAACCCCCTCCTTCGCACTGGCTTCTCCCTCTTCCCTTCACCCTCCCTCTCTTCCACTCTCTCTCTTCTCTTTCTCTGCAACTTCACCCCAAATTCCCATTCTTTTTTTTCCACAAACCATACACACAAAACCCATTCAAACAAACAAGAAGAAAGAGACAGCGAGATACCACCGTTGATGTTGTCGATGATCGAATTTGTGGGAGGAGATAGTGGAGCAATTCTTGTCGAGCATGGATCGTCGACAGTAAGGATTGTTGTTGACCGGAGAAGGGAGAAGGGAGAAGGGATCGAGAAGGTGGGGGTGGGGTCGGGCCTGGGTGTGGGGGTGGGAGGGTTTGTAGATTATTTTTTTTGTAAGTTTCATTTAGTTTTATTTTTATAAGTTTTATAATTTTTTAGGTAAAGAGATGCTTTTGCCCCTTCAAAATCAGAATTTTTGACCTAAAATCCTTAATTGAGCTAAATAGAAAGTTTGAAATCCTTAATTGGAATAAAGTGAATGTCGCATCATCAACTATGACAATGGGTATAATATGAGTCATTTTGCTAAAATTATCCCTAAATAATATTATATAAATATATAGGAAGCTTATATTCACACTACAAAAAAGTCTTTCTGCACTCCATCTTTGTATTTATTGAAATAAAATGTCAATAATACTTATATTATTATTCTTTCATCAACCCAACTCGTGGTATATTCAAGGAATAAAATTTCGAGTTTCGAGGAAATTTCGAAGGAAATTTCGATGGAAATTTCGAAGATTTTTAAATTTCGACAGAAATTAGATGGAAATGACGGAAATTGCTATCAAAATACGAAAATTTTGAATGAAACTTTTTTATATGTTTATTTAACATATTATCTACTAAATTGATAAAAAATATTGAAGAAATCAAATTATATAATAGGTTTCATGTGCTATAAGGTGAATATAATGCGCAATAAAATAAATACTGTTAAATAAAGTTAGTATAATGAATAAACAAAATTAGTATATTATTTATACTTTATAATTTAATTATACACTAAAATCTAAACTCTAATACTTTATATATTCATTATACCATAATACTCTTTATACTCTATAATCTATACATTAAACCCTATATACTCTATATTTTTTAGGATATTAGATTTTAAGCCCTTTAGGATACTTTTAATTATTTTTTTATATAGAAATGTATTAAAGTTTAAAATTTAAAATAACTAAAAGAAATCTCAAATTTTTTTTCTTCTTTCCAATTGCCCAAAGGCCCCAAACCCTCCCTCATTTTTTTTTCCCCGTGTCTCTCTCTTCAGTCTTTTTTTTATTTTTTATCTTTCCTTCATTTTTTATCTTTCCTTCCTTTTTACCCGTGTCTTTTACTTAGCCAAGCTTTGTCTTCACTAAGTGTAATAACCCAAATTTTGGCTTATGGTAATTTTGTTACTTAAATTTTTCAAATTTGTTTTAAGGTTTGTTTAAAGTAATTAGAAATTTCTTTAAATTTATTTTAACTAACTTAGATATTTGGTTGTGGTTCTAGAGCTTAGTTGTGTGGAAATGAATTTTAGAAAATGAAAATTCAAGAATTTGACTATTATTATTTTTTTAGAATTAAATTATAAGAGTAGGATTTTTCATAATTTTTTTAAAAGCAATTTGACTATTTTAAGGTTATAGGAAATTAGTACTCATCAATACGAGTTCATAGAATTTTTCGGTGAATTATTTGGAGTCTCGAGCTATTTTTGGTGAATTTCTGAAGTTGGAGAAAATAGAAAATATGAAAATTTCGAAAATTTCGGTAAATTTCGGTAAATTTCGGTGAAATTTCCCCGAAAAATTATCAAACATGTGTTTCGATTTCGACACCCCAAAAAAACGAAATTTTCGGCAAAATTTCGAAATTTAATTCCTTGGGTATATTCTTTTCCTCCATCTCCACTCACCTAGCAATCCACATAAGATGATTATCAAAACTCAATTTCCTCTATTAACAAAACCGGCCTGAAAAATTCAAAAGCCTTCATTTATGAGACTAAAACAACAGTGTTGATAGGATTGAAACTTTGAAAGCATGGTTCAAAAGCTTGACTTAGAATATTACAATTTCAGTTGCAAACTTGGACATGGATTAAAGCCCAAGAAGTAGAGTTTTCCCACTGCACATTGAGAGAAAGAGATGAATTCAATTGGATTGGGTTCTTTGATAAGGAGAAGTTTGTGATTTTCCTTCACCACTGAGGAGATGGAAATTCAGGTGAAAATTTGCTTAGAAAACTCGTAAAATTTTCATCTTTACTAATAGTTGTAGAGCTCAAAACGGATTTCCATATGGTCATATGACCATAGCTTTGGGATATTTGGGTTGAGCTCACCTCCATAACATGAGTAGTTGTACTGTTGTAGGGTATGCTTGTAGGTTCCAACTTACAAAGCCTAGCAGCACAAGTCCATCTTTTATGTGCTCTATGGGCTTATAATAAATGCAGGTTCCATTAATGGGAAAAGAATGAATTTTGCTATTTATCTTATAGGTGAGATTGGTGGCTAAATAGAGATGGTGGCCGGATAATCATAGGTTGGTTTGATGTGTTGTGAGACTGTGAGATGTGAGCTGGAAATGATGAAGCTAAATCAAGGGTATTTATGGCATTTTCCTTAATAAATAAAAGAATGGAGTGCAGAAAGACTTTTTTAGAGTGCCAATATTGACTCTCAATGTATAATAAAATATTAAACAAGGACGGGGAAGGGACCCTATTCCCCATCCCTCAACCTGAACCCGAGTTGGGGAATGAAATTATCCCTATCCCCGCCCCCATCCCCAATTTTCTCCCCCATACCCATCCCATTTGGGGCGGTACCCTACAGGGATCGGTTTTGATCGGGAGAATTGTCATCTTATTTAGTCTTCAAATTCCTGACACAAGCAGTAAAAAACTCAACAAAAACAATAACTACCACCTTACCTGAGTATTAAGCTAACTATATATATTAATTAGTCTTTAATTTTGGCTGCCTAGCCATTTTGAATTCATTCAAAATATATAGAAATATTATCGGTTCAACTTGACTTTTGTTTTTTTGGATTTCCAACTTAGGCGAATAGACAAGAACGTCGATGGATCGATTAGTAAGGAAGTCGGTGTATTGGCAAGGACATCTACGTATCAGCAAGGACTTTGATTGATCAGCTCTTTTATTTGATGTATCATTCGATGCTACAATTTTCTATTTTTGATCCCATTTTCGACAAGATTTAATCCATGTTACTCGTCTCTCAAATTTTGAGTTTAAAACCTCATATTCAAGCAAAAACCAAGTATTGAGTGATCGAATCCAAAAAAGTTTGAAGTACGCACCAATCAATATATGTAGCCAGCCACCTAAATTTTTTTTGGTCGAATGTAGCCACCTAATTGATGTCGGTACATATCCATGCAATCATTGTTGTAGAAGCTTCTTTTAAGATTGTTGATGCCCAAAAATGGTAAATTAAGCAGTCAACGTCGAGTCAAACCACGTGGACCCGTTGACCTCCCACTAAGAGGATGACACGTCGAAGTGAGGTATAAACAGATAGCTGGGTCCGACTAGTGAATAGTGGTGAAAACGTAATATTCAAAGCACCCTGCGTAAACACACAAAAGTGAGCGGGAATGGCACCAGTGTGGTACCGGCCGAACCTCCTCCGACGCTCAAGTTAGTGTCAAGAGAATATGTGAGCAGAGTGAGTGAATAGTATAGTATTGATTGAAAATGTCCTTTTGTGACCAAAAAGTACCTTTTTTATAGTACTTTTGGAAGATAATCAACCAATTCGATGATGACATGCGTCTCTTATAACGACTCGCACTATAGGAGCACCACATGTCACCTGTTTCGTGGATCCGAATGAGTTGACACGGGTCGGGGCCTAGGAGGTTGGATCTTGGGAGGCCGGAACCTAGGAGATCATGACCTAGGAGGCCGGAGCCTATGAAGGCCGGAACTTAGGAGATCAGGGCCTAGGAGACCAGAACCTAAGGGGCTGGAGCCTAGGAGGTCAGGAGCTAGGAGCCTAGGAAGGACTTAGTCTGTGGCCCTAGGAAGTCGGTGCCTAGGAGCCTAGGAGGGGCTTATCCTTTGGGCCTAGACCCAAACGATATGATGTTAAGTCTTATTTGATTTGTCGTTATGTTGAGATGATTAGTCATACGAACAAAAGTCCCCCAAGTTTCCAAGCAAAAGGAACTTCTTGGTTGGGAACTTTGTACACAAAGAAGTCCGAGCAGAACGACAAGTGACCACATACCTGTTCCTATTTAAGATACTGTCCAGAAGTCCCCCAAGTTTCTTAGCAAGAAAAGCTGTATTGTAGGAAAGCTTGGAGGGTTAGATATGAAATATCATAATTTGTTTTTTTATCACACTGTATTCCAAGCCGTAGACACTTAGCGAAATCCCAGTGAATCTCGTCCAATTGAATGGTGAGATGTTGCCCTTTGTAAATGAGATTTTGGAATTAAATGGGAGAGCCCAAATATTTTTTTTAAAATAATAAAAATAAATAAAAAACCCACCCCAAATCTCACACTTGTTATTATGTAAGTATTTTGGAGAGAGAGAGAGAGAGAGAGATTCCTTTTTTTTTTTTTAAAGGACTCAGCTGTGAGGGGTGGAGGTGAGGGCTCGGATCCGAAGGGGGGGCTGCTCGGGTAGGCGGTGGAGGGGTGACAGGACTTGGTCAGGTCGGAGGCGTCGGGGGGTCGGATCGGGCTTGAGCAAGGGATCCTGGGCTCGGGCAGGAGCTGGTGCTCAAAGCAGAGGCTCGATTTGGAGGGGTTGGGTCGGGGCTGTTGCGGGGGGTGGACGATTGGGCTCGGGCTGCTCGGATCGGCACGAGTCGAAGGGGTGGAGCGCAGGGCGGTTCTGTTCTGGTTGGAACATGGGCTCGGGCCGGAGCTGTGGTGTGAGCGGCGGGGGGGGCTTCTCAGAAGTTGCGTCGCGGGGGAGGGGGCTGCTTGGAAGAGGTGAGGTTGACAGCGTGGAAGCCCGGGCTCGAATTGAGCTATTCGAAGCATTGTAGGTAAATGATTTCTGAATCTTGCCAAGCTCTTTGTTTGTGAAATTTGTTGCCTTGGAAAATTTGGAATTGTGAGAAATTATAGTCGTCTAACCAGATGTGGACATTGGAATTCTGATTGTGAATTTGTGGAAAATGTGAGCAGGAGCAAGTAGGTATGAACCTTGCCGAGCACTAGGTAGGCGATATGCCTTCATTTTTAAACTTGTGTAATTTATTATATGTTGTGGTGTTGTTGGCCAGGTACAGAGGGGCAAAGAAGTGGGTTGGAACCCGTCTGAGTTGTTGGAGCCCCTGAAAATGGGTAAGGCTTGAGTTTTTATTGCTCTTCCTCTTGAACTGATTTTTTGAATATTGATGAGTGCATGATTGGTGACTGAACATGGGAAAAGTGAGGGTGAATGTTGTGAAATTTGGGGTGGAAGAGCACATATGAGAGGTGGGAAACCAGTAGTGATATGATATGTCCATGGTGTTGTCTTGATATTCTAAGCACTTCCCACAGACGGTGTCAAACTGTTGATGCTCAAAAATGGTAAAGCAGTCAACGCCGAGTCAAACCACGTGGACCCGTTGATCTCCCACTGAGAAGATGACACGTCGAAGTGGGGTAGGAACGGATAGCTGGGTCTGACTAGTGAATAGTGGTGAAAACGTAATATTCGAAACACCATGCGCAAACACACAAAAGTGAGCGGGAAGGGCACCGGTGTGGTACCGGCCGAACCTCCTTCGACGCTCAAGTCCGGTGTCAAGAGAATCTGTGAGCAGAGTGCGTCAATAGTATAGTATTGATTGAAAATGTCCTTTTGTGACCAGAAAGTATTTCTTTTATAGTACTTTTGGAAGAGAGTCAACCAATCCGATGATGACACATGTCTCTTGTAACGACTCGCATTGTAGGAGCGCCACGTGTCACCTTTTTCGTGGATCCGAATGAGTTGACATGGGTCGAGGCCTAGGAGACTGTAGCTTGGGAGGCCGGAACCTAAGGGGCCGGAGCCTAGGAGGTCAAGAGCTAGGAGCCCAGAAAGGGCTTAATCTTTGGGCCTAGGAAGTCGGTGCCTAGGAGCCCAGGAGCCTAGGAGGGGCTTATCAAACGACATGATGTTAAGCCTTATGTAATTTGTCGTTATGTTGAGATGATTAGTCATACAAACAAAGATACTGATTGAACCATAATTACATTCTATCGACCACGATAATTAAAATAATTAACGCATAAAAAGTAAGATGATATCTCATTATTTTCAAGGAGATAGTCTTCGTGGGGACACTACATTCTATGTCAATACATCTAACGGTCGCACATATGTTAGTATAACATAAGCATACACACCATTACACCTTTTTTTTCAAGACCATCAAATTATCTTGGGCCATGGGACTAATTCATTTCGATGATGATTGGTGATGTTGCATGCGGTGGTCATTGTTACAAATGCTTCTTTTGGGATACTGGTTGAAATATAAATACATTTTATCGACCAGCTTAAACAACAAATTAGAGGACTTATTAATGTATAACAACAAATTAGAGGACCTATTAAACATGGGATATGTTGGAACTACCCATAAGCTACCTAAAGAGGTCAAACACATCCGGACCCGCGAATACCTTCGGGTTCATGTTCGAGACCCACAGAGCTATCCAAATACAACCAAATGCAACCCCGTTGGGATAGACCCATGCACCTCGTGCCTTATAGGACCTAGGAAATCCAAATTGGACTAGAACTCTAACTCCAATATAAATTAAAGTTGCTTGAATCCTCCCCAAATAAGGATCAAGCATAGAAATTCACTCCTACAAGGAGTAATGCTTCATGATGACTATAAGTTTGATAAACTTACGGTCCTAAAGTCATGAGGTTTCCTCCAAATATCTATAAATACTTACTCATATGCAAAAGATCAAAGTAACGTCATCTATGACTCTAAGATTATTTACGTTGGTTTTATTCAAATTCATTACTGACTTGATTATCGGAGGGCCCTTGGCAGGCACCACACCGATGCCCTCTCACCTCCAAGAGTTTTCTCATGTCTTTTTTGCAGGATGTATAGGTCAATCAATAAAATGACGATTTTATGCTTCAACAATGACATAGGCTTACGCATCATTACACCATATGTTTTCAAGACCATCAAATAATCATGGCCTTCAATGAGACCAATTCATTTCATTATCATGTCTGACCAAATTGAAAATGGATAAAATCTATGTATATATAGATTTTTTACTTATGTGATCTCATATCTTTATAAAGCGAGAATGAGAGTATGGATGTTACGGGGCCGGGCTTCATAAAATATGGGATCACATAAGATACCTTTTTTTTCTAATAGCACTTGTTAATAAGAAATTAAAATTTCAAAGGATATGTAATTAAGAAAAAGTAAAAAATATTTACAGCTACCATTACCTGGGTTCAGTATAAGTGGGTGGTTAATTTCTATGGTTTACGAAATACTTGTACTTAAAAAATGTATTAGTGAAACATGGTAATTATCTCAAATAATTTGAAGAACTTGAATATATATCACTACTAAAAAAATCCCCATTACCGACAGATCCGTTAGTAATAATTTATTTTTTGTCACTAATAACTTAATTATTACTGATGAATTTTGGTCGAATAAAGTTTAACAATTGATTTTTCCAACCACCACTAAAATGGCTTTGGTAAACGTTTCAACAGTTGGCAATCATGAGAATTCAACATTTGTCAGGATAGTATTTAGTGAAGGAAAAACCGTTGGTGAATGCCTTTACCAATGGTTCCACTATCGATAATTAAAAGCGTCGCTAATAGCTATTTAGCAGTAATACAGTTAACGGTCAATATTAATTCTCATCCTTAATTAATTAATTTCTAAAGTAAATAATTTCAAAGTCCATTTTACACCCTCTAATATTAAATAAACCCACCTTTTTTTCTTAATGTTAAAAAATTTCACCTAATGATAAATAAATTCACCTTTTAAAAAATAAGCACTCAAATTTATAAAAAAAAAAAAAAAAAAAAAAAAAAAAAAAAAAAAAAAAAAAAAAAAAAAAAATTGGCGCTAAGTGTACATGAGGCATTATATAATAGTAGTAGCTATTGTTCAACAATAACTATGCAACGTTAGTTCCTGTTTGACAATAACTTTACAACGATGAACATGACAAGAGTTGATACGACTCTATAAGGATGATTTTTTGTGTTTTATGTTGGTTTTGTAGACTTATGACTTGTTTATGTAAGTAAAAAAACTATAAGTATTATGTTTATGCATTTTTATAGTTGTTGCATAGTGAATATAGCAGCTGTGTAATTTTGAATATAATAATACAATCACTGTTCAACAGTGTTAAAAATGAGGGGAAAAGAAAGGGTTTGTGCCCAGTGTGTTTTTTCATTAATGTGGGCTGAGTTATTACATGGTTTTTGAATTTGGAATGGGCTATATATTATTGTATTTATCATTTTGGGCTGAAAAAAATCCCTAATTTCTAACCCATATAATTAACTTTTTTTGGTTTTGTTTTTTTTTTTTTTGTAAATATATATGACTTGGGTATAGATGTTGAGAGTAATGTGGAGTAATATGGAGCAATGTTCTACATTGGAAATTTAGAGCTTAGCATATGTACTTATAAGCCTTGGGCCTCTCCACCCATTGCCAATTGGTTTTGGGTTAGATGCTCTAATTCTATCATGGTATCAGAGCTTGGTTATTCGCGTGTAAGGCCCAACGGCCACACGTGCTTACACATCACCCAATACAATTTGTTCACGTGTAAGACTCAAAAATCTCGCCACACGTGCGGAGGTGTGTTGAGAGTAATGTAGAGCAATGTCCCACATTGAAAATCTAGAGCATAGCATTTGTGCTTATCTCTTCATCCATTGCCAATTGGTTTTGGGTTAGATGCTCTAATTCTATCAATAGATCATGGTAAATTAATCTATTTAAAGCGGTTTGTTTTTTAGGTCCAAAACAAAAAATACCCTAATCGGTTGATCCACTTGCAAAAACACAGTAACTAGCCGGTCCACGTACTTTAATGAGCTGAATGCTCGACACCATCATCGAGCACTCGGTACAACCCTCTGAGCGCTTTGCAAAATTCCACTTTGCCTAGTGAATTAGAAGCATATTTTCAAGGGAAAAGCAAGATAAAATAATTGTATGACTTGTATTTTAATTAACCATATGTATGCTATAACATATATAGGACAAGTATGCCCGGTCAGTGATCACACTTGCAAATTTCTAATGCACAAACGGCATGAACAAAGTATAAGCAAAGGAAAATAAGAATCTCAATAGATCTCTTTTGCAAGGAATATCAACATATAAATTAAATAGAGGGCAAGAAAGAAAACCTCATGACCGAAATGAGGATGTGATTCATATAGTAAGTGAGGCAGAAGGTCTTTTTTAATGATAGCATTGATTGGTTGAAATTAATGTGACGTAGGGCTAGCTAGCTATCGTTCGTGGTGTGTGCTTTCACAGACAGGTGAGGGTAAAGTCCAAAGAGAGAAACCATATTAATTTAATGGTAAATGATAATGTGGCACAGCAGCCAGTACGTACGTACACTCCTTATCAACATAACAAAAGGCTAGCTTTTTTCTTCGTTTTCTTCAATTCCAAATAGAAGAAAAATATATATAGCAGCACGTACATGCACTTTGGTTAAAGGCAGGCAGCTTTATTGAATATATAATTAGTAGCAAGCTAGATCCCAACACCATATTGCCATATATATAGAAACAAATTAGGGATATAACAAAATGCATGCGTAGCCTATCTCTATATGTCATGCTAGCCTTTGCTTGCTCAATGACAATGTATACACTTACAGCCACAGGAATATATATATCAAGTTGGCCGAGCAGTACTATTTGGAGGCCATTCACTATGCTATTTAGGGAGCACTTTCTTTTCACATTCGTAAAGAGCACCTCCATAAGCTCCACAATTAATGTTTTGTTAATTTCTCTTTGTCCATATGTATTCTATGGGAATTTTTCAACTTTTTCAATTGGATGATTTATACAAGCATATAATATATAATTAAAGCTAGTCTGCCTGCTTACAGCCTCTTTTAGATCGACATTATATATTTATCCTCTAGCAAATTAAGTATATATGGCCGAATCTTTCTTTTTTCATCTGTATATATAACAGAATGAAAAGGCACTATATTATATCCATATATGATCGAGCTATTGGATTAATAATAAGGGTGTTTTTCAAAAGTGAAAGTTAGCTTTAATATATCTAGCTTTAATTTGTGTTATATATATATATATCTATATTCAGGGAACCAGCTTTAAACAACACAAATCAATTAAAGCTAGATTTCTATATATGATCAATCAAATCACTCCAATTTCCCTAGTTCAATACTAACTAATTAATTTAATTAGCAATCGATCCGTAGTGGGATGACTGATCAGCTAATTACTGTGCAGAATATATAAATATATGTGTATATTGATCCAGTTAATATATAATTAATAAGAATTTATTAATATATTAAGTTTAGAACGTACTTACCGCAAGTAAAGAATTGAAGTTGTTGAATTCCAAGGCAGTAGCACGAAATTTGGAGTCGAAAGACCAACGCGCGTACAACTTTTCCTTCAAACTCGCTCCAAGTGACTGGACATAAAGATGGATCATCAGGAATTGTCTTTCTGAGATGGATTAATTGAAGCCAGCAATTGCAACAATTAATTAAGGAGTATCATGATCAGTACGTATTACCAAGCACATGTATATTTATATATAAGCATCGGTGCGAAAGAAGGTGATCGAGATGCATATATGCAACGTCCACAACTGGAGGATTTCATGCATACAATCGATCCTCAGAGAGAGAGAGAGAGAGAGAGAGAGAGAGAGAGAGAGAGAGAAATAATAATTATGGGTTTGTGTTAGGCAGCTAGGTAGAATCAACTACTGTGATACACCAACTAATAAAGAAAAATGATGGAGTATAATCTCTGGATGTGTCACCACCAACACAATTGGGGACCGGAGGGAGAGAGAGAGAGTGTGTGGTTGGTTGGGATTAGTCAACATAGTAATGTATCAAAAGCTAGCATAATCACAAAAAGAAGCAAGCTAGGACAGGAGAGAGGCCGGGATCCATCCATCCGTCCATCATCTATCGAATTATAAATCGAAAAAGCAAACTAAGGATGGATGGATCATGGACCAATCTAGCTCTAATTCCATGTTCTAACTATATGTTAGGAGTTATGTCTCTTTTTATGATCTTATAAATTCTTCTTCTCTCTCTCTCTTCAGGTCGAGGTTGAGGGCCTTGAGGCCATTAGGCCAACAGAGGTGGTAGCTAGCTAGCAAGGTTGAAATTGGTGCTCTATGATTGAATTGAATTTGATCACAAAAAGCATGCAATTGCAATATATGCAAGTGGGAAGGCAGCCTAGTTAGAGACTAGTGCTCATCGCATTCGCGTGGGACCCTAGAGCTCTCTCTCTCTCTCTCTCTCTCTCTCTCTCTACATTGAGATTTGAGATTTGAAAGAAAAGAAAGATCCCTCCCTAGCCCGATCACCAGTTATGTCCTGTGGTGTGGTGTGGTGTGTTGTGCATGCATATTGCATTCCTCAATAATCATGCTTTCCCCCACTATGTAGGTATATTCTTCTTCTAAAGCATGCTGGTTGGCTCCTCTTCATCTGCATGTCGGCCACGTGTCCCCTCCTGTACCGTTGATTACATCTCACACACAGTCACCACTATTGCCGTGGCTTCCTTGTCGGTTGCTTTCAAGGCCAGACATAGACATGTCCCACTCACTACTCTCCAGTGTCAGCCAACCTCCACATAAAATATAGGCTTATTCACACTATTGCCCCTGTAAGATACACTTTTTTTCACTTTGCCCCCTGAAACTTAAATTCTCTCAGTTTGCCACCTGAACTTCCACAATTGTTGCAAAAGACCTATGCCGTTAACTCTGTCAATTTTTCCGTTAAAATAGCTGACGTGGCACCTATATGGCATAAGTGAAACCCTTTTTTAGTTATGTAAGATCCATGTGAACAAAAAAAATAATAAAAAATAATTTTTAAACTAAAAAATAATAAAATCCATGTCAATTTTTTATAATTTTTTTGTCTAGATAAATCTTACATAACTAAAAAAGGGTCTCTTCCATGCTATATAGGTGCCACGTCAGCTATTTTAACAGAAAAATTGACGGAGTTAACGGAATAGGGTCTTTTGCAACAACTGTGTGAAGTTCAGGTGGCAAACTGAGAGGATTTAAGTTTCAGGGGGCAAAGTGAAAAAAAGTGTATCTTACAGGGGGCAATGGTGTGAATAAGCCTAAAATATATTATACTCGACACTCTGCTCGTGTGACATTATTCCCACGTGTGTCGCTAGCTAACTTCATCATAAAGTTAATCAGATATACAGGATAATTCTAATCCAAGGGCCCCGCATGATATAGACTATAGTGAAATAAGAGACCGGAGGGTCCACCCATCCCTTCAATCCTTTCATTCAAATTAAGATCGATCAGCTAATTAAGTGTTCATTAATTATTAATTAATGCCATATATTCCTTTATCTTATCAGAGAATAACTTACATGTGGTTATGATTGGGACAGATAGTATGCCACTGAGAGAGAGAGAGAGAGGGGGGATACCACCTGTATCTATCACGGAGATAGATAAATTCTTCTCATAATGATAAAAATCTAATCTTGGTCAATCTTGTAAGGAGTTAAATTTTGAAGGTTCAAAAACATGAAAATTTCAAGAAATTTAGATTTTGACAAAAATGATTATCAAAATATGAAAAATTTTGAATGAATTTTTAATATATTATTTACTAGATTAATAAAAAAAATTGAAGAAATTAAATTATATAGTAGGTTTCATATAATATAAAATAAATATAATACGTGATGGAATCAAATACTGTTAAATAAAAATTATTCACTAATTAATAATTTTATAAATTTTAATGAACACACATCTCAATTTTATTTATACTACAACTTTTTACACTTTATATATAACATCATGTGTTGGCCAAAAAAAAAATATAGCATCATGAATTACATAAGTAATCAATACTAAATAGAGTTTTTATGAAAATGTTCACTGTCTTCAGTATCCTCATGTATAGAGTAGGTGTACTAAGAAAAATAATCACCCCATAATACTTCTCCATAATAATTTTGCATATAATTATTAACATGCTAACCATGTAATGACAGGACCGCCCCCGAGTTTTACCCAGAAACCCGAAAAGGTCTTGCGGGAATCCAAATTCAAGGAAGATCCTACCGAAAATTCGGCAGAACCTCCCCTGAAAATGGACTAACCCAGAAATTTTAAACCTGTTAAGAAGCACTTCTAACATATCAACCACCTCTACCGCAACCAAAATAGGGTCTCAGACCCACCACAAGTAATACAATCCCCAATCAGAGCATATCTAATCCACTATACAATTATATCTCATTTTATTATTTCAAGGGAAACCTTAAGTCCTAATATATCTATAAGCTGGAGACAAGAACTCGATTGTCTCAACGTAGTACGGTCCGACCTTGGTGGTCGCTACTACCTGGGGGGGGGCATAAAAAAAATGTGAGAAAGACTCTCAGTAAGTGGACAGTTAAATGGAAATGAAAATCAAAGATAAAATATCTTTTTAGAAAAATCTTTTTTCACATGTTTAACTTTAAAACCTTACGATATCCTTTGAAATCCCCCAGTTTTTAAAACCATTTCTCAGTGAGATAATAGAATCTAGAGCTGAAAATCAACTTCGAAAATCCAAGTTCTCAAACTGAAATCGATATTGTCCATTATAAATAAATAACTTGAGCTGAAAACTTTCTTCTCAAATATTCTCAACATATTGAAAATCAATAAACTGTTTAACTGAAACCGTCTTACTTAAACCTTTGCTGTCATAAGATCATCACTTAAAATACTAAATAATTGAAAACACACACCAGTCAGTTACCCATAAAATCTGTCATACATGCGCAGAGCCGATGATCTGTCATACGCATGCAGAGCCACAAATAATCTGTCATACATGCGCAGAGCCGGAAATCTGTCATACGCATGCAGAGCCACAAATAATCTGTCATACATGCGCAGAGCCGGGAATCTGTCATACGCATGCAGAGCCACAAATAATCTGTCATACATGCGCAGAGCCGGGAATCTGTCATACGCATGCAGAGCGGCCCCCAAAGGGCGGAGCATCCCGACACACGGCCCAAAGCCTATGTGTGTGTCGTGATGGGTCCCAAAGACCTATGTATCTGATAATCTGAAGGGTACTGCAAATGTGGTTTTGACAACCAATAACTCACAAACACATAATTCAAATCTCAATCCTTTCATTTTTCTTCCAAAACTCTTCTTAACAAAACCAAACTCATCGAATATACATTTGTTCAACTCACAATATCTGAATTCATAAATCCATGAAACTTTGAAATGCAAAAACCATAAATATCAATTTTAAATTTAGGAAAAAAGAATTTAAAATCAAATTTTAACTTAAAATATTTTAGCTTAAATTCAAACTAAATATAACTAAATAATGGAATTTAATCGTCAACATATAAAACCTTTCGGAAAGATTAAAAGTTAGTCCACTCACTTTCTGCCCCGAACTATACCGAAACCTTTCCGAAATTGATTCCTACTCACGACCCTTTACTTGTTTGTCATTCCTACTCACAGTCTATGGTATAATGATTGCTTAGTCCTCGCTTAATCCTTTAGTCTCAATCCTCGTCAATTCCTTCCCATGGTCTAAATCCTATACTTAGCTTCCTCTAACATAAAGCGTCAAATCACACAAAACCGACAATTATTTAACGGTACTCTACATTAGAAGTCCGATACGTTTCACTCACAATTTAACTACATAAAAGAGCGAAGTACTCTTCACGGTACCATTACTCAGATACCAAATCCGGCAGCATAACGGTATCGGGAATGAAATTTCTCGAGCCCATGTACCTGTTAAGACCAGACAACCAACAATATATACTATATTCTTTAACTAACTGTTAAACAACCGAAACGAGCGGCCAACCACCACACACGGTGGCTGCCCGGCCATAAACAACACACAAAATTAATCCCAGATAGTCACCGAACCTAGAATTAAGCTACTAGAACCCTAAGAAAGTGGAAAAAAATCGAGAAACCATCCAACCTGCGCCACGAGGGGCGAGGCCAACGGTGGCAGCAACGGCACAAAACTAGAAATACCTAAATTCAACTCCAAATAATTCTAATTGCATACTAAAACCTTCAATTGCACAAAAACAATACAAATTCAAGTCCAATTTCAAGAAATTCGAAATATAACAAACACCCTAAAATCAAATTTTCAATTTCTCAAAAATTGGGAAAACGTACCTTAGGGGAAAGATAGCCCGTACCTAGAGGGTCAATTTTCGTAACTGAGTCGATGGCCAAATCTCGCCGGAAAACGCCGGAATCGACGACGGAAGCCGGCGGCTGCGTCGAGCTTCTCGGGCTCATTGCTCCGTCATAGGGCATCACCGGAGCATGGGAGCACCATGACTGAACTCGCCATGGCGAGAGGATCAAGACCCAGTGGGTCCGGTGTCCCGTCGTCGCCGGAAAAATGAAATCGCCGGAACGGCTACCGGAGTAGCCGCGGTCTTCTAGCTTCGCACCACCGTTTTGGGAGGTCGTCGGAGTGAAAGAATTGTACAGGAAAGCTCAGAACGTCGAGGGGAATCAATTTGTAGTGGTCGGACCTCGCAATTTGGCCGGAAAATCCAACTCATCTGGAGAGGCTGGCTTCGGATTTCACGCCGTCACGTCGTGGTGGTGGTCCGATTGGGTGATTAGAGGCTAGGGGAAGATGGAGAAGGAGAAGGCGAGGTGATGGGTGGGTCTCTCGTCGCCATTGGCTGCCGGACGGCAAGACACTCGCCGGAGGAGACAGTCGGCCAGAGAGAAAGGAGAGGAAAGAGAGAGAATCGGGGGAGGGGGTGTGTCTGAGGAGAGAGAGAGAGATATGAATTTAAATAAAAATTTGGATCTTTCTAGAAATCCCTAGAATGCAAAAGTCTAAAATGCCCTCCAAACTTTGTTCGTCTGTAAAATCCAAACCGTAACTCTGTTCTACGCGTGCTTCATGTCTACGAACTCGTGGGATCGAGATCTATCCAATGGGCCAAAAGTCAAAAACGAACGCCTACTAATTTTAAAAGTCAACGTTGGGGTCAAGTCTGATTTAAAGCGAAAATTTAAAATAAATCCAAAACATTTTATTTCTCAATAAATTCCCAAAATAATCACAATGAATTCTCCAATCTTTAAAATACTTTTCAAAATAAAACTTAGAAAATTACATGGTCTTACAAATCTTAAAATGAAACATTTTAAATCTAAATTAAAATTTTAAATAACGTTAAATCAATTTCAGTGAAAACATTAAATAAACTCTCTTAAAACCAAAATTAAATAAAAATTAAATTTCCAGTGAAACTTGGGTCGGGTCGTTACATGTAATTATAACATTAAAGTAAAGAAAAATAGTAAAAAAATAATAGATGTATAAGAATAACATTGTTTTATGGGATTAACTAATAATAATATTATTATCATTTAGGATAAAGAAAATTAAATCAAATAATACAAGAGATTTACTTAAAATGAAAAAAAAAAATATAGAATAACATTGTGTACGTGAAATTGTTTTTGTCAGTGGAAAACTTGAGACAAATATTTGTTAGAGAAAAATTTTTGAAACAAGGGAAAACAATAATAGGAGTCATATAAAGGAGGTGACTTAGTTAAATGTTAAAATGTGAAAATTGCATCAGGACATTATAAATATGCTTAATTATCGATTTATCACCCAAAACTGTAACTCATTTTCATATTGCCACATAAAAATTTTTTTGTCTAAGATTATCACCTGTAATTTATATCTGTGTCTCATTTTACCTTATTATGTCAAAAATTTCTTTAACAATGCTGACGTGGCCCACTGGATGTGCACCACGTGTCACATCTTTGCTTTAATTTTTGGATTTTTTTTATTTTTCTATTTTTATCAACTTTGAAAATTAATTAAAAATAACTCCGAACTTAGAAAAATACACATAAAATTCATACAGATCCGTCTTGACTAATACTAATTTACTATGAGGTCAAAATACCAATTTTTCCTCTAAAAATTTCAAAAAAAATTGAGAAGTCCAAATTTATTTCTAGAAAATTAAAATAAATATCCCTCTATTAAATAAATTCTAAAATTTTCAAAAATATTTTGGAAATTACCAAAAGTCTGTTTTATAGAATTATTTTGAGACTTTATAAAAATTTAAGAATTTTTCTAGAATTTGTTTTCCTCTAAGACCAAGAGGTTTTTTGGGTAGCAAATGTTTACGAGAAAAGTATTGTTAGTTTTAGAAGAGTAATGATGTAGACCTCATATTTTTTGGAATTTAGGAGATTATTCTATGAATTTTTAAAGAATCTAGAGTATTTTAATTTTTTAAAAATAAATTTGGGCACAATCACTTATTTTAAAAAACTTTCATGTGTTTATTTTTAATAATAATTTTTATAATTAAAACTAATCATGAATTCATGATACAAAATTCTTTGGAAAACATAGAAAATAAAGAAGAAAATAAGAAATTAATGATTAAAATTAATCATGTGACAAGTATTAAGTGAATAATAGTGCCACTCAGCAAAGTAAATGACACTTTTAATCCATATAACTTAAAAGCACTAGTATTAGCCCAAATTAATTTGTTGCATCGATCCCATCCCAAGTGCCTACCTAGCTAACCCAATTATGAAATGACGAGTAAGGCCTTGATGAAATCATGATAGTCATGATCATAATAACATGCTATCATCACTGAAGTTATGACTCACGAACGTAAATTGCTTTCCATTTTCTTAATTAGATTTTGTTATTATTGCCCATACATGCATTGCATTAAAACCAGTTATGATTAAATCTTTGCAAAAAGGCCAACTATGTGCCTTTTGTATGAGAAGGTCTTTACCAAGTTTACCTGCCCATTAATTTATATCTAGAACCTCCTCATTTATAGTACTAGTATGCATCAACTAATACAAATTATACAATACTATAAATGCAGGAGTAGTGCTAGATATACCACATTTTTATACCATAATTTTATACCACCTTATGTGGCAAATTATATGGCATTCATACATTGGATACTAAAAAATAAAAATAAAAACCCAAAAAAGAAAACAAAAACTCTGTCCAATAAAATAATGACACGTGAGATGGTATAAAAATGTGGTAAGTATAGTATTATTCTAAATGCAGTGCCAATTAATGCCCAATAATACTAGTTGTCCCACATTTTTTTTCCCACATTTGTATCCCATTTGATGTGTCATTACTTTATTGGAAGGGTATTTTCTTTTTCTTTTTTATGTTTTATTTTTTAATTTTTAGTATCCAATATATGAATGTCATGTAAGATGGTATAAAATTGTGGTTAAAAAAAATGTGGTAAGTGTAGCATTGTTGATTAATGCCTCGTAACATCGTTTACTCTCCTAATGGCCCGTGGGTCCCAACATAAATCACAATCAATTTATGACCAATGAAAGTATGAACTAGCTAGCACCTCCTACGTGTATATCAATTAAGTTATACTGATCGGTGACTAGGGGTGCACAATCCAAACAGGAAAACTGAGGAACCGATCGAACCGAATAGAGTGATTAATTTGGACTAAATATATATATATATATATACAAGAATACTCTAAACTAACTAACTGGTTATTATATATATTTTATTATTATTTTTTTTTTTGCAGTATCAATAATATTAGGAATGGTAAACATCCCATAGATCCGGATTTATGCGGAGATCCAATTTGATTAAAGCATAAATGGGGAAGTTGATTAAATGAGGCGGGGTGAGTATGGTATTGGTTCTCCTGATCCCGAACTCGTCCCGATTATATATATATTATATTATATTTTTAATATTATATATATAATATATATTTGAATTATGACCATAAAAATGAACAGTATGTCCAAATTATAAAATTATATCTTGTGAGGATAAAAAAGATTACTAACTATGCATTAACTTGGTAACAAATTAATTTTAAAGTGTTACTAAATATACACATATATATTAAAAATATATTTGTAGTGATTGAATTTCTACCCAACTCTTCAAAAAATTATAGGATATAATCGATATACCGTCACGTGGTATAACCAATCTAACGTATAAGGATATTACTAGACGATGTATTAATAACATCCACTCATATTATAACAAATAACTGGTTATACCACATGTCAATATAGCGGTTATACAGAATAATTTCTCCAACTCCTCATTACTATTGAAAGGCAACCCCATCGCATATTCTTATGTTTACAAAAAAAAATATGAATAGTATTTTCTTATGCTTTACTTAAGACTTTATTGAATCAATGTCTTTTCCTTTTCTTAATTAATGATTAATTCTTTACTAATATTTCTATTAAGGGTTGTGTTTTTACTAACACATAGTGAGAAATACAATGATAATTCGGCCCACCCTCTATAAATCGGTTATAGTCCGGGGCACTTTATGAAAAGACTCGTTCAACACAAACTCACAAAGCATTTGACACTGCTCACCAAACGCTTTTGTGTTTTAGAATATAGTCATTGTTCAACAGTGACAACCATCATCATTGTCCAACAATGACTATTATTGATCACATAAAATTGATACTTATAAATATATTTTTTGTCTTTTTATTATATAAACATGTAAAAACAAATAAAATAAATAATGCAAGTTTATGGAGTTACATCCACTATAATTTGAAGAGTAGCAGTATTGGGTGGACCTTTTTAACATTTAAAAACATTAAGGGATGCAAAATAGACTTTAAAATCATAAGTAAATTACTAAAAAGTCAATTTTTAGAGCCATTTGTACAAAAAGCCCACTTAAAAAATTAAATGATAAATAGGTCCATTTTGTACAAATAAAGTCCACACTTTGTATAAATACACACTTTGTATAAATAATTCTACGTTATTTTTTCATGATTTTTTTTTTAATTAAGCAAATTGCCACAGTAACAATAATTGCTACTTAATAAAATATATATTTTTTAAACAGTAGCAATTAATAGAATATTTTTACAATTTAAATAGTTATTATCCCGACAGTGCTAATATATAGAGTGTTTTTGCAATTTAAATAACTACTATCGCACAATAACAATAATTGCTAATGTCTAACTGTAATAATTTTCAATGCACAGTAACATTTTTGTCTAGTTTTCAAATAAAAAAAAATTTCACTATGCGTTCGGCTCATTAAAATGAACCAATCAATTACTGTGTTTTCACAAGTGTATCAGCCAATCACTAGATTTTCCATTTTGGACTTAAAAATAAAAAATCCTAAAATCATCTATGGTTCTATTAATTTTTTTTTTTTTTATTAAATTTCTATAAATTTTAAATCATAATCTTAATTAAACTTGAATTCTTGATAGAAGATGTTAGCTGTAAGCCTGTAACTCGTAAAATGTTTTGTTAGTATGTCAAAAACTTCAAATTAATAAACCACTAGATCGATGATCAACTTGTGGGCAGAAAAGTCTCGCTTCTTTTATATGGGTTGAATTATGCGTCTGGAAGCTTGTGGGCAGAAAAGTCTGGCTTCATGTATTATGGGTTGAATTATGCGTCTAGAAGCTAGGGTCATACTTGTTATAAAACCTAGCACGGCTAATATATAAGAAAAATGTTAGGGAGATCGTCTCTTTGTACCATCTAGTATACCATTTTTCTAATAAAGATGGACCTTACTTGTATTGTGAGTCCCACCTCTATTACAAAAATTATACATTAAATAATACAAAGAGATAGTCTCTCTGACACTACTCAATATATATAAAAGCGGGTAAGAGTAAATAATATATATAAAAGCGGGTAAGAGAAAATAATGTAAACTTGTACATCACAGCAGGTCCAATATGGCAGTAGTCAATCTCTACTCCATAATGATTCATAATTCATAATGGAGATGGCCCTAGCTAGTACTGAAAGTTCCAAAAAGTAAGGATCTTCCATATTTGGGCAATCAGGTTCAGTTGAGTACACCACATTGCCCATGCCTCGTTTCACAATGTGGGCACCTTCAAGGTGGTATATGCCTCCACCCGATTCACCAGTTAGAGGAATTCTCATTTTTCATGTCTATGCAAACTATACCACAAGTAAATGCGATTGCAGTTCATGTTAAATACCTTCTCTCTCTTTCTTTTTTTTCCTTAATGAGAATGAGGATGAAATTGAACTCCTTAATGTTAATCCACACTAGAAACATCATACACATGCTATGCATGTATGATGAGAAGTTATAGTATCTGAGAAAAAACAGGGTATATGAGAGAAAAAAGTAGAGTGGGTTTAACCCAAAAGTAGACAAGGAGACTTAGGTCTAGCATCAATCTCACACATGCTTCTTTTCTATTTTCTTAAGAAACTATACTATAATATGCGCAGTGTGGTGCCAGGTTCTAATAAGAAGTATGTGAATGCATGCATACGTTACAGCCTAATTCGTATAATGTGCAACAATATCTGTAAGTTTGGCAAGCTAACAAAGCAAGGAGATATTATCAAAGCACCCACCAACCACACAGCAGCATCCCACCCACAAACGTTCTGCTTAAGACACCAGGAAGCATAAACCCATCAAGTCAGTCGTCAGATTGAAACATGACTTAAATAAACGACACATCCAGCAGCAATAAATGTATTCTTTCTCATTCCCTCTCTCTATGGTTAATACAAGTTCGAAGCCAAAATCTCGGACAGTAACTGACTAAGAGATTATAAGTCAGGGCATGCCAATACAAAGAAATTTGCTGATGAATACAACAAAAATCCCATTTGCCAAGGAAGCAAGACCATATAATTTTCATGGACTAAAGCTTTTCAACCTCCAAAACATTTTCAAACCCAAAAAGGGGAGAATAAACCATCCATCCACGACTCCAAGGGCTTGCTTCAATCAGTCACCAAATAAATCATCCTCGTCATCGTCGACATGGCTTGAATTAGTTCCGTGGTTTACACTTGATGCCTTCTCATTGGTATCTTTACCTGGAGAAGCTGGTCTGCCACTGGAACTAACAGAAGGATATGCCCAGGAAGAACCCACTTTGCCAGAAAAAGATTCACCATAAAGGTCATCATAAATCCCACTTTTTGAACCAGTTTTCACTCTATTTAAGACCTGTTGTAATTTTTCAGTCATACCTTTCTGGGAAGAATTGTCTTCTTTGGCAGATAATTGCTCCTTCCCTTTGGGTATTACTGTAATCTGTACAAGGGATTCATATTTCCCAACAAGGCTTCCTTCTTTTACACCTACTGGACCGGGTTCCGTTTCAACATCCACACCATCTGAAACCCCAACAACTTCTACCAGCTCTCCTCCAACTTGATCCCTGAATGATACTCTTGCCTTCCTAATCCTCTTAGAGGGCCGCTCCAGCTGCTGAGTGTCGCTTTTTCCGCCTGCTAAGTTACCAGACTCATGGGACCTAGGCAGTATGTCAGGCCTGGTCAGGCCATAACGATTTAGGAGCGTATTATAAGCCACAATAGCTTCATCATCAGACGGATCAGGAGGTGGTGGTAGATTAACCTCGGAAGGCAGTGTAGGACGAGGAAAAAGAGCTGCATCATTCTTTCTCAAGACATAAGTTCTAGTTGATGCAGCAAACCGCAAAGACTGCCCCACTTCAAGCTCAACAGGGATATCTTTAGTCACCCGTTCATTTGCAACAAAAGTACCATGTGCAGATCCCAAATCAATTACGTAAATGCTGTAGAAGGGATATAAGCTTGTAAATACCATGACCAAACTAAGGATACAAAACCTCAACAACATCACAGAACTAACAAATGGGAAATAATAAAGAAACATCCCAACACTGTTATGGATATGAAAATCATGGCCATAGGCAATCCCTGAAGCTCCTAAATGATCAATTGAATCATTAAATTTGATGGTTCAGTTCATAAGGCTACTCTGGTATTGTCTGAAAATCCAACATTCCAAAGAAACTCGTTTTTAAACTAAAACACATAGAAATATTAAAAACATCCAACACTATAATCTAGATTCTAGATGGAAAGATAGAGTTACTAGAATATTTGCTTTATTCTTGATTTCTTTACAATTTTGAAGACAGTCGAACCAAACCAACAGTAAATACACAATATAAAGAAACTGCAAAATCCAACCAGCTGGCAATCAAACACAAACTAAATATACTAACATAAAATTAATAAGAGCAGACGCAAGGAATGAAATAGAAAATCCAAGCAAGAATATGTAATGGAAAACTGAGAGAAGGTCTGACCTTCCATTCTTGTGTGGAACAACAACAGCATGTTGGCGCGAAACAGACTGATGATCAAGCACATAATCACAAGTATGAAACTGGCGGCCAAAGATGTTGCGGCGCCTATCAAGAGTAATGCGATCAAGAACCTGACCATCCTTCAAGACCTCGAGATAATAAACACCAGGGCGGGGCTCAATGGCCCAGTCAGGGGGCTGCCAAGTGGACTGACCCCCACCAAGCTGAGTGAGATGCCCAACGAGCGGGGCAGCCTCGAGCGCGAGGGGGGGCTTCTGAGAAACATGGGGTTGATGTTGGGATTGGGATTGCTGTGAATGCGAAGTGGGAATGGGAATGGGAGTGGGGGTGGATTTGGAAGCGGAACTGGGATTGAGGGAGAAGGGTTCCAAGGACTTGGCTTTCTTAAATCTATCAAGGCCGGCTCTTCCGTACATCATGTAAAACTAAATTTAGTTAGGAGAATGTAGAATTTGAATTCTGAAAGTTGCATAAGCATCGCTCACAATCAACAATGACAATGCTAAAAAGTTGAAGCTACATCTATAATCTAATCGGAAAGCCCTAATAGGATGATAAGCTATGCAAATCAAAATTAAAGTTTGAGAATCGAATCTTAATAGGATTCAAGAGACTTACGCAACTTCAGAGAAGGAACTGGCAAGTGGCAACTGTGAAGAAGAGACCGGGGACACCCTAAACTCCGTCAAAGGGTTAAACCCAAAAGCCGCTGCCTCCTCTCCTTCCTTTTGCTTCCTCCTCCGTCTTCCCGTCCTTACTTATATCTCCCTCTCTTTTACGTCTATTGCCAATCATATCCTCACTACTTTGTTTTTTTGGTTTTGACCACACTATTTCTTTGTGATATGCTATATAAAGGTATAGCCGTATAGGATAATGAAATTTTATAAATAACCTCTTTTAGAGACGGCCTGAAGTTCCTCCATTAAATCACCAAAAATAGCAAAGTGATGATGTTTGCAAATACAAAGAATATTTACTCAATTTTGATGATATTCTCTTGTCTCATGCTAAAACCATGTATTAAGAAATCTCCATCGGAACCTTAAGTTTGAATGAATTTGTAGATCTCAATATCCCGAACGTAAAATTACTTTCGGGTATATATGCCATTATGAATACCATAAAGTTCATAGTTTCTTTTCTGTCAAAAAAAGAAGAAGAAGTTTTGGTAGCATATGTACCAATGAATCTGACCAGAAATTTCTTGATTTTCTATTGGAATCAAAAGTTTCACCATTCAAAAATTTATTAGAACCTAAAGTTATAATTCTATGATTCATTGGAAATTGCCGACAAATTTTTTTTTTTTTTTTGACTTATTGAATTAACCAAAATCCGAATCTTGAACATAAAGTTCTATTTATATTGAAGCCTATGGGATTATTTTGGATTTTCAAATATCGAATATTGTCATGTTTAAATTTAATGACAATTATCTTTTATAAATCATTAAAATTGAGCTTCACCTCTATGGTGTGGATTTTGGAGGAACATTTACTAATGATAAAGCAAGTAAATGGCTCAAGGATCATTTGCACCTACGGAATTGTCCAAAGGAAATATGATATCTTGAACCCATAAAAAGTGATAATTTTTTGCCTTTAGGGGGGAGAAAAGCCGATTCCTGTAGAACTGAGTGAAATTTATGAAATGCATTAGCATTATCTTTACTTGATCCTTGTTTAAATAAATGTGAACTTAAGGTTCAAATGATAATTCACTTGCCTAAATTACAAGTAAATTGATATATGAATTGATACAAATAAAGTGACAAAGTCATATGCTACAGTTGCAAAAGCCTTGATTCAGGTTGATGCATGTCCCTATAGGACAACGTATGTGATAATACAAATACATATATAACACGCCTTTAGCGTTGTAAATTTATAGGTTCCAAAATGTAAAGACCATATTAAAAGGTCCATACAAGCCCAATTAATTATATCCACATTCTCTAAATGATTATCCAAACGAGATGATAGTCTTAAAAAAGACACAAGTCTATGAAATGAGAATTAATAAAGCCCATGAAGAGGCTTGGGTACCCAATAGCTTGAAATCTCTATAATGCATGCATAAGAGAATTGTGGGATACAAACAAAATGATCATTAATGATATATTGATTCATAGTACATACTGAATTGATTAAGGCTATGATGATGTGAAACCACGTTTATAATAATGTCGACAAATAAAATGATGGTCAAACTAGAAATAGGCAATTATAGTACAATTGATTATGATTGAGAAATGTGGATTGATTAGACCTATAATTCAAACACCAAATTAGAGATGATAAACCATAAATGTTACAAATGAGTTTTTGTCATAAAGTGAAATTAAATCGCTAAATATGACACAAAATTTCTCAATGAGACATGAGATTTGATATTCTCTTACTATAGATGCAGCCACGAAATATGTTCACTACATATGGATATTTATATATGTAAATGCTTGAGGCACATTACCAAGCGATTTCTTAAGAAATATATATATATACATATATATATATATCAAGTGATCGATTTACATAAATATATATGTATACATATATAAAATATTGAGGCACATTACCAAGCGATTTCCTAAGGAATATAAAAGCCCAATTTTTGTTAAAAGATACACAGTGCCATGAAAATACATTAGTTGCTTAAAGTAAATCCTTGAAGGATTCAAAGAGCCTGAAGCTCAAATTATGTACTCAAGTTTATTACCATAATATGGTTTAAATTGCCTCGATGAGTACTTTGATAATAGATAAATCGAATTCAAATTCAATATCGTTGTAACATATTCAAAACTCTTACATAAGTCAATTGGAGCTCCTGAACAGCTTTTGAAAACATACAAAAATTTGTATATATATATTAATGGTTGGTTATGCCATGTAATTTCTCCAATGATCCAAGTATTAATCTCTTTTAATTTTTCGATCCCTTATCTATAATAGGGAGTACATGAAATTTGAGAATTGTTTCTAACCACTTGATGTAGTGGAACTATATTTTGTTGGCATTGGTTGAGTCTCAACAGAAATTCAATGGATGATCCTCTACTGATATTCTTAAAGGCATATGCATACTAGCATTGCCAAATTTCATTATTCAGAAGATGACATTTGAGATGAATTATCAACCAGTTAGATTAAAGCTTGATGTTATCAGGGTGAGTAATTCATGAAGAGCATTCAACCATTTTATGTGTTGTACTCTTTTTTCTTCGACTAGGTTTTTGTCCCATTGAATTTTTCCTAGCAAGGCTTTAACGAGGTAGGATTAAGTGCATCAAAAATTGTATAAATGATCTTGCAAATTGTTGTACTATTTTTCCTTCGTGTTGGTTTTATCCCATTGGGTTTTCCAAATAAGGTTTTAACAAGACAACCATCATTGATTGAAAAACTCATATTAGCATCAGAAAGAGCGTGCCATCAAACAAAGCAATCACATTGTACTCTTTTCCCTTCTTCAAAGATTTTTGTCCTATTGGATTTTCCTGACAAGGTTTTGATGAAGTTGTGTTGCACGTCTGACACAGTTATGATAAGCACATGAAGATTGAACTAGTTTCCTTAGCTATCTTTTTTCCATTGGGTTTTGGTTAGTATGATTTTTAATGAGGTATATTTGATGTGTAATGGACATCTAAGGAAGAGTGTTATAAACATTATTTTTAGATGGATATCCAATGTATTTCTTATTTATTTGATGTATTAGATAAACATTAGAAGTCCTACTTCATGTAATACTTAAGAGACTTGGTTGTTCATCTCAAGTCATTCTTGAAACCTGTAAATAAATGACTTATTTAAAGGAAATAATAACCTTCAATTTTTGACTCTCCCTATTTTATTATTTTCATAACATAAAACACAAAATTGACTCACCTAGTCACTCTCTCTCAATCTTGACCCTCACCCAAAGCTAAAACAAAAACTTACCGTACTCTCACTGTCTCTATGTCTCCTACTTTCTCGCCGCCCTCTCACCACCCTCTCAAAAATTAGGGATTTTTTAGGGTGAAATTAAGGATTTCGGGCACATTAGTTATTATCTGGATAACCGAACCGACCTAGTCTATCAACTGAACATGTCGATTTGGATATGGTTTTTGCTTACTGGTTCGGTTATCCCTATAGACAAAGCATTGAAACTGGGAAGAGCAGTTTTGTGAGTTATTTACACTTATACTCTCCTTGAGATTTATTATCTTTTCATATACACCCTTAAGGTTTCAAAAATTTCACATATACCTTTTAAGATTTTAAAACTATTGCATATTAATTCTCTGTAAAAGAAAATAATAACAAAGAATAAGATATTTGCATTGAATTTATATCTTACATCTTAAGTAATTTTATTAAATTATTTTATTCCTTTAACATATTTTTTTGTATATTTTTTTATTTTAAAAATATATATGTAATTTTTAAAATTCTATAATAAATATGAAAGTACGATAAACTATAAATAACCTCAGCTTTGCCAAGAGTGAAAGGAGAACGAGAGTACAAGCCTGGTTCGAGTTGTGTGTCCTAAGCTCGTCCTCTACAAGAACGAACCAGGCCTCCAATGGCTAATAGGCTCCCCATTCTTCCGGCCACTCACCATCGTCTCCACCCTCAAATGCATCCACACCGATGGTTCCAACTCTCCCAACTTCATCAAAGAATCAGGTACTGATTTTTCGAGAAAGCAAACAAACGAATTCAATAATATAGTGTTTTTCTCGAACACTGTTATCTCAAATTTTGATTCGTTTCCGTAACCTGAGCAGATGAGCTTCGGACGTTACTACTGAAAGGATGTGATGTGATTGGAGCACTAATTGTTGCAAATTCCTGCCGAAAAGCCTGCCGACTCGAAGGTTACGGAAGCTTCCCTGCGGCGAAGAAGAAAAATTGGATGATCGAAAAATAATTGGAGCTGTTGTAGATTTTAATGGCGGCGACATTCAGTTTTTCGCGTCGAAATCCGAGAGTTTGACAATCTTTGAAGGTGTTGGTGTATTTTATGGAGATCATCCTGAGAATTATGTTTGGGAGAGGGGTTGTCTGCTCCGATGTGAGATGTGAGCTTCCGATTAAGTTGCCAATCTATTATCCAGTAAACAAGCCGTCTGGTAAGTTGTTTTGGTGGTATATGTTTGTTAATTGCGCAATTTGCATTTGGAAATTTGATTGTACAATTGTGGTGGTTCATGGTTTATAGCTTCTTATGCTTGATTGTGTGATTTGGTTGGCTTCAGCAATCGCCAATCAGCAACCAGCAACCTTATTATGCACTCATTTTATATAAATCTAGAAATTTAGTTTGCAATGGCTTTTTCGGTACGAATGCTTAAATGCATGCAGTAGAGGTAGATTCACAGAGTTTATAGAATTACTACACTTATAAAAGTGTACGGTGTGTATACTCAGGCCTGAATGTACTATTATATCATATTCAGAAAAGATATTTCAGCGTGCAATGGAAGCAGTTGTTGCCAAGTCAAAGACCCAAAGGTTGCGTACATGGTAGAAACATTAGGCAAAACTCCTGCCGAAGTACCTCATCCTGTCATCCTTCGTGGTGTAGATTTGGATTTTGACACAGATGACAGGACCGCTCCCAGATTTCACCTTGAAACCCAGAGAGGTCTTGCGGGAATCCAAAATCAAGGAAAATCCTACCGAAAATTCGGCAGAACCTCCCCTGAAAATGGACTAACCCAAAATTTCAAGACCTGTTAAAAACACTTCTAAGACAGCAACCACCTCTAACACAACCAAATAGGGTCTCAGACCCAACAATCTCACAGAAATCCAACTTAAAATTTGCAGGGTGGTTATCAGAGCTGCTATTTTATTACAAGGAATTTTTACAAAAATTAAATGGCGCCTACAAGGTCTAACTAAGGAGATGATTGCAACTGCCTCGACGTGTTTGGCTCGACCTCCACCAAATCTACTACCTGGGGGACAATTTAAGACAAAACAAATAAACCGTGAGACAAACTCAGTGAGTGGACAGTTTAATGAAAACGAAAATAAAAATAAACTTTCTGTTTCAGAAAATCCTTCAAAACCACATTTAGTACTAAGACCTCACGTCACTCTTTGAAATCCCCCGGTTTTAAAATCATTTCCAAACTTTAAGAGAGTTATAAAACTAATGAGACTTAAAGCAAAGATAAATCAAAACTCATTTCTCAAAAGCCACCCACCTAAATAATCAGTCATAGTAATAATAAAATCAAAATCATTATAAAACTCGAAAAGTAGTTCTCGCTTAAAATCCATATTTAAACTCTTGAAAATAACGATTTCATTTTCCACCATGCTATATACCCTGAATAATCTGGCCATACACCTGTGCGGAATTCCTGTATCGCACAGTCAGGCAATATCCTGGCCATACACACGCGTGGAGTAAATCCAACACGTGCAGGCAATATCCTGGCCATACACACGCGTGGAGTAAATCCAACACGTGCAGGCAATATCCTTGCCATACACACGCGTGGAGTAAATCCAACACGTGCAGGCAAATATCCTGGCCATACACACGCGTGGAGTAAATACAACACGTGCCGGCAATATCCTGGCCATACACACGTGTGAGTAAATCAGCACGTGCAGGCAATTCTGGTCATACGTGCACGCAGAGCAGCCCCCAAAGGGCGAAGCATCCCGACACACGGCCCAAAGCCTATATGTGTGCCGTGATGGGTCCCAAAGACCTATTTATCTGATAACCTGGAGGGTACTGCAAAGGTGGTTTGAAAACCATTTTTCAATAACCCAAATAAATCTTTTTTCCACCAAAAATAGAATAATTGTACTTTTCCAAGAAACTTTAATTCCCATAAAAACTTATTGCATAATTCCAACTAAATTTTAAAATACATAAATCAAATCACTCTTTTCGACCAAAAACTGAAATAATAAAATAAACCATAAGTATAGAGTAAGAAGCTGAAGTCCTTTCCAAAAGAAATTTATCAACTCCAATAATCCATCCAGTAAAACCATATTTAAAAATTTATATACAAGGGAAAATGAAGGTCGAAATCCGACATTTATTTATCAAATCTAAGATCAACTCAAGATGCTTAACATAATTAAATAATGAAGTTTCATAAAATTCGTTTGATATGTCAAAAGTTCACTCCCATATACTATTTCTCAATTAAAACTCAAGATAATCAAATAAACAAATTCATAAAGTATAAAAATGCGTTTAAAAACAAAAGTCCACTCACAGTGAGAAAATCTAATGTCGATCCTCCGCCGGATCGTCGCAAACCCCGATCGTGTCGCCTAAAATCAATTCGAACGGAGGCCAGAGGTGGCCGAAATCCGGAGAAATGGCGGCAGGCTGGGCTTCTTCTGGCCCTGATTTCGCGCGTGTGGGAGCTGGACTGGCTGGGGAAATGGCCGGGAGAGGTGGCCGGCGTCGGGAAGGCACGCCGCTGATCTCAGGTGGCTGGAAATGGCTGGGCAAAGAGAAGGCGGCGGTTGGGGATTTTCTGGCTGACCTCTGTGCGCGCGAGGCTGAGGTGACCATGGCTCGCTGCTGGGTGATTTTTGCTGGCGTGGGGAGTCGACCAGTGAGCTTGGGTCGTCGGGAAACTCGCCGGAGAAGATGGTCCGGCCTGGTGGTGTTGCGCGCCGAGAAGGGGAAGAGAGAGACGCGAAGGGGAGAGAGAGAGAGCACGGGGAGAGAGAAAACTGGGTCAGTGGGGTAGCTGGTCGCCGGCCACTGGTCATCGGGGAGTAGGCCGGAGCTGGCCGCGCCGGTGAGAGAAGGGAGGGGGAGGTGAGTGAGCTCGGGGAGAGAGGGAGAAGTGAGAGAGTGCGGGGGGGAGAGAGAGAGATAAAGGGGGAGGGAGAAGAGTGTAGAATTTTCTGGAGAGAGAGAGAGAGAAATCAGAAAAATTTCTGATTTTGGGTATTTTAAAAACCCACTTGTATAAATTTACAAAATTGCCCCTCATTTCACACGTCCGTATCTTCCAAACCGTAACTCGGATCGACGCGTGCCGCGTGTCTACGAACTCGTGGACTCGAGACCTATCTAACGGACCCGAAGTCAAAATTGAAAATCCATTCATTTTAAAAGTCAACTTTTGGTCAAACCCCAAATTAAAACAATAATCAAATAAAATTTTTAAATCCAAACCCTTTTTATTTTCCGAATAAATCCCAAAATCTTTCAAATACAATTCAACATCTTTTAAAAAAATCTCTTTAAAGCATAGTTAAATAAAAATTTAAATTTCTAGTAAAAATTTGGGTCGGGTCGTTACACAGATCTCCCAAATGTCAAACTTATGGATGAAAGTGCTCGAGAGACTGATTCAAAGCTTTTATCATGTTCACACTTCTGTTTGGAAATTAAAAAAGGCTCACCGGTGTATTCTGCTGAGGTAAGGAAAAATGTGTAAGAGATCTATTGGGGCATGTAAGAGATCTCGCGAATTCTTTTATTTGGGTAGTTTGTTGTTATCTTCTATCAGCAATAAGAGTGAATATTGGAGTTCAATTTTTGAATAGCTTTCTTGCTTAGCATGCAAATAGAATCCAAGTAAGTGTTCTGCTTAATAGTTCAGATAAATCTCCAAAATCTACTGCACCTATGGCATAATATTTTCCAGGTATTGCTTTCAATCTTAATTTAATATGGTGTTGTATATTATTTCTGAATTCGAAGCTTTCATAGTGGAGATTATGCCCTTACTCAATCTAATGGAATCTAAAATACGTGGTTTCAGCTTTTGAAGAAGCCAGAATTTTGATTGTAGATTTTAAGCTAGAAGTTCTCTGCTATGCAAGAAAGGGTCTCCCACTGATGCATGCAGTTTCAAAGTTAATTATCCCAGGGTTAGTTGATCAGTTTAATTTAGTGGGAATTACAGTCCTGCCCAACCTCGTAGTGCAACATCCTCGGGTAAAGCAAACCATTTCTCGTATGATGTCATATCTGTCTCTTGATGTTACAACCCATCTGACTACTACTTCGACCCTAAGACTCATAAACACAAGTATATCATGTGGTTGAAGGCCAATTGTTGGTTTGTGAATCTTTAACACGTATATTACCTTTTCACAGTGTGCTAGTGCTCACATTTATTCATATAATTATGGACTAGCACATATGTGCACACATTAGAATTACCCAAACTTCAACTCTACCTTGGATTTCCTATAGTAACTGATGCCCATTCACAGAAATGTTAAATAAAAAAGCAAAATAGTGATTAATGATTATCAAAGCAACTTGACCTAAGCACACTCTTTTGATGTGTAATAATATGGTTATGGCGTGTCTGACTTACTGTTCCCATACTATTTTCCTTCCATTTTTTTAAATTCTCCCAGGTACTATTTGGTTTATTGCTATGCAGCTACATCCCTTTCACTTCAATCCTCCTAGGGTTTTGCATCCAATTACTGTTGTCTATGAACTCAACTATGGGGAAACAGAAATGAAACAAGGTAGGCAGTTAACTAACATTAAAGTATTTTGCTTTCCCTTCAAGTAAAATGTCTACTAACCTAATTACTGAGATGTTTCGCTTCATTATTGAGCTGTCGAGAGGTTATTCCTTTTTATTGTCAAGACTATCATATTTAAGTTAAGAATTTATAACCCAGATTATACATATATCCCTTTTAATTGGATCATCGGATTAGTCTTTTCTTAGTCTTGTGTTTGCTTGTGCAGTTGAAGTTAGGAAATCTTTACACTTAAGGCTGGGTTTACCTTTCGATCGTCCTCTTTTGAGAATTGCTAATGCTCTGGATTTCTCTATAGTGAACGATGGCATAAGGAGTGACCCAACACGGAAGGGTAAACATTCTCCATTAATTAGGCAACTTTTTATTCTCTCCATATTCCCTTTCCAGAAGGGAAAGTTTTCTTTTTCATCTTTCTCCTTTTTATTAACTATGCTGGCACATTTTTATGGTAATGTCAGGTACTACTTTGCTCAAAGATGTACACATTGGGATTTCAAGCAGTGGGGGTTGGTGGCTGCTCTTGTTTCTTTGTTTATCCTTTGCCCTGCTTCCTTTTAGTAGAATTTGTAGTGCAAAACACCTTCTAGCCTTGTCTTAGATGTATTCTAGAGTTAGACTAATTAGCAAACAAACACACAATATATAGCAGCAAAACTACAAAAGTAAGCACAAAGAACACCAAAAATTTGTTCTCGAGGTTCGACGAACTTTGCCTACGTCCCCGTGTGATTCGTAGAGAATCACAGCTTCACTATATTTAGAATTGGATTACAAGAATTTGTCGAAACCCTAACCCTAGCCTCCTAGTGTTGTCGCACCCTCTCTCTCTAGTCTCACACTGTTTTTCTAAGTATTTTCAGTATTCTAACCCTTTCTCTAGAGCTGTAGCAACCTATATATAGACATAGGTTTGCTGCTTACAGTAGGATTCCTAGTCCTAATAGAATTAGGTAAGGATAAGGAAAAACAATAGAACTCCTTCCGGACTTAGGAAAGTTAATGCGCATGTTCCCTTTTGCCCTTCAATCTCCGTACCCAACTAGGAAAGCCAAAAACTGCCCCAGAAAAATAACTGATGCTCGCTGCCTTTGGGCGACCAGTCAGCCACCACCCTCTGGAAGTTCCAGCGAGCCAAAATCACAACAATCTCCACCTTGGTGAGTTGGAACCAAAGCCATGAATGCTGCACCTTCGAGATATCCTATAGTCTTGAAAGTAACCTCGAACAAACCTCCAAGAACCCTTCACCTTGGCAAAACTCCTTGCCTCAACGCACCTCAAGTGAGAAGGTGCTCCATCTCAACCTTTAACAAGTAACAAGATTGATCAAGCTCAAGCAATGCTTGAACTTTTCTGTCGGCACTGGCTTTGTAAGAAAATCTGCAGCGTTGTTGCTTGTGTGCACCTTTTCTATACAAATCTCTTTTGAATCCACCCAATCTCTGATCCTGTGGTACCTCACATCAATGTGTTTGGATCTTCCATGAAAAACTTGGTTCTTTGCCAAATAAATGGCACTTTGGCTATCACATTTAATTTTCACAGACTCTTGAGTGATTCCCATTTGGTTTGCCAAACCACTGAGCCAAATAGCTTCCTTTCCAGCTTCAGCCAAAGCAATGTACTCTGCCTCTATAGTTGACAAAGCTGTAATTGGCTGCAATAGAGCTCTCCAACTGATTGGTCCACCTGCACATGTAAACACGTAGCCCGTTGTAGACCTACTCTTGTCCAAATCTCCTGCATAGTCCGCATCCACGTACCCCAACACACATGTTTCTTCTTTTTGCTTCTCAAACAAAATACCATGACTCTTTGTACCCTTTAAGTATCGAAAAATCCACTTGATTGCAGCCCAATGTTGCTTTCCCGGTTTTGACATATACTTGGATACTACACTTATTGCTTGAGCTAGGTCGGGTCGTGTGCAAACCATTGCATACATAAGGCAACCCACGGCACTAGCATAGGGCATCTACTTCATCTCTTCAATTTCTTCTTCAGATTTAGGACACTGCTACCCACTTATTTTAAAATGAGCTGCCAAAAGTGTAGAGACCGCCTTTGCGTCTTGCATGTTGAATTTTTCCAGAATTTTCTGAATATACTTGGCTTGTGACAGCCGAATCTGATTTGCAGCTCTATCCCTTTTAATTTCCATGCCAAGGATCTTTTGTGCAGCCCCTAGATCCTTCACGTCGAATTCCTTACTCAACATAGCCTTCAAGTCTTTAATCCTTGACTTGTCTTGACAAGCTATTAACATGTCGTCTACATATAGCAATAGCAATATGATAACCCCATCTTTGGATACATGATAGTACACACAACAATCATATAAGCACCTTTTAAAATTAATTTTCAGCATATAAGAATCAAACCTCTTGTACCACTGCCTTGGAGATTGCTTCAAACCATACAAAGACTTCCTAAGCCTGCAAACTAAATCTTCTTTTCCAGTATCGACAAAGCCTTCTGGTTGAGCCATGTAAATTGTCTCCTCTAGATTCCCATGGAGAAAAGCCGTCTTCACATCCATTTGCTCAATTTCCATGTCATACTGAACCGCCATTGCTAAGAGCAATCTTATTGAAGTATGCTTAACCACTGGTGAAAAAATCTCATCATAATCGACTCCTTCCTTTTGTGAGTACCCTTTGGCCACGAGTCTTGCTTTAAACCTCACGGCCTCTAGCTCATGTATCCCATCTTTCTTCCTAAACACCCACTTGCATCCAACTAGCTTTCGATCTTTGGGTTTAGGAACCAGCTCCCAGACAGAGTTCTTATACAGAGACTCCATCTCTTCTGACATAACACCTATCCAACTTTCCCGTTCTTCACTTGCTATAGCTTCTTGATACGTAGTTGGATCTCCTTGACTAATGTTTAGAGCATAATTAACCTCTTCCGTTTCAAAACCATATTTTTGTGGTGGTTTTGTAACCCTCTTAGGTTTGTCAAGTGCTATGCTTCTTTGAAATCCAGGTGGTACTTGAGTAGATGCTTGAACTCGTGGGGATGGACTGCGGATTGGGGAGTGCTCAATCTGCTCCACCGGATTTCTAATTGGTGAGTGATGCTGCTGCTCTTCTTCTTCCTCATCACCATAACCATCTTCTTCTTGCTCAATTGGCTCCACCCGAGCTTGAATGTCTTCATTAACGACCGATTTGGTGAGAGGTACTTCAGTTGCTTCTGTTTCAGCATCAAACAATTTCCCATCTGTTTTGTTCTCTTCTTTATTTAGAGGCATAGTTTTCTCATCAAAAACAACATCTCGGCTGATTATCTTCTTGTTAGCAATAATATCCCAAAGCTTGAAACCCTTCACTCCTTTCTCAAACCCCAAGAATATACAATGTGTAGACTTTGGCTTGAGTTTTGATCTCTCATCACTTGGAATATGAGCATAGGCGCTGCAGCCAAATACCCTAAGATTAGAGTAATTCACTTGCTTTTTAGACCACACCTCTTCTGCACACTTAAATTCGAGAACCCTTGATGGCGACCGGTTAATCAAGTAACTTGCATGATTAACGGCTTCAGCCCAAAAACTATTAGGCAAACCCGCATGAAATCTCATGCTTCTTTCTCTCTCCATGAGAGTTCTGTTCATCCTTTCGGCAGCCCCGTTTTGTTGCGGAGTCTTCTTAACTGTGAAGTGTCTTGTAATACCTTCTTCTTTGCAAAAACTTAAGAATTCATCGCTCTTGTATTCACCCCCATTGTCGCTTCTCATGTACTTGATCTTTCTCCCTGTTTGGTTTTCAACTTCAGCTTTCAGTGAAAACTTCGGATTTCTCCCTCATGAAATAGACCCAAACCTTCCTAGAAAAATCATCCATGAAAGTAACAAAATACCTGGATCCCCCTTTTGATCTTGTAGGAGCCGGACCCCACACATCCGAGTGAATATAATCGAGTACTCCTTTGCTTTTGTTATCTGACTTTGTAAATTTGAAAGAAACCCTACCTTGCTTTCCGAGAACACAATACTTGCAGAAATCTAGCTTACAATAATTCGCACCGTCTAGAAGACCCTTCTTGTGCAATTCTTGCAAACCCCTCTCACTGATATACCCTAGCCGATGATGCCAAAGCTCAGTTTTATCTTCCGCATTCTTCTTTGTGGAAATAGCTGCTCCACCTGTTATTGTAGTTCACATGAGCCTGTAAAGATTATTCTGTTGAATGTCAGCTTTCATTACCACAAGTAACCCTTTGATTATCTTGAGTCTTCCACCTTCAGAACAAAAACTAAACCCAGCCTTATCTAAGGTTCCCAAAGAAATCAAATTCTTCCTTAGCTTAGGAACGTATCTGACATTCCCCAAAGTCCTTATTATTCCATCATGCATCCGGATCTTAATAGTGCCAATCCCAATTATAGGACATGATGAATCATCTCCCATTAATACATCTCTGCAGCTGCTGTCCTTGTAAGTGTCGAACCATTCCTTTTTTGCACACATATGGAATGTGCACCCGGTATCCAAAATCCAACTTGTGAAAGCCTTAGAGCCTGATGTAACCGAAAGTAACTCACCATCACTCTCTTCTTTGGTGACTATACTAGCTGAACCTGAGTCTCTTTCCATCTTAGCTTTCCTATCTTTCCAAGTCTTGCAGTTTTTCTTCCAATAATCCATTGAACTGCACACGAAGCAACCTTCTTTTGGTTTTCCCTTGGATTTTGATCTACCTTTTTTGCTGTTTTTCTCTCCCTTCTTGTTTGACCGACCCTTCTCATTGCCCTTGGCATAAAGCCCTTGTGTCTAAGAGCCATCAGTTAAGTCATCTAGCTTGGCATATGACTGAAGGGCTTGCACAACATCATCAAGCTTCAGTGTCTCCTTTCCAAACATTAGGGTTGTTCGGAAGTGCTTGAATGATGGTGGTAGAGATCGCAGCAAGATGATCGCCTTGTCATCATCTTTATAGACTTTTCCTACCTTGGTGAGATTAGCTAAGCAATTCTAAAATTTGCATATATGATCAGCTACATCTCCCCCTTCTTCTAGTCGAAGTCCGAATAGTTCATCTTTTAGAAAGAGCTTATTAGACACTGTTTTGCCCATATAAACACTCTCCAACTTTTCCCAAGCTTCTTTTGCTGTTATCTCTTCTGTGATGTGAGATCTCACGGATCTTGTGAGATGAATCTCAATTGAACTCTTGGCCTTCTTGAGAATCTTGCTCCACAAATTTTTTGGTGTAGTTGCAGGCCTCGCATCAAGTAGTGCATCATCAAGATCCTGCTGAACCAAAACGTTTCTCATCATCCGTTGCCAATCGGTAAAATCCTCCTTGCCATCATATGGCTTCAAAGCAGGCCTTATATCCCCTAAGTCCATGCTTCGATTACCCCCTCTAGACATCGCAAAAGCCTTCTAGCCAACCTAGCTCTGATACCAATTGTAGTGCAAAACACCTTCTAGCCTTGTCTTAGATGTATTCTAGAGTTAGACTAATTAGCAAACAAACACACAATATATAGCAGCAAAAGTAAGCACAAAGAACACCAAAAATTTGTTCTCGAGATTCGGCGAACTTTGCCTACGTCCCCGTGTGATATGTAGAGAATCACAGCTTCACTATATTTAGAATTGGATTACAAGAACTTGTCGAAACCCTAACCCTAGCCTCCTAGTGTTGCCGCACCCTCTCTCTATAGTCTCACACTGTTTTTCTAAGTATTTTCAGTATTCTAACCCTTTCTCTAGAGTTGTAGCAACCTATATATAGACATAGGTTTGCTACTTACAGTAGGATTCCTAGTCCTAATAGAATTAGGTAAGGATAAAGGAAAAACAATAGAACTCCTTCCGGACTTAGGAAAGGTAATGCGCATGTTCCCTTTTGCCCTTCAATCTCCGAACTCAACTAGGAAAGCCAAAAACTGCCCCAGAAAAATAACTCATGCTCGCTGCCGTTGGGCGACCAGTCAGCCACCACCCTATGGAAGTTCCAGCGAGCCAAAATCACAACAGAATTTTAATTGGAACCATGATGTCTTTATGCAGTTTCAGGGGGCACTATGTATCTGGTGCAAGGCTCTTATGAATACTACCATTATCTAAAAGATGGATTTAATGATTTGGTAATGGACAATCTCCTAAACCAAGTAGCTACATTATCTTGTTGAGAATCCAATCCATCAATCCATGTTAAGCTGTCACTTCTGTTCAATCATAATGAATAGAACTAAAGCTGTCAAATAAGTTTTTTCTAGGAGTGCCCATCTCACCTTCTGATGGGATTGAAGTTCAGATTCTCACTTTTGGGATTCTTTTGTTTAGTTTTCCTATTGCGAACCTTTGCGTGTCTCTGGAGGACCATCTCTCTGCATGAAGTCAAAATTAAATGCTATCTTTCGTTTTTGTAAACTTCTCAGTCATTGCGTGGAGAGTTGTCAGAAATGGAATGTGTTTATAATAATGATTATTAGTAGTTGCAGTTCTCCTAAGTGTTGTTTTGTTTGCTAGGGATGGGGTTGTGCTTACCGTTCTCTACAAACTATCATTTCATGGTTTAGGCTCCAACACTACACGTCGGTAGAAGTTCCTTCGCATAGGTATGAAATGGCCATCTAGTCTTTGTTAGAATATATGATTTGCTTTGTTATTTAATTCTTCTGAATCTCCCTTCTTGGTAGTTGATCCTCAGATATTAGATATTTGAAATCATCATGACTAGTGACCTCTGTATTTAAAGTTTGGTTTTGATAATTTATGTATGAGTTATTACAGTTTCAAATCTGTTACTCCCTGCTTTATTAAGATAATTATTATGAATCTAAAAGAAAATTCACAACATAAATAAACCTCTTGTTGGACCTGTCAACGTCATATAATCTCTTTCCTCTTTTTCCTTCTTACTTTCTCTCTTTTTTGGTGCAAATTATCAGTGCCATATGATTTGATCTAACAAGCCAGTTGATATTAAGGATATACAGCAGTCACTTGTGGAGATTGGTGATAAGGATCCTTCTTTCATTGGGTCACGTGAATGGATCGGTGCCATTGAGTTGAGCTGTGTTCTGGACAAACTATTGGGTGTAAGTATGATTAATGAAGTTTACTATAATTTCTCAAATAAATGCACTGGAGTCCAACAGGATTAGTTTCTGTGATTGAACAAGTTAGCTGCAAAGTCATAAATGTTAGATCTGGAGCTGAGCTTCCCGAAAAATGTCATGAGCTGGCCGTGCACTTTGAGAATCAAGGAACTCCTATTATGATTGGTTAGCAGGACGAAATATAATTCCTCTTCTTTTTCTTTTCTTTTCTCTACCATGAATTTGACACTTCTCTTGATTAAAGATGACGCACAAATTTTAAAGAAACAATAATGATAAACTTCTCATCTTCCCATTAAAAATAAATGAAAAAAAACTTGTCTTATGATTTGGTATATGAATGCAGGTGGTGGAGTTCTTGCATTACCCTCTTGGGAGTTGATTACAATGAAGCAAGCGGAGATTGTGCATTTCTAATACTCGATCCTCACTATACAGGCAATGATGAACTCAAGAAAATTGTAAACGGCGGATGGTGTGGTTGGAAAAAGGCTGTTGATAGTAAGGGAAAGAGTTTCTTCTTACATGACAAGTTCTATAATCTTCTGCTTCCACAGAGGCCTAACATGGTTTGATTTATACAAACATGATGAAATTTATACACAACTGTATTATGGAGAAGTGGATGCCAGTTTGGTACTCTCAACTTACAGAACAAAAAGGCAGTTTTCTAGTTAGTGAAGGGAGACATTAGAAGGTATTATCAATGGCCAATAATAGGCAGATGTAATTTGCTTAGTGTTACCATTGCAATAGTTCAGTCTAGTTGTTCCATTGCTGACTCTTTGTTCTTTGAGAAAGGCCGATATGGTTTGAGAGTTTCTTCCCTTATTTTTGGCCTGAAGTTTCAGAGTCTAATTAAGACGACTACTTGTACGATTTTAGAATATTATTCGTGTCTATTGTGTTTATTCTTTACACACCTTAGATATTCATAATTTATGTATAAAAACTATTTTTATTATAGTTTTTTTATATATTTCTCACGTGGGTTTTATTTATAGTAGAGATGAGGTATCAATGTGCTACATTTAATCTATTTTTCGTTTGTAAAAAAAAAAATTGAAGAGACTACCAAATAAAAAAGAATTGAAGAGACTAAATTGGGCTTTACCATTGTAGCCCAAAAGTTAGGCGGGTCGTGGCCCATTTCTTTTTGGCAGTTGCCGAAACCAAAGCACGCCGTTTAAACTAAGATATAAGAGACACCTCAATACGCTGCGTTTGGTTCAAGCCTATATTCCCTATCAAAGTTGAAGTTGTTGTCAAACGGATTCGGCTCCTCTGCCTTGACATGTGCCTTCAGAGAAATCTGGAACATTCAAGTAATCTAATGGCCATCACTATTCAGTTCATTCCACGTCAGCATAAGTTTTTTTTGTGTGAAAACTCACCGTTTTACTATTTAACATAAGTCTCTTCCAGCCGTCTCTCTGCTCACATCTTTTCCTTTATTTATTGTTTCTCTTTTATTTTCAGTTTTCAGTAACAAACAATAAATATTATCTCTCTTCTCACAACAATATCAATCTAAGAACAAGTTTCACTTTTGGGGATCCATTGGAAGCACGGAGATTCTTTCTGCATCTTTTTTTTTCCTCTCTTCGTGCACAGTTTAATAGGTCTTTCAATGCGACATGAGAGCATGCCAAAATCTTATCATGAAATTATCCGAACAGTTGCACAGCCTGTATACAAGGCTATAAGGGATTGTTGTAAAGTTGTTTGAAAGAACGAAATCAATCTAACTATATATGTTAAGTTCGAATATTTCTTTGTTCTGTTGTTCATCTAGACACATGGCAGCAAATGATTTTTGCAATTTTCCTTCTCACATTCAATTTCAGGGATGAAGGGGTGTCTTTATGGTTGCAGGGGTGAAGGGGATTCGGAGATGTCATGTGAGAGACAGTTAGGAGAGAGGAGCTGATTCTGAGGGGAAAGACACAGGTAGCAACGTCAGTTTTTAAAAGAGAAATCCCAAAACTTATACTTGCTGATGTGGCCAACTATAAACCATTGATGATTTTGATGATATAGATTTTTAAAAAGGCAGAAAACAGCATAGTTACTAACAAGTAACAACAAAGAATCACGATCCATCCCAAAAATATGTTCGCTTATTTTCAACTAATGTAGGCCAGAAACAACACTTTGTCTATTTGAATGTAAGTGCCGAGCGTGCCACTGTTAAGCCAAGATAAAATGGTTAACTGCACATTGCAAAGATCCAAGCAGCAACGCATATACCAAGAAAATGTCGGCTGAAGCTTAAAACTAAAACAAACAAAAGAAGGCAAAAGTAGAACAGAATGTTCGAATTCTCTACTCTTTGAAAGCCAATTCAACACATAAAAATTCAAAATTCTATTTTCAATATTTCCCTCCTTTTTCCTCAAGAACCAAACAGTGCGCATCAATTCAACATTGATCAGAACTACAGTTCATTTTATTGGAGATCAGAGCTACAGTTTATTTTATCGAAGATCAGAACTACAGTTGAGAAATGTAAGCTGAAATTCCAAAGGAAAAAAAAAAAAAAAAAGATCAACTTTTGAAAATGATTAAACAGAAAGGATAAAGCTTGATGTTTCTACTCCCATCCGAAATCTAAACCAACAACGAAACATCCACAAACACAAAAATTCAATCTCTAGCTGCAGCATACATCACATTCACAACTGTTGAAAAGAAATGGATAATATTTGATTGGACCAAAATATATGTGAGGAGGCATCCTTAATAAATGATTGTATCTCTCTTCATTGTCTGCAATCAGTAAATGAAACAGATTAAAGGAAATGATATTTTCAATCACAAACTGAAGATGTTTAGTTTATAGTTAGAGCACTCACATTGGACATATATACCCATTGATCAAGAGTCTTGATAGCTTTCCCTGAAATTTGGGTTTCACGAGCCAAACAAATTCCTTCAGCCAAGGTGTTCACCTGACCGCTGACCAACAGAGCTGCTGCTGCATTTAGGATCTGGCCAACAGTTTTGGAAATGAATAGATTTGTCAAACATAAAGAAGTTAGCAATGACATTGATATGTTGTGAAATGAATCAAGGAAACTTACAAATGCATCTGCAATGGAACCTTTCTCCCCTGACAATACACGCTTTAGTACCTCAGAGTTGTACTTTGGGTCTCCACCTCGCAAGTCCTGTAGGGTGCAGCGAGGAATTCCAAACTCCACTGTATAATAAAAATTATGATTGTATTAGAGCATCAAGTTAATGATAGAGAATCCAAAATTCCAAAAGAACACAAATTAACAGCCAAGATTTAGAGACATAAATCTTACATGGATCAAAGGCGAACTCTTCAATCTTATTAGGAGTCACATCAAGGATATGCCCAGGTCCTTTATTCAAATCAATTATGCATTAGGATTTATGTTAAATTAGAAATACAATGAGTGAACAAAATTTTAAAAAAATTAAATTAAGAAAGAATTCTTTGATGGCAGTGAAAAGCCTTACAACAACTTCCAAATAAACATAATCTAATATAAAAATGTGGGGACTTTACCAAGGGGACTCATTTCATCCAAGCCCTCTGAGTGAACAACTAATGCTCTTTTCATGCCAAAGCTTTGCAGTGCTTTAGCCATCTTTAAGACCTACCCAATGAAGAGATATAATGAACTACATGCTTATGGAACTATAGAAACTTCTACAATATGTACCTTGTGTCCACCAAAGTGTTGATCAAACAACATACATTATAATCATTAAACAAGCCATGCTAAATCCATTTACATGAAGTGAAACCCAGTCAACAAAGAAATGAAACATAGTAGTTTTATCATTTTAGTTCTACATCTTTAGCCTAAAGTACAGGAGAGAGGAGACTAATCTTAATTTGTCCCTAATAGATCATCATCTAACCACCCTATAAGATAAGCATTGAGAAACAATCCATTTTAAATTCAGACAATCTAAAGTACTCTATCTATGATGAGCCTTAAGGAAAACTACTCAAAATCTGTAAATCAGACAATCTCCCATGTGTAAATCATAGAGCAATACAGAAGTTCATTGGATCATTCTAAAAAGGCTTATTCATACCATTGCCCCTTGTAAGATACACTTTTTTTTACTTTGTCCCCTGAAACTTAAATCATCTCAGTTTGCCACTTGAACTTCAAACAGTTGTTGCAAAAAACTTTATACCGTCAACTCTGTCAATTTTTCGTTAAAAAAGCTGACGTGGCACCTATATGGCATGGGTGGAACCCTTTTCTAGCTATGTAACATCCATGCAGAAATTATAAAAAATATGATTATATGAGTAGGGGATGTTGCAAATTTCGAGCTTAGTGTCAATTTTTAATAATTTTTAGTGTCTGCATGGATGTTACATAACTAGAAAAGGGTCTCACACATGCCATATAGGTGTCACGTCAGTTTTTTTATTGGAAAAATTGACAGAGTTGACGGCATAGGGTTTTTTGCAACAACTGTTTGAAGTTCAGGTGGCAAACTGACAGAATGTAAGTTTCAGGGGACAAAGTGAGAAAAAGTGTATCTTAAAAGGGGGCAATGGTATGAACAAGCCTTCTAAAAATATACACAGACCAACATATTTTAAATACATAACCAATTAAGAAAACTATTTTAAAGAAAAAATTTCCAAATTGAAAGTATTGGTATTTCTAAACAAACGCAATTGCACAAACTAGAGCATTGTGTCAACAAATCATCAAATTCAACATACCAGATATCACAAATACGTGTTTCTGCATGTCTGTGATTTGGTTAATGAAGAAATAATAAAGCAAACATCAAGTTATATATTTTTTGTGAAGATGATATTTCTACTAGCCCTAAATTATAAGAATAAACACTTACCAAGTCCTTATCGTATACACCAACAACAGCAAAAGGTACTCTTGCTGGATTCAACAAGGGTCCCAAGATATTGAACGCAGTCTTTACTTTCAGCTTTTTTCTGACAGGGCGAACAATGTTCATTGCATGATGATATTTTGGTCCCATTATAAAACCAATGCCTACTTCATTCACACATCTCATTACCCCCTGTTTCAAGAAAAAGTAATAACAAATTCAATGAATATCTGCATAAATTATCCATTCTTTTCGCAATTTATCGAACATTTTAGGTTATTCACCTTAATGTAAAGTTTCTTGTATCTATTAAACTAAACAACTAGTGTCAATTAATGCGTTCGAGTATGCTTAGTTTTATAGCATTCAACATGCCCCTCTTGCTGCATGAGTGGCTGCTGGGAAGCCATGACACTGATTGAACTAACTAATATATGTTGTATCATCAATCCATCTATTTAAAACAAGATAACTAATGCACCAACCTGAGAGTCCAAGTCAATAATTACTTCCAGAGCTTCTAAAACATCAGCACTTCCACATGCAGACGAACTTGAACGATTTCCTTGCTGAGATACAAACAATTGTCATTAGCATTTATAAATTGAGTAAAAAAAAAAATGAAGATGGATGTTACCTTTGCAACTTTCGCACCACAAGCTGCAGCAAGTATTGCAGCCCCTGTTGAAATGTTCACTGTGTTGGCGCCATCACCACCAGTTCCAACAATGTCTACAGCATTAGTTAACCCTTCTATCTTCAGACTGTGCTTCATCATTGCCCTTGCCAATCCCACAATCTGTTTAATCAAAAAAATGCACACAAGAAGGATTGAGTAGCCTTCCAATGATTACTTTCAATAGGTCATAAATATGAAAATAGTACAAAAACAAAAGTTTATAAAGTAGTAGAAATATACTCTATATAAGTAGCTAAAACTCCAGTTTTTTTATGTTCTTATCAAGGAATAAAATTTCGAAATTTTCGTTTTTCAGAGGTGTGGAAATTTTAACAGGTATTCATCCAGATTTCGTAAAAATTTCGCCGAAATTTTCAAAAATTTCGCTCACCACTGCTCTGTCTGTTTTTTCCCTCTCTGTCCAAAGTCCAAACCCAGCAAATTTGTAAAAAATAGTTCAAACCCAGCCAAAATATACCCAGCAAAACACAGTTCATAATAAACCCAACCAACGGAGAGGGAGGGAGAACCGATCGCGGAGGAGAGGAGGAAGAGGAGACCCAGCCAAAATAAACCCAGCCAACGGGGAAGGAGGGAGAAGAGATCGGGGAGGAGAGGAGGGAGAGGAGACGGAGGAAGGAAGCAGGAGGAAGAGATGTGCGCGACTGGGTTGGGAGAGAGAAATGGGAGGGAAGAGAGAGATGGG
>QANW01009150.1:278541-303547 GCA_003254865.1 Dryas drummondii | reverse complement strand
CCCCTCTCCCCCCACCCTAGCCCCTCCCCGACCCACCCCCTCACCCAGCCCGAAGCCGATATTTTCGCGAAAATTTTTGAAATCTTGACGAAAATATGTTGGTATCATGATAAAATATCCCCCTCCCCAAAAAATGAAATTTTCAACGAAATTTTGAAATTTTCCTCCTTGCTCAAACTCTTTAGGGAAATTTTATTAAATGACCTTTTTTAATACTATTCTAACTTTTTTAATTCTTCCCTCCCAACTTTATCTTTTTTGACTTTTTAGCCACTTTTGAGATCAAATTACCCTTTATATATACATATTGTGTTAACCCGATTTTTCAGAATTTCTCCCACAAACCCCTATCTGTCTCTCTAAACCCCGATCAGGATTTTTCTCCCCATACCCCGAACCCACCCTCCCCCCCCCCCACCTAGCCCAGGGCTGGTCCAAGAAATTAGGAGGCCCTAGGTGAAAATTAAAGTTGAGGCATTTTGTATAAAAAAATAATAATAATAATAATAAATTGTTGGACAAAAATTTACCACCCAAACAATCTTTTACTAATATCTCTAACAAATTTTCTGATAAATAAAAAATAATTGAACAAAAAAAAAAGCAAAAAAGAGAAAAAGAGAGAAGACATGGAAAAAGATGAGAGAGTGAGAGAGATGACAAGAAAAACAAATGAAAAAAAGTTAGATGTTACTTTGATATAATAAGCCTTATTTTAAAGAAAAAGACTCACTTATAACAAAAAAGATTGGGCTGCTTTATTTTAAAAAGAGAGGCTCATCTGATATGTTCATGAATTCACATCTTTTTATATTGCTCTTACTTAATTTTTGTGAGTTTCACTTGAATAAAAACTTTAAATTTTATTTAGTTTTGTGTTTTTGTCTTCCAAGCAATAAAATGAGAAATTGCACAATTTATTCTCCTTAATAAATTTTGACATGAATCCAATTGGAGATAAAAGCTAACACCTTGAAGTTTTCCCAGGTTTAATGTCGTGACATTTGAAGACTTTTAAGGTGTTTATTTTGAATTTCAAAGTCAGCGCAAAACTGCATCCGAAGAGAATTGAGTCAGTTGCATTATGTGGGGCATAACTTTTTGGTTTGAGCTTGGATTGATATATATGATATATGGTTGGAAAAACGACATCCATAGCTTTCCATTGATATATGAAATGCAAAATTCTAGGTTGATTAAGGTATCCAAATCGCACTCCAAAGATAGCTCCAGAATTTTGACAGCAAAAGGACAAATGGTCAAAAGGCATTTTTTCATTTTTGGTAAAAGCTATCACATGCTTTCTATCCTTCTCTTTGCTCGCCCATTTCTAGCAAAGGCTGAATTTAATATGGTCAAGACTCCAAATAAGGCAAAGGGAACATCTACCTATCTCCACAACCATCAATCATCAACCCTAAGAAGATAAAATAGAATATTCACATTTTTTTTAACTCACCTAACCTTATCACTTCATTTCATTTTCATCCTAGCCCTTCATCTCATCCTAAAAACTTAACCACAACTCTCATTTAGACGCACTCTCTCTCAATTTTCAAGCTCCTATTTCCATCTTCTCTAATTTCACTCATACTATCATCCATTTCATCATCTTATCTCAAAAACACACATCTCATCTTCTATCTTCCAAACCCCTAGCCTTTTATCATCTCTCTTCATCATTTAATTTTCTTCATCTTCTCTCCATCAACTTTTCCTCTCCAAAAAGCCAAACACCATCACAATACTGATTCATTATATTTATCACCATTCTTGAAAAAGGAGATTGGAGGCACTCGGGACAAGAAGCTATTTTGGGTATCCTTAGAGAAGTGACACCCCTTGAGAGCTTGGCTTCAACATCTAGAGTTTTCTCTTTTCCCTCGTGTTTTTCCATTTATTTTTCAATTTGTGATGTGGTTTGTAACTTTTATGGCTAGAGAGTAATTTCTTGATTTAGGGCTAGAGATGTAGCATTATCTCAACCATGTAATGAGTTTGTGATTTGTGATATAAATGCCCTTTTGGATATATATGCTCTTATGCTAGTTTAAAGATCACTTGTGCATATGAGAAATGTTGTCATGTAGAAATTAAAGATTGGTAACCTTTAGTTTCTAAAGCATGTTGCATAAGAGTGTTGTAATTTAAAAGTACTTTGGTTGGATTGTTTAAATTGCTTGAATTTCTCATCCTTAAAACTTTATGCACCTAGGGTTTGCTATGACATGAATCTTAGGTAGCTAGCTATCACCTTGGTTGATGTAGTTGATAACATGAATGTGAATGTGCCTTAATTCACCTTGGTCGGGGTTAGGAGGGAATCTAATTAATCCAATTTGGCATAATCACTAATTGCATTGTTTGTTACACAGGAGGGTTAGTGTGAATCCCTAATAACCCTAAGTCCTTTATCATCATTGAATTTAGGCCAAAAGATGTTTTTGGTCCCTATACTATGGTTAAGTCGCACTTTGGTCCCCATCATTTCAAGAACCGTGGTTCGATTATTATCACAATCAGGTCCAAACCGTCAAAATTGTTTACTTCAGAACCAATTAGGTGGTGCCACGTCAGCATTTTTCATCTCGCTTTGATGGATTGGACTTAATTGCGACACTAATAGAAACACGGTTCTTAAAAAAAGCAAATTGAAATGAAGGGGACCAAAGTGCGACTCAGTTATAGTATAGGGATCAAAGACATTTCGGTCTTGAATTTAACTTGTACTTGAATTTGCTTGCATTTCCATTGCAGTTTTGAATTCTAGTGTTACTTATCATCAATCAACAAAACAACAACTCAACACTACACATTTGCACATACCATTATGCTTAGTCTTGACTTTGCATAATACATAGTAGGTTGTTTGTTAATTTTATAACCCTAAAATCAATCTAGCTTGTGGTTGTAGTCTCAATCCAATCTTTTAAGTATGACAACCCCTTACTTTCATTTCCATACTAAAACTTGACAACTTTGCACTTGAGGTAGAGAAATTAACAAGTTTTTGGTGCCGTTGGCGGGAAGTGGAGTCTTAGGACTTTGATCCCAAGCTAGGGTTGCTTTTAGGGTTAATTTAATTTAGTATAAAAGAAAAGAAAAAAAAATTTCAAATTTTTAGTTTTAAATTTGTTTTTACTTTGTTAGAAAACGTAGTGTTTTTTTTTTATTAAACTGCTTTGGTTGGTTGCTGTTCTGCGAATTTGATCAATGAATGACAATGAGAAATGATCATTTCTTGTAGCATTATTGAGCTTCATATAGTCAATACACACCCTCCAACAAGTGAGGAGTCTTTGTGGCACAAGTTATCCCTTCTCATTTGCTACCACGGTCACTCCACCTTTCTTTGGCACAACTTGAACCGGTGATACCCACTTTGAATCTGAGATGGGATAGATCAAGCCAACAAGGGATGTTCAAAGAAGACTCAACCCTCCTATTAAGTCAGTTGTTAGAGGGGAGATCATGAAACTACTTAATGTGAGAGTTATATAGCTCACAGAAGACTCAACCCTCCTATGAAAGAAGTTGTTAGAGAGGAGATCATGAAGCTAGTTGAGCATGATCTCCCCTTTAACAACTGACTTCATAGGAGGGTTGAGTCTTTTTTGAGCATCCCTTGTTGGCTTGATATATCCCATCTCGGATTCAAAGTGGGTGTCCCTGGTTCAAGTTGTGTCAAAGAAAGGTGGAGTGACCATGGTAGCAAATGAGAAGGGAGAGCTTGTGCCACAAAGACTCCCCACGGATTAGAGGGTGTGTATTGACTATAGGAAGCTCAACAATGCCACAAGAAATGATCATTTCTCATTGCTATTCATTGATCAAATTCGTAGAATAGCAACCAAACAAAGCAATTTAATCTAGAAAGAAACACTGCGTTTTCTAACAAAGTAAAAACAAATTTAAAACTAAAAATTTGATTTTTTTTTTCTTTTATACTAAATTAAATTAACCTTCAAGGCAACCCAAGCTTGGGATCAAAGTCCTAAGACTCCAATCTCCGGCAATGGCGCCAAAAATTTGTTGATTTCTCTACCTCAAGTGCAAAGTTGTTAAGTTTTAGTATGAAAATGGAAGTAACGGTCGTCGTACCCAAGAGATTGGATTGAGACTTCAACCACAAGCTAGATTGATTTTAGGATTATAAAATTAATAAACAACCTACTATGTACCATGCAAAGCTAAGACTAAGCATAATGATATGTGCAAATGTATAATGTTGAGTTGTTGTTTGGTTGATTGATGATAAGTAACACTAGAATTTGAAACTAACAAATGAAAATGCAAGCAAATTCAAGTACAAGTTAAATTCAATGATGATGAAGGATTTAGGGTTAGGTTAACACTAACCCTCCTATGTAACAAACAATACAATTAGTGACTATGCCAAATTGAATTAATTAAATTCTCTCCTAAGCCCCGGCCAAGGTAAATTAGGGCACATCCACATTCATGTTATCAATTACCCTAACCAAGGTGATAGCTAACTACCTAAGATCTATGCCATAACAAACCCTAGGTGCATAAAGTTCTAAGGATGAGAAATCCAATCAATTAAAACAATCAAACTAAGGTGCTTTTAAATTACCACACTCTTATGCAACATGCTTTAGAAACTAAAGGTTACCAATCTCTAATTTAATTCTACATGACAATATTTCTCATACACACAAGTGGTAAATTCACACATATAAGTCACGATATTTAAACTAGCATAAGAACATATATATCCAAAAGGGCATTTATATCACAAATCACAAAGTCATTACATGGTTGAGATAGAGCTACATCTCTAGCCCTAAATCAAGAAACTATTCCCTGGCCATAAAAGTTACAAACAATATCACAAATTGAAACATAAATGGAAACAAGAGGAAAAAAAGAAAACTCTAGATGTTGAAGCCAAGTTCCCAAGGGGTGTCACTCCTCTAAGGATGCCCAAAATAGCTTTTTGTCGCAAGTGCCTTCAAGCTCTTCTTGCGAGAATTGTGGTGAATATGGTGGATGAGTGTTGTGATGGTGTTTGGCTTTTTGGAGAGGAAGAGTTGATGAAAGGAAGATGAAGAAAATAAATGATGGAGAGAGATGAGAAAAGGCTAGAGTTTGGGAAGATGAAAGATGAGATGTATGTTTTTGAGATAAGATGATGGAATGAATGATGGTATGAGTGAAATTAAAGAGAGGGGAGCTCGAAAATTGAGAGAGAGTGTGTCTAAATGAGAATTGTGGCTGATTTTTTAGGATAAGATGAAGGGCTAGGATGAAAGGAAATGAAGTGATAAGGTTATGTGAGTTCAAAAAAATGAGAAGATTCTATTTTATCTTTCTAGGATTGATCCTTGATGGTTGTGGAGATAGGTAGATGTTCCTTTTGCCTCATTTGGAGTCTCGACCATATTGAATTCAGCTTTTGCTAGAAATGGGTGAGCAAAGAGGAGGATAGAAAGCATGTGATAGCTTTTACCAAAAATGGAAAGATGCCTTTTGACCATTTATCCTTTTGCTGTCAGAATTTTTGAGCTATCTTTGGAGTGCGATTTGGATGCCTTAACCAATCCAGAATTTTGTGTTTCATATATCAATGGAAAGATATAGATGTCTTATTTCTAACAATATACTATTTGCATGAATCCAAACTTGAAAAAAAAAGTTATGTCATACACAATGCAGCTGACTCAGTTATACTCGATTGCAGTTTTGGGTTGACTTTGAAATTCAAAATGAATACCTTAGAAGTCTTCAAATGTCACGAAATTAAACTTGAGAAAAGTTCAAGGTGTTAGCTTCCATCTCCAAGTTGAATAAATGGTGCAATTTCTCATTTTATTGCTCGGAAGCCAAAAATATGAAACTAAATAAAATTTAAAACTTTTATTCAAGTGAACTCACCATCTATTTGAAGGATGAGGAGTCCAAATATGGGCTTAAAAACAAGAAAATAAGTGAAGATTGAATCCACACAAGAAAATAAGCAAAGAAGACTTTTTATTTTTTAGTGGGCTTAAAAATTAGTGGACCAAAATGAGGCCCTATACTTGCCTGGACCCTAGACAGTAGCCAGCCCGCCTGTCCTCCGAGCCGGCCCTGACCTAGTCGCTGGCAAACTCCGACGACCCACCCTAGCTGTTTCTTCTTTCTTTTTCATGTTTGTGCCACCATATGAAAAGACAAGTTGAGGGGTTATCTCTAATGAACGTTCATGCCAATCTAGTACATTAGGTTTGTTGTACAACTATTAGCAGCTCCAACATATTCCTTGCCCACCAACTCTAATGGATAAGCATTAATCTCATCTTCTAGTACATCAGCAACAGAAGAAGTCCTTTGAACTGGAGAAGTTCGGGTACTGTAGCTTATGTGTTTGGTTTCAGGTTCCAAGGGTTTCTTTGAATGATTGCCTCCCATTTTGGTCTTGGTTTGCTATCCTCTGCTCCCAATCCGGATATTCAACACCACTTTTTGATTATCATTATCAAGAATATTGTATTCATTATTGAGCAACAAAAAGAAAAATTTAAAGCTTGGATTGATCAATTGTTTCATTTTTAGATGTTTCTGTCGATTTGGGTTTGCTATTCTAGATGTGAAATTTCGATTTGGGTTGTTGTTCCAGATCTAAAATTTCGACCTGATTTGTTGTTTCGGATATGAAATTTGATCGTCGATGACAAATAGTCGACACATGTTCAACGAATGGTGCTACAGCCACTTTAGATGGTGCTGCAGCCAGTTCATCATATTCATCATTTTTTTTTTACATTTTTAGTAAAATCAATTTTTTGGTCGACAAAGTGTCAACATGTCAATCATGTGGTGACTAAAAAGGGCATTTTTGTTCGAAAAGTAGCCAAAGAGCCAAAAAAAGATAAAGTTGTGTGTGGAGGGTTAAAAAAATTAAAGTTATATTAAAAGAGGTTATTTAATGAAGTTTTCCCTATTTTTAATAGAAACATCTATTTTATAAATAAAAAATAAAAATAAAAATCAGAATTTCGCTATTCTTCCTAAAAATCAATACGTTCGTGCAAATGTTGAATTTCGAATCTTGATATGTAAATTCTGGAAACAAAAAAAGAAAAAGAGTTTATTTTTAGCTTTGTATGAACAGTTGGTGGATTGTGGGTAAAACCATTTGAGTTGAATTCTGAAGTTGCAAGGTATCTGAACCCCTTAAGAGAGAGAGATAGAGAGAGAGAGAGAGAGAGAGAGAGAGAGAGAGAGGAGGGATAGCAGCGAGGCATCCAGAAAGAGAGAGAAATTCAAGTGCCCAAGCTACAAGATTGAGAGAGATCCAAAAAGAGAGAAAAGGGGAAGAAGAGGGAGAGAGGAATCTGTAATGCCTGGGAGGGACGAGAAGGTGGTTGGGGTAGGGTGGGGATGAATATGCATTTTTTCTTTTGTTCCAGTTCTCCTCATTTGGGTTTATTATCCAAGTTTGCTTGACTAATGTTTTTGGTTAATCAACCAACATAAAATTAATTTTAGTATATGATTTTGGTTGGTTAAACCTAAAATTTAATTAAAATCTAATTTTAGGGTTTAGGTTTTAATTAAAATCTAACTAAAATAAATAAATAAAATCTAATTTTGATTTGATTAAAATTAATTTAAGTTTGGCTTTGGTAACCCGAAAATTTCATGTCTAATTTTTTTTAACCAAAAAAGCTTTAATATCTGATTTAGTTGATTAATATTTTTTTAAAAGTTTTTAATTTTATTTTTAATTTAACTTAACTGCAAAATATATTTTCATTAAAAAAATTATTTAGAAATGTTTTTTTGATTTTGTAGAAAAGATTTAGTTTTTAAATTTTAGCCAAAGACAAAATGGGAAATTTAGGAAAAAAAAGTTTATGATTTAATAAAAAAGTTTATGCAGATGCTAGATTAGCACCATTTGCAAAATATTTTTATGGGAGATATGTACACACATGGGCCATAGTTCGGGTAATAAATGTGCAAAACAACCTTAAAAAATTCACTCTTTTCCTCCACCCATTCTAGCATTTCCTTTTCTTTCATTAATTAATGGGTTATTTATAACAATGCCCCTAAACTATATCACTTTACACCCCAAACTCCACTTTGTTTTACTTTACCTTTAAATTTTAATTCGCGTGTCATTTTACCTCAATATGTCAACTTTTTCGTCTCCCATGTTAACATGACTTATAAATGAAATTTTTTGGAGTGATCTTTCCATCTTCGATTACTGAATTTAGCTTTTTTAGATTTGTGCTAACAAAAAATACCTCTATTCGCCATTTATAAGAAAATTTAATGGAGTTGACAAATTTGGGTAAAGTAACATACAAATTAAAATTTGGGGTCCATAATTTTAAGTCCTCTAATAATAAAAAAAATTTGATGCTGCTCCCTAGCTTTTAAAATCCCTCATAGCGAACCTTATACTCTACTCTTAGTATTGATATTAATATTAGAAAATTTTATTAAAATGACTCCAACTATACCCTTATTTTCAGTTGAGTATCTCGTTTTTGTTGGAATATGCTCTAATACAAATCATTTTTATAAACGTATTGTGTATACTTCTAATATCATGGGTAAACTTGTCTTTTATGTATCATCTTTTATATGCATAATATATCTTTATATATGTGTGTATGCATAAAAGAGATCAATGATTTTAAGTTGAGAAAATAATATCCTAAAGAAATTGGGACGGTGAGACTTAATTATATCCCTCAGTACTTAAGGTCTAAACTATTCATAGTCACATGATTGATATATCGACAATATCAAATCTGGTAAGAATAGTATGATCTATCTTTGATTTGCGTCTACTAGACTCAGGGACTAGCATACTCAATGACCTTTTTTACAGTGGCAAATTTAACAAACATAGAGACAAATGGTCAGAGTAAAAAAAATACAAGGACCGTGTTTAATTATCAAAATAATAATATGCTAAGATAATATTTCCCTGTTTTTGAATTGAAGTAAAAATAAAAGAAACAGAGAAAGATAAGTTAAGGGAAACTTATTAAATATTATTACTTAATTGCTTGTATACAAATATGATTTTCAGAGAGAATGAAACTGAAACAAACTTGAAAACTAAGAGAGAAAGCTAGCACGTGATATAGCCATCATTTTATACATTTTAATACCCTTATGTTTGGATATTTGTTATGTTCTTGAGTGATTTTAGTTCGTTTTATGTGGGACCTAGGAGAATCACGTGACTTAATTATAAGGTGAGTTGGGTCGGAGCATGATAGGGCAAATGAATTTTGCCTTAGCTAGAACTGTGAAGGTGGGCCAAAGCCGAGTGTGATTTAATTGACAAGATACCAAACCCAAAGCGGATTCCAACAATTGTCACATGGTGAATTGGGATTACGTTCCTATTATCTAGAAACGTGAGAATGAGTTTACCTATAATCACCCCCACTCAAGAAATACTCGATCCATGCAGGACGTGGAGATCAAGGTGAGATAGTGGGAGGATTGCTTGAGGAGCAAGGTCCGAGTGACCTATAAATAGCCTTATGGATGGATAATTAAGGTACGCAATCATTCCAACTTACACTTGCAATCAGAATTGGATAAACACTTACTTTGACATCAGAGTGTCTTTTGCAGGTGACACCCCCCCCCCCCAATTTTTCAATTAAAGGCTCATTGATTGAAGTCATCAAGCTCCAGGTCAAGTTCTTCAACCATTCATTTTATTGTTGGTTAACTGTTTCTTTATGAGAATTTTAGCTCCAACATTTTAGATTAGTTTTGTATTTTTTTTATAGGTATGAAGAGCAAAGAAAAGGAATTAACGCAAAAGGGCAATTTTTGGATGAAAAAACACTTTACTATCAAAGGAGCAGAAAATTCATGTGTAGATCAACCAACTTCCCTGATTAATCTGTACTCTCTCAGAAAAAACTGGATGATGAACCTTATACTGATAGAAAGATATGAATGTTAGCTTTCTGAGGAATTTTATGGTTCATGATTTGCATTTTTATAGGAAAAGTTATGGCTATTTGAGTGCAGACAGTTCAGGAAGGTGGTTTTGCTTGCAAATTGGCAAGGTTTTATTTCGGGATTTCAAACTTAATTGGAGTCCAAATCATGCTCAAGTGAACACAAAAAGTGTATAGAAGATTTTGGGCTACTTACCAAATAAGAAAATGATTCGTTCCTTATTTAAAGGGATCGAGGAGATCTTCACCTAAAAAGGGGAGTTTTTGGAGGACCATCTTTCTGGAGTGCAAGAAGCCGTTAAGAGAGGCTAGATTAAGTCATCCATCCTTCGTCATCGTCCATAAATTTTTAACTATGTTTTCTTTGAACATGAGGAACTAAACTTTGTTTTTAGGGCTAGGATGATGCCCTAGCATGATGGTTTATGGTTTTAATAATGTTTGATAGATTTTTAGTTTCTTATAGATGAATGCTTAATCACTGTTTTAGTTGTTGCTATTTGTTAAGTTCTTCAACTGCACACCTTAGGGCTTTGCATCTAGTAAATTTGAAGTCGAATTAATTTGAATTAATTAGTTTCTTGTGATTGAGTGTGGTAAATTGCATTGTTGCTTGAGAGATAATAATGATTTGTTTGGTTCTCTAGTTTTCTAGAGCATAATGAGTCCTACATGTTAAATTTGTGCCTAAGAGGGATAAACTGCATGATAGGATATATGATCTTTGCCTGAGAATGAAAGAATCATGCACTTAAGGAAAACTATGGTCTAAGTGTTTGAGAGAAATTTAGATACGAGAATTATCATCTAAATAATCAAAATAATATGTAGAATATATTAAAACCTAAACTAGATTGCTTGTGGTTGATTCCAAATCCCTAGTTCTCTCCAATTGATTGTTAAATCATAACCTTATATCTTCATTAGTTCACCTATTGTTTCCGATCATTGTCTTAAATTGTTTCAATTAGTTCATAACTGCGTTTTCATTTTTAAATTGCTTCTCATTATAAATCATCACAATACTCTTCTCAAAGTTGTTTTTAATTTTCAAATTGTGTTTTTTGTTTATTGTTTATTTATTTTAGTTAGATCTAAATAAGGAATTTAAGTTTTTGAATTGAATTAAAAATCATCGTGAGTACAACAACCCTTTTTCATATACTATACTACATCCACCCTGTATACTTGTAGGATACCGATCAGCACGAGAAATCTATTCTTCTCAAGCCGTGCTTACAAGAGTAGTGAAAGGCTCTCCTATTTATACAGATTGAGGCATACTACGTTATATGAACAAAGAAATATGCTTTTCTACTTTTCTACATGCATGCTTTGAGACTTATTTGACTTCCTGCGATAATGGTTGTCAATTAGTCACAGCTTATGCTATCTAATAATGCTTGGAGTATGTGGCATTTTTTGATATTTTAAAATATTTTAGTAGTGAATTCTAAATGTCTTTAATTTTTAGTATTTATTCCAAAAATTTTCATAATTAATCATCTTTATTTTTTTTCATTTTAGGCCATTAGCAATGGTGAGTGTGAGAATAATGTATTGGTATTGGAACTAAATTAGTGGGCTGGAAAAATGAGTTTGATCCCATTTGAGTCCAAAAAGTGAGAGTAACTCATGGGTCTGTTTGAGAGCAATAAAGGCTAAGTGCAATAAGTGGTGGGTCCAACCCATGTGTGTGAACAGACTGATTTTTGGAGAGAGAGTTGGGGTGGTGAAATGACCACAACGTCCTTTTGCTTTAAATTTGGGCTGGTGTAATTAAATGGAATTTTCAATTGTGTTCGGGGTATTAAAGGAAAAACGGGAAGTTGAGTAAAGTGGCTAACAACATCGGCCCGCATGACGGAGTGAAGCAACCATGCGCTTCTCCTCGCGTGCAAGGAACGCACAGTCCAGATCAATGGACTGTTGCTAATCAACGATCCAGATCTGTTGACCGTTACAAACTTTTTGAAATTTTTTTATTTAAACCAACTATTGTGCGCGTTGGTGATGTGGCCGCATCTGGGCACTCCAAAAATTGAGCCGTTGCTCATCCAACGACTCACATTATTTTCCCGTTATTTTCAAATAAAAAATTTATAAAAAGTTTTGGAAAATTCTGAAAAAAAATCACAAAAAATTTGTAACGACTAGTTTAACATTTTCTCTATAAATTGGTCATTCCCACCCTATATTTTCACTCACTCATCTATCTTTTTCATATTAAATTATTGTAGAAAAAATTTCTTTTCAATCATGATAAATCCAAAGAGAAAGAATTGGTCCGTGGAGGAAGAGGAGGCTCTAATTGGTCCACGGAAGAATTAATTGTTGGGTGTTGTTAATTTTATGTACTCGTTTTAGTCTTTAGTTATTATTGTGGTTTATTTCAATTTGATGAAATAAAATGAATTGTGTGGTGTTTACCATTTTTATGCATTTTAAACATTAAAAAATATCAAACAACTTGAAAGACTGTTGGTAGAGAAAAAAATATAGAATTTATAATTTGGGTAATAAAATTATAAATCCAAATATATTCAATATTGACCTTATAGTAAAGATCTTTTTAAAATAAAACTAATGGTATAATTTTTATAAATATTTAAGTTATCAATTATAAGTTAACTATTACTTGATCTAAATTAGGCTTAATTTAATTAGGTACAACTGTATTACTCTCAGCTATGACTCTCAGTAACATTGCAGCTTTAGTACACATGACTATTACTCTCAAGTCACAAAATCACTTTTCAGGCTACTGTATTACTCTCACACTCACTACATCACTGCTAATGGCCTTACAATGTTAATCATGATTGATGTATATAACATGTGACTCGTAGTGAGTAGGCTGAGCATAAAAAGGTGAAAAGTTCAGTTTTGATTAATTTGGTAATTTTAATATTATTATTTTGCAATACTCGTATTATTCTGCCGTTGGCTTGTCTCATTCATTCCGGCCACCTCCGACCTCCGATCACCAAAATTTTTGGTGAGTTTTCCTCTCCTCACTATGGGCTTTCATTCCCCTAATGTTTGGTTTTCTAATTTGGAGAATTTATGAATTTGAAATTCTTGTATGGAAATAACGGAATTAATTTAGGGAATATAGATAAATCATAAAGTATGGACTATGGAGTTATATGATGTTTTGGGAAATATGAGATCAATATGTAAATCAACTTATATCTTGTTATAGACAAATTATACATAGAGTATGGATAAATCATAGAATATGGAGTTATTTATGAATTAATTTAAAATTCTTGTTATAGAAAAATTATACAAATTAAAGGAAATTTAGTATGTCAATTGTCACCATGAACAATTAAACATTATTTGTTATTAATTATGGACGTGACAGTATGTCTTTGCAAATTATGCAAATTATAGAATATAGACAAATTATACCCTCTTAATATTACTGTAAAGTATGTAATACAAATTATACAATTAGTCCATGAAAGATTAAACAATTATACAGTTATTGTGTATGTCTTCTTGTTATTAGGAAAAATTATTATGGAGAAGTATCATGGGTGATTATGCTTTGCAATATACCTACTCCGCACATGAGAATACTGAAGACGGTGAACATGTTGAACCTCATAGAAGCCCTATGTGGTACTGATTACTTATGTAATTCATGATGCAATATTGTAGTATAAATAAATTGAGGTGTTATTTATGTAATTATTAATTAGTGAACTATTTTTTTAACAGTATTTGGCTCCAGCGCGCATTATATTTATCTTATATCATATGAAACCTACTATATAATTTGGTTTATTCAATGTTTTTTTATCAATTTAGTAGATAATATATTAAATAAACATATAGTAAAGTTTCATTCAAAATTTTCGTATTTTGATAGCAATTTTCGTCGTTTTTGTCTAATTTTTGTCGAAATTTAAAATTCATCTCGTCAAAATTTCCATCGAAATTTCTACAAAATCTGAAATTTTACTCATTGCTTATAAGATGACATAGTATTTCTTTTAAAAATACCAAATTTTTATCACTATGTTACCACACCACTCAAATTTATAATGAGCAACGATGACTTCATCATCTAGGAAGACAAAGGTAAGGGTTTCACCTCCTCCATCATACAAAATGGAGAACGATGATTTGGATGAAGACTTCATGCCTGACTCGACAAGATGTATCAGATATGGAATGTGACATACGAGGGCAGTCACTATAGGCAGAGAGGTGGAGTTGGAGTGGGATTTGAAGAAGAGCACATACATTTGTGCAACTAAGGCTTACAAGGAGTCTGACGAATACAAACTTTACGTAGAAAAGAAATTTCAAGAAGGGGTAGACATTGGATTCGAGATGTTTAAGGAGTATGCAAAATCACAGGTCAAGACTTTCGACTGGGATAAAATTCAACACGTTTAGACATGAGGGTGTTTGTCGTTTTAATGTGTTGCTTTATGTTTCAAATTCGAGTTTAATTAACTTCTTTTTGGTTTGTGTTTGTCGGTTGCAATTCGTGAAATGAAATAAAGGCATTGATTTCTTTTTGCTAACTTGACATGACACAACAATCACATGTCTGAGTAATAATTCACTCAAACAATGACAAGACCATACACTACTAACTCCACACTTTATCTCATGCACAACACTGTTGCTTCACATATGAGATTCGAGTATCTGTGAATCCAACAAGGAATTATAACGCCCCAAAACCGAGCCTTAGAAGTACGAGTAGGCAAAGTGAAATAGCGGTGCGTGTCACGATGGCTCGTGAGCTCGTCGGAAGGTGTGTTACTATTTCATTTATTAAATTAGGCCCAAGCTAATAATTATTTATCAAATTACATACAAAAACTCCTCGGTCAACCTACGTCAAACAAAATTCAAAGTCAACAGGGTTGACCTGACACACACCCCCGAAAAGGTTGTATACAATAAATCCTCATGTGTGAAACTTGTGCATTAATGAGTCACAAACTAATCACTTAATCAAGAAAGTATAACAAAATAAAATAAAATAAGGGTCTACAAATAAAGCGATACTCACTCGCTCTCTGATGAACTACTAGCTAGAACTTGAAAAGTCGATCGTCAACGAAGTAGGCGGGGTATCATCGTCTGAAAGTAACTTAATCACAACCATCGCACTCTTTTTACCAAGTCTGTGAAAAGCCGCTGCACCGGGCAAACCACAACTCAGTAAGCTTTTGCAAGCCAGTATAGGGAAAACACACAACACAACAACAAATAATACTCCAAGTAGACAGAAACCAACAAAAAGTATAATAAATAGCACAGGTTTCTCAACAACACAAAAGTGCACAGGCATTAAATAATCATGCTCAACCACCAATATATGAGGCATAAGTAAATAATTAATGCAATCGAAAATAGATAACGCTTATGCATGGCAATACTCAAAGATATGAGGCAGAATCAATTCAATGCACGCATACCTTTGTCATTCTGCAGAAGCAATATCAATCACCTGTTATCAAAATAGTAGACCAACCCTAGTCGGCACCAAAACATATTGGGCCTACTACTAGACAGTACAAACTGATCCCTAGTAGCAAGAACGTGCACTCTAAGCGTACATCTGTGATAACTTCATAGCTCGCTCTCTAGTCATACTCATACAGAGTAACCACACGGTCGCCATAAAAATGGCAGTCTGACTTCAACCTGGGGGGCTAACAACCCACTAAGACCTATCGGTAGTTTAGGGGATCGAAACTCAAGGCAAACCCTCACGGGCCCTCTCGCTCTTAAGCTAGTGGTCCAAACACTATAACTTCATTAGTTCACATATAATGAAGATGATATCCAACATGCATGTATGCATGATCACATGTTCACAATCCAAAATATACCACATGTATGCACATGGATCAATCATGATAAATCTCTAGCATGTATACTTGAATAATAACCAAGGCATTCAATGCACAATCATCATATTCATGCATAAAAATACCATTATAACCTAGGCAAGGAAAAATAGGTAAACAAATACGAAATACAAGTTAACCACGCATGGTTATTAGCCTTGTTACCAATCTTATGATTAATGTAAATTATTTTGTCATGTCAGGGTACAAGTCGAGAACAATCAAGAGGCAAAGTTCACTAGGCTAGCTCACTAACCCTAATCTCTATTCTTTTATTCACATGTATCACAAAGCATCTTGTCTAGGTCGTTAAACCTATCTTTAATCGATTATCCATCTTAATCTAGTTCTAGGGTTCAAGTACAAGACAACCCCGCAAGCAAGGTAAAAATGGAGTCACATTACCCTAGCCGGTTTCATGCTCAAGATTAGTTTAAAAAGGTCATGTTGTCTAGGTCGATTAGATTATCAATTCACTCCCAAGGTGCAGCCCTAAATATGCTTCTATATATATATATCCCAAAAGAATAGCAAGGAATACAATCTGAGTAAAGGGGTCAACCTTGACACTCCTCTTTCTATTCCCTTGTTAGTCACAAGGTTCCCAAAGAGCTATTGATCTCAATGAGCTCACACAAAGCACAAATCAGTTTTAAACTCCGTTGAGGCAAGTTGAAGTCATCAACATGCCTAAACATGTTGACAATTTCTATTACACACGAATCAAGGCAGCCCTCAATCCTATATAAAAACACAAGCTAGAAAGCATGCAATGGTTCAAGTCAAACATAGAGATCACAATCAAGTAATTGAAAGAAGACAATACGCAAGCATACACAAGTTCACACAAGGTCAAGTAGGGTCTCTCCCTACCTAGCAAAGTCACTTGCACTTAGCTTCCACTTCAAACAGCACCCTAAAATCCTAACCAAGTTCAAGAAACTCTAAGTTAGGTTTAAAAGCAAACCAATAGTCTAGTATGCATGCCACTTAGCTTAGTTAATAAGTTAACCACCATCCGAATTAAAACCAAAGACCTTTGAAAGGGTTTGGACCTAGCTAGAAACTCAAGGGAATTAACCTCAAGACTATCTTTTAAAATTGGTGAGGAAACAAGGATAGGCTCAAATCGATTTGGAAAACTCTATTTAAGAAAAACGGTGCATCAACCACTAGGCTAGGGTTGAGGGTTTTAAAAAAAAAAAAAAAACAAGTCAAATAATTTCTAGGAAAAGGATTCCTCCTAGTGTCTACTGGTATTTAAAGAGTAGCAATAACTTAGAAGAGATGCATCAAACTCAATGGAAAAGGATTCAAAGAAGGTGCAACCCAATTACACAAAACAATGAGTTTTGATAAGGCTTTCGGGGCAGGTTTAATTGGTTCTGGATTTTTAGTAAAATCTAAGGAAATTCAATGGCTTTGAAAATTGATAGGGACAAAGTAGACATGCATATGTTTATGCATAAAAAATATCAAGAGATTTGAAGGATGGCATAATAGGGTTTCGAAATACTATTGTAGGCTTGAAAATTTGAAAATGCAGTAAGGTATCAGATTTTCAAGTCTAGATTGTGAGATGCACAAAAACATAACCATATCTTCAAATAAGGTGATTCTAATTGGAAAGGGTTTATCTGCATGTCTAGTTTACCTCCATTGAATTTCAGATCAAAGATCAAAACAGGTAAGGCTCAGGGATCAAAACAATAGGATTAGGTCTTAGGCTTTCGGAACTGCAGTTTTGCTGAAAACAGGACTGGTTTTGGAAAATCATTATAAATCACATAGAGGTCGGATTAAGTTGATTCTTGGCTCTAAAGATCAGTGGGGATGTCTAATGTATGTGACTAAAACAGTTTGGCCAAAAACCTTCTTGAACAGTACCAGTTTTAAAAAGAACACAGCAAGGTCACTGACAAGTTTACGAAATTAGTTTTGGTTTTCAAGGGAAAACAAATGGTTTCGGATGATTTAAACTCATCAACTCCATTAAGCTAACATCAAGACATAAACAAGGAGTTAAACTAGGGTTCACAACAAGGTTAAAAGGCTTTCTTACCCTACAACACAGCTCGGCATGAAGAAAAGCTCAAGGGCTTTCCACATGCAAGCACCGAAAAGGCTCTCATCTTGAGTTTGCTCAAAGGCTGCAACAAACAACTAGGTTTCTGAGGATTTTAAGAACCTTCAAACCAGAATAACATAGAACAAGTTCAAGGATGAACTCGGCTTACCTACAGTTATGGATTGAGTTGGCCTAACTCAATCCGAGAACAAGAGATGGGCTTTTTCCTCCAGACGTTCGAGAATGTCCTTGCATGTTACAATTCAGAAACCAAAAACAGATTACCAACGTTGAAAAGATAGAGAAACAATGAAAAGAGGGATTCCTAACTCGGGCTTTACCATAACTCGAACTCCCTCAACTCGGATTCAACATGCTACATGCAGCGGGGTTTTTAGGAAGATAAAGGATCAGTGATCAAAGAGATGGAAACTGATGAAAGAAAAACTCTTAGGATTGTGAGTGTTGGGTTTCAACCCTTACCTGATTTTGACACTCCTGAACTCACTGTACTTCACCTCTGTCATTTCTAAGTCACTCTCTAGGGCGTTTGGCTGCTGGGAAACAAGACTAAAAATCAAAGGCTTCTTCTTTGATTTTCGGTTTTGGTTAGAGGCTACAGAGAAAGGTTCTGAACGGTAGTGTGTTGTTGTGGGTGGTTAGGGTTTCGAAAATCCTCTCTCTCACTCTCTGTAGGTTTGTCCTCTCGGTGGCTGGGGTGTTCAACTGGAGAGAAAGCTCCCTAGAGAAGACGATGGAGAGAGAGAACGAAACAAGAAGAGCAAACGTCTCCTGTCTTTTGCGTGTTTGGGTGTGTGTGTTTGCAGCAGTCCTTCTTCTCTCATCATTTAACGTGTAAACTCAATTAGTCTAGAAAGTTCAGCTGAGTGTTAGGCTAAGTGGGCTGAGTTAAGGTTTAAATGGCCCAACATAAAAATAAAACAAAGGCTTGGTGTAAGTGGGTCTTTTCCCAAATTTGTGGGAATTAAATGGGTTGTTGTATTTATTTGGTAGAGTCCAAAATAAATAAATAAATAAAGTACTAGGTTTTATTAAATTGAGCAAAGCCCAAATTAATAAAACCATCGCCCAAAATTAAATAGGTTAGTCTAAGTCCGGCCCTAGACACGTGTCACTTGTCCACTTGCCACGCCACATCATAAGTTAAAGTAATGAAATTACTATTTCACCTTCCTAACCCTAGCTCAAGGAGTCGGGTCAGTTGTGCTCACAAACAAATAAATTAAAATAAAATGAAAGGGAAAACAAACATGAGTAAGAACACGTTAGAAATGGCTTCCTCCTCCAGGCATGCCCTCTATAAGAACTCTATGCAACTCGTCGATGACCCGAGGTGTAAGTGCAACAATCCAAATGATTATAATCCAAATTGCGAGGTTTGTACGTGCGGTCTAGTTTCTAAACAACCCAATAATGCAATATTGTATATGCGAATGTGAAGGAAATGGACCACTGTGCCACTATTGTTTAAATCAGGACCTGCGCCTCCCAATACCCCAATACCCAAATACCCAAACCCAGTTTCATGCACTTGCAAGAAGGACATTCAACCATGTGCCGATTGTGAAACTAAAGTGAAAATCTCATATTGCTTTAATTATAAGAATGTTTATGTGAACGTCCGTGATTCATTTGAGGCCACCCGTGAGAACCACTGAAAAATGTCATGGATGCATTCCATCAACAAAATAAAATGTATTATCTTTTCTTTGTTGTTGGGTGTTGTTGTTGTTAAGTTTATGTACTAGTTCTAGTCTTTGGTTGTTTTTGTGTGCTTTCCTTGATCTGTTTGTCGTTGTTCATATCATGATGCATAAATGAATTGTGTTGTGTTTACTATTTTTATGCATTTGAAATATTCAGTATACCAAACAACTTGAAAGACTAGCGTTGAAAGAGAGTCGTTCAGACCAAATGATACTTTCTTTTAGGGACAAGTGAAAAAATCAGAAAAACAGATGGAAGAGAAAAAAAATGGGGGAAATATATTTTGGGAGCCAAAATTTCGAGCCTTATTAATATGTGACCAACACAAAAAGAATAGGCAACCAACCATTTGGTCGCCTATTCTTTTAGTCAAGCGCACCTAAACCCGCCATGGTATGGCCGACACAATATATATTTCATTGCCTAATCATTTATAGGAAATGAAATAGTCAGTTGCCAATTGCAAATTATATTAGTTTCGTCACCAATGAGTTTACATATTAGTTTTTCAAACATTAAATCATAGACCACGAAAAAATATATTTGGTTGCTAATTACACCTATAGGCGATAAAATTTATGTCGGTTGCCCAAAAAATCGTCGCTAAATGTGATTTTTCTTGTAATGAATATATATCCATTGATCAAGAGCTTTGATAGCTTTCCCTGAAATTTGGGTTTCAAGATCCAAGAAAATTCCTTCAGTCAAGATGTTCACCCGACCACTGACCAGCAGAGCTGCTGCTGCATTTAGGATCTGGCCAACAGTTTTGAAATGAATAGATTTGTCAAACATAAGAAGTTACCAATGACATTAATATGTTGTTGTGAAAGAAATCAAGAAAACTTACAAATGCATCTACAATGAAACCATTATCCCCTAACAATACACACTTTAGTATCTCATAGTTAATATTGTACTATATGTCTCCACCTCGCAAGTCCTCTAGGTGCAACGAGGAATTCTAAACTCCACTGTATAATAAAAATTATGATTGTATGGGAACATCAATTAAGTTAATAATAGAGAATCCAAAATTCCAAAAAAACACAAATTACCAGTCGAGAAATAGAGACAAAAATCATACATGAAGCAAAGGCAAACTCCTCAATCTTAGTAGGAGTCACATCAAGGATATGCCAAGGGTTCTATTTTCAAATCAATTATGCATTAGGATTTATGTTAAATTAGAAACATAAAGAGACACTAGTACAAAATTTTTAAAAAAATTAAATTCAGAAAGAATTCTTTGATGGCAGTAAAAGGCCTTACAACAACTTCCAAACAAACATAATCTAAAATAAAAAGATAGAGGCTTTTCTAAGAGGACTCATTTCATCTAAGCCCTCTGAGTGAACAACTAATGCTCTTTTCATGCCAAAGCTTTGCAATGCTTTAGCCATCTTTAAGACCTACCCAATGAAGAAATATAATGGATCACGTACATGCTTATGGAACTATTGAAAATTCTACAATATGTACCTTATGTCCACCAAACAACATACATTATAATCATTAAACAAGCCATGATATTATTCCCTCAACTTAAAATCATGTACCACTGAAAGTTTGTATTAGGTGATTTATCTACCTAATTAACTTGATTAAAACTACAGTCAGTAATCGGACCACAATTTTTGTTTACATGATGACTCAGGGACTAATCAAACAGACTTAAATCTAAAATTGCAGATTGACACTTGTAAATCAAAATACAACTTTTGTAACCAACACAAATCAAACACACCAAAGGATTAAGTGATAACCTATACACTCAGATGACCCATCACAATAGGCATCTCAATGTTATCCACAACTATAATGGTGTGTGATTAACTAGACAGTTTCATATGACATATAACAATATAAGCATAGATATTCAAAGTAGATTTGTGTTCAAAAGTTAAGTAAGTCAGTAAACATAACAACACAAAAAAAAAGATGAAGGCACACAAGATGTTTGCCCAGAAAAACCACAAAGAGTAAAAACTAGAGGTCTTTTTCAGCTGACCGGGTAATCCACTATATAGGAAGTTCAATACAAAGGGAGCAGACAACACACAAGCTCAATCACTAAGTCCTAAACTAAGTGGCAGCTTTTTACCCCTTTGTGCAACTTCCAAAAGCTAGGCAATCAGTCAATCATGAGGAAGGCAACTCAATCTCCAAGCTCATCAACCCATGACACCGATTCATACCAAACACAGATATTGAATTACCCTATTTAAGACATAAAATCAATTGTTTCTATCAATTATGTACTCATGACTAGACACACACAATCAAATAAGAATTCACTGAAGCACAAGAGAAGCAAATTAACTATCCATCAATTTGGTCATGTTAAACAAATAGCTAATTCTCAAGGAAATCAATATATAATAGAACAATACTTGGGTCACCCCTTGGGGTTATCTCAAGGTCACCTCACCCCCTCAAATTTTAATTTTGGCAATGTCGGTGTATGATCAGAACCGTTCACTTTTTAGATAACATATTAAAGATCATCTTTGCAAAAAATCAAATAAATCGGAAATCGTTTGATTATATAACTGTTGTTAATTAAATAGAAAAAATAGATGGTTTTCAATTAAAGAGTGATTTTTTTACCAAACCATTGATTTTTTTAATTTAATCGACAACAGTTANTTGGCGAAAACAAAAATTGGGGGGGGGGGTGGGGTGACCTTGAGGTATCCCCAAGGGATTAATCTTTGGACCTCATCCAACATGGTGATAATAAATGTCACTACTAGATATACACACACACATGATATATATATATATATATATATCATGTTTGAAATTTTAAATATAATAAACTCAAATATTTAGTAATTATACGTACAAAATATGTAGGTGTTTTTGTTAGCATTTATATTATTATAATACACATATTTATTATATACATATGTTTATGTTAATAGTATTAGTTATTTTTATTTAATATATATATGTATGTGTATGTTTGAAACAAATAACAAATTAATGCAATATATAGTAAAAAACTAAATAAATGATATAATATTAATATAAATACAAAATAAATTGGTATAATTTTGAAAATATCGAATCGAAATGCCTTTAGAAAATTTTGGCATTTTTTAGATTGGAATTCGAATTGAATCAGAATTTACAAAAACATTTCAATTCCAATCCAATTTTTTTCAGAATTTTCGAAATTCGGCACTTTCGGATTTCAGATTTGATTCGAACGTTCCAAAATTGAAAATTTTCGGATTATAATCGGTCAGATTCAGATTTTCCAATCCAAATCACACCCCTATGTGAGAACAAAGTCCTCTGCCTGATTAGAGCTTAAGTACTTCAGTGGCAAAGAATATTTACATCATACCTACCCAAAGGCTACAACTTATTACATTACTTGCAAACAGAATTGAAGATCTTACTCATTCTTCACAAAAACATTTCACAAGAAAACATGCTCTAAACCTTTTCAATCCTTTTGAGCTAACAGAAGCTAAGGGGCTAAGGCAAAAGAATGAATTTATGATCGCAAGATGTTCTATTTTTTCTTTTTTTTGACACGGTTCAAGTTAACAGAAGCTAAGGCCTAAGGCCATTGCAAGAAGGTTATTATACAAGTTAAAAACTACCATCCAATCCCACGTCACATTAAACTACAAATTGGTTTTACTATAAATAAAAAATGCATAAAAAATTGGTACCATCTTTCAAGTTTGAGCTATTCTAAAAGAACTATCACTACTAACAGTGAGGGCTGCTGTTTGGCCAGAAATGGCAAGACCACAAAAACAAGACCTACCGCTTCTATATCTAGAAGAAGGTTGAGACTTTAACCTTCATAATACTTGTTGCATGCACAATCTCCACCTGTTATTCACATCAAATAGGCCTCCTAAACTAGTCCAGATACTTTGTTAAAGGCACTAAGCTTTGTTTCATCCAGTCCAGGACCATGCTGCCTTTTCACTTCACCATTGGTACACAGAAGAGCATCTAGGTGCACACTTAGACCTTCAAATCCACCACATTCATCTTTCAAATGTTACTGCAGCACCTCTGCAAACCAAAGCTATAAGGCGCATTTGCAGGATCTCAAAGCTCACATATAATGCAGTCAACCTCAATTCTGCCAGATTTGGCCATCTCCGTGTCAAATGTCTACAATCCCAGAAATGCACCAAATCCACCTGCTATCTTGTTGTGAATTCCTTCTCAACTATACTGAAGGACACCTTCAGGCGATCTTGCAGATTCTTAAGTACATTTTTTGTAATTCTTTTCTGATGCCGAGTGCTTTTGAGCCACTCAACTCCATAGAACACTTTTACAAGGCATCCCTTTGATGGTGAGGTCATATCCTCGATTTGGTATCGAATGTGAATCTGGAAATGATGAAAAGGGACTGGTCAATGATGCAGGGAAACAAGGTGAGTCAGGGGGGACATTTAAAATCAAAACAATTATGATATGGATTATTAAAACAGAATTCTACGCAAGTTCCATGTAATTCATACATTGTAATAGTCACCAAGCGGAACTGCATGAAGGCTCATGACCTCTTGAACAAGCCAACCATTTCTATCAGAAAGGTGGGACTTTTGCTGAGTGCTAGTCACCTCTCCACTATATTGGGAAACACGTTTATCAAATCTGTAATATATTTGCCTTACATGGACATCACCCTTCTCTGATTCCCATGGGGTGTGAGAATAGTTAAGACAACCAGCTTTCTCCATAACTCTGCGATCCAATTCACCTCCACCAAATAGCTCTATGAAGAAAGTTGTCTAAAATTGCCAACAACAAAAATTTGGTGGTCAATGAAGACATACATCCACAAAGTGCAGGAACTAAACTAATCAAAACCAAAATGTGTATAGCCATACATTCACAAAGTGCAGGAACCAAAATAATCAGAACCAAAATGTGTATCGTCATGAGTGCCACACACACAGAGCGAAAATGATCTAGAAAGAACCTGTAATTTAACTATTCTGGTTCCATGAGACACAGCATTGGCAGAAGGAGAAAAGCAAGGAGATGCAGATATATCCTTAGTTCTAATGGAGATACATGCTTATTGCACATTCGCAAAACACATACATGATAATATTTAGTAGTCCAGAAAAAGAGCTTACAGGAACTGAATGAGCAGAAGAATAAATCTCAGACATGCTGACATCATCAAGGCCCAAGAAAGACCCACTCTCTTCAGTTTGGAGCTTGCCTTCAGATTCTTCTTCAACTATTTGCACCTTCTGCTCAGGACTCAAGGATTTAGCCTTCCATAAAGCCATGATTGTCCTATTTAGAGACATCAAATGTTGTGAGAGATGGGCTACTTGTACACAACAAAACCCGAAGAGAAAAAAAAAAAAAAAAAA
>QANW01009150.1:253053-274183 GCA_003254865.1 Dryas drummondii | reverse complement strand
TTTTTTTTTTTTTTTTTTTTTTTTTTTTCAATTTGCTACTGCGCGTAGGATGTTTGACTTTTTGACTTTCTTCATTAAATTACATTTTTGTTTTCCTGTGACAACAATTAAATTACAATATTTGATATTTGCTATTAAAAAAAAAAAAAAAATGTGTTGCTATTTGCACACTCTTAATTTTCTCTTTATACACCCCTAATAATCTAATTTATGAAATTACTTAATTGACATAAAGATAAATGACCAAAAAGGACAACCTTTATGATTTGAAAAAATAAAAAAAAAAACTCTCCTTACACACCCAACTCAACACTCTTACACACCCACACCCAACACTCTTAAACCTCAGCCAAAATAATCCTAAAACTCTCATTGCACACCCCCCTCTCTTGGTCACATATAGGAAATAATATTGTAGAAATACATATTAGTTTTCATGAATAGAGCCTTGTTTTTTTTCGTGTATTTTCATTTTCTGTTCGCGGTTCGTTCGGCGAACCAGTACCGAACGATTCTCAATTGTTCGACAGATGGCTACCGAATACAACTAATATATTCGCTGGTTATCTGCCGAATGAAAATTACAAAAAAAATTTTAAAAATCCATTCGGTGACTGTTCGCCGAATGAATTTATAAATTTCGACAACAATCTACCGAAAATTGTACACATGTTCGGAAGACATCTGTCGAATGAAGTATTTTCTTTACGTAAAATCGATATTGTTCGGTAGTCAACTGTCGAACCAAGTTTATTGGTTCGGCATATTACTACCGAACATTACCATTTCGTTCGGTAACCTTCTACCGAACAGATTCATTTCGTTCGATAATCTTCTACCGAACGTACTGTTTTAACATTATTTTCATGTTTTATGTGTAGGATGATGAACAATATTAGCAATATGGTGGTGCTTCTACTCGAAACAGCAAGGTTGAGGATTACATCGGGGCCGAGGTCGAGGTCGAGGTTGAGGCCAAGGTTTTGACTGAATACTCACGTGACTATAATAATGAATTCACAACAAACGAGATATGAATTTGTTATTTGGGAAATATATGTTGTAAATGTAGTTGAAATGTGAATAATATAAATTATATTTGTGTAGATATTTCATTCGAGGGATGCATTGGTTAACTGGGCACGTGCACAAGGAAGGACAAATAACATAGTCATTGTCTTTATGAGGTCTAATACAGCAGGAGTGGGGAAGAAGAAAACTAGAGTGTTCCTTGGTTGCGAATGAAGTGGTCGCCATAGGCCATCCAAGTGTGATGTCGATAGTTGTATAGTAAAACGTCCTAAGGATGGTATGGACTGTACTATAAAAAGATGTGGATGCCCCTTCTCATTAAAGGGTGTGCAAACTGGTAATGAGGATGAATGGATGCTAAGTGTGGTATGTGAAGTGCATAACCATAGAGTTTTAGTTACTGGTGAAGGACATTCATTTGTGGGGAGATTATCTGAAACAGAGAGTTCTTTATTGGTGGATACGTCGAAGAGTTTAGTAAAACCGAAGCAGGTTTTGACCATCTTAAAGAAAGGGATTATTCGAATACAACAACAATCAAAACAATATACAATGTCTGACACCGCAATAGGGTGAAAGATAAGGCTGGAAAAACCGAAATTCACTGTCTGCTAAGTAAGTTATCTGAACACAAATATTTTGAGTGGCATAGATGTTCTGGTGGTGATGATATTGTGATTGATATGTTTTGGAGCCACCCTGGTTGTGTTGATTTTTTAAGTGCATTTCCACATGTATTGATCATGGATTGCACGTATAAGACTAATAGGTACCGTCTGCCACTCTTTGAGATTGTTGGGGTCACATCTACAAACATGACTTTCTCAGTTGCATTTGCTTACATTAGTTATGAGAAGGAAGACAATTACATTTGGGCTTTGACTAGATTGAGGTCGTTACTCAGCGATGATTGTCTTCTTGGTGTGATTGTCACAAACCGAGATCTAGCACTCATGAATGCAATCTCTGCAGTTTTTCCTACTACTAGACATTTATTGTGTAGGTGGCACATTAGCAAAAATGTGATGGCAAATTGCATGAAAAAGTTTGGAACCAAGGATGATTGGGATAAGTTTTATAGTTCATGGTATTCCTTGGTGAATTCAACGTCAGAAGATGTGTATTTAAGAGACTTACATCAGATTGAATCTAAGTTCGGTTGGATTCCTGGAGTTATTGACTATTTGAAAGACACTTGGTTGATACCTTTCGAAGAGAAGTTTGTGGCTATATGGACAGACACATGTTTGCATTTTGGTAATACAACTTCCAATAAGTAAACACTTTCACATATTTGGCATTAGTAGTTAATTATTATATTGTGTTGCATATAAACTAACTTGACTGTATTACTAGGGCGGAGAGTGCACACGCGAAGCTAAAAAAGGAACTTGGCTCTAGCCAGCTTCCCTTTGATACCTCTTGGGCACATATACACTCATTGTTAGTATTGCAGCATACACACATTAAGGCATCATTTGAGAAGAGTCGAACGTTTGTCCAAGTCAAAATGAGACAGCCGAAATTGAAGGATTTGATTGGTTATGTATCTATGGCGGCATTAACTATAATTGCTTGTGAGATTGGCCAGTAATTTGGATACTAATTCAACTATAATTACTAGTTTTTCCTACTTCATTAATGTGATGCTTACTGACTAATATAATTCTTTTCTTTTTGTAGGGCTGATTCGAATCCGACCAGAACATTACCGTGTGATTGCACTATTCGCCATACACACTGTTTGCTATGTGCACATGAGATTTTGTCATATAGGCGACGTAAGATGCATATTCCACTTGATTCAGTGCATCCCCGTTGGAGAAAGTTGGATATGCTTCATGAACCACAAGTGATAGTGTCAAATCCACTGGTTCAGTCAACACTTGATAAACTAGCAATATGGATGGAAGGACAGAACGAGGACACTAAGAGGATGATAAGTTTGAAAATATAAGAGCTTATGAATCCAGAGATAACGGTGCTAAAAGAACCACGTGCGAAGGTCAAGACTAAAGGGTGCCCTAGTAAAGCCGAAAATTCTACCTGTCGTTTGCCATCTGCCTTTGAGTATGCACTTTCGGGTCAAGGTAGCCATTCACCATCACCTACAGTATGTACAGTTGGCACAAATTCGCCAAAAAAGATGCCAAAGGCAAGAGTATCCAAATTGAAGGTATATAATTCATTCAGATGATCTTACTTTATTTTACTAATACTCATTGCATAATCGAATTTATTTATATTTTTCTACAGGCATATAAGACATCACTCACGCCATCTGTTCCGACCCACCGGTATACATAGCAATTCAAAGCTAGCATAAGGCCATTCATTACCGGTGCCACTGATGTGGAATCCGACGGTCATTGTGGCTATAGAGTCGTAGCTTTGGCTTTAGGGTTGGGTGAAGATGCGTGGCGGAAAGTGCGCATAGATTTATTCCACTCGTTATGGTCATTGTCCATCTTATATGAGTCCATATTTGGTCGATCTCGAGTTGCTGAACTAAAGCATTCGATTGAGTATTTTAAAGAACCTCTTATTGCACCAAAGGATTATTGGATGGACATGCCGGAGATAGGATATATTATTGCGACATGCTATGGTGTAGTGGTGACCCATGTATCTAGGTCGTTATGCTTAACATGTTTACCATTTAGCGTACTCCCAGATATACTAGAGAAATCTGAGATTCGTGAGATTGGTATCGGTTTTGTCAATAACGATCATTTCGTACAGGTACGCATTGAATTATATGGTTTGTTTTATTGGATATCTAAATTATCTTTAAGACTCATGTGTAATATTATTTTAAAGGTACACTTAGTACCGGATCACCCCATGCCACCTATTCCTACCGTGTGGACCTTGTATGCCACCGAAAGTGCAAAAATGTGGTATACTAGATACCAACATCGCCTTGAGCTATTCCAAGAACTTGTGTGCCATAGCGATCCATCCACACAAAAACCTGTGTCTCTTGATAGTGATTGATTATGTTTTGGACTTAATGCATTTATATTGACTTATGATGAGATTATTGTATTGCATCCACTAGACTTAAATATATTTAAGTATGTGGATTTATCATGGCAAGTATATTCATTTTTGTATATTTGGATTTTTTTTTTTTGCATGAACCTAAGTATTTCACATAAATAATGAGGTAGTTCAATTATATAAATTAACCATTGTGGCTATAAATTATCAATTATATCTAGTTACACAAACTACAAAATTATTAACGCATAATCATTAGCGGGGACACCGTCTTGAACCGCGTTGGTATGTCATAGTGTCCTGCAAGTGCGTCCCCTATAAAATATGTTGCAAACTCTGAACTGACTGATAGAGGTGAGTAGGACGTGTGATAGCAACTTCTTCGCCCATGTCAGTAATCGGCTGGGTAATCCGTAGCATCCGAGCCTCGCGCTCCTAAAATCCAAAATATGCGAACATTAGCAGATGCAGTCGGAAAATGAGAAAATTTATTGTGTAAATTTACGTACCCGATAGTATGCAATATCCGATGTAGCGTGTGGGTCAAATGCGCCTCTGCGAGTAGGGTTGTGGACGATTGGATTTGATATAGAGGTGAACCAATCGATATACCTTGTCATAGTATCCGATGGCCGCCTCACCGGTATACTGCGCGTCTCCTCAGACAACACGTGATTCCCTCATGCCTCCCACATACCAGCTAAATAATTGTACATGTGTCTGTACGAGTGCGCATTCGAACCTCAAACCCCTTGAAAAACCGCACGTGATGCAGGGGGAATCGTTTGTACCCTCCCAAACTGCCTAAGTACTCTCTCGGAACAATAAGGCTCAACAACATCAAAACACCTTATCATCCTTGTGAAGAATGCTATAGCTGGCAATGAGTGTGCTTGTCTTTGGGATTTGTATGGTTCCCAAATAACCTGAAAAAAAAAAAAAACAATAACATTATATAGTTGAAAACATTAACATAATGATATAATCCTAAATTTATAAAAAGAATTGTAAATTACAAATATACCTCGTCATCCGACAAAACATCAAGTCGTTGCCGTACTCTTTGCACTGCTTCAAGATCACTGCCACCATCCCGCCTTGGAGTCCAGCGGAGCGCACGAGGTCAATTCTCGGAATAATTCATATCGTACGATGAACCGAAAATGGTGTGCATGTGCTCGTACACCCAAGCCTCTATCAGTGTCATATATCTGCCGATTTGCTTGACACCAGCTCGAGAGGCAAATCCAAACTGCCTAAACAACCATGCTAGGCATCCAGCGCCCTATGCATAATGGCTAACGGTGTCTAGATCAGTAAGCAATCTGAGATATTGGACTTGTACCCTTGTGCCAGTCTTATCTACAAACAGGGTACAACCCAATAAATACAACAGATATGCCCGGGCTGCATATTGGATTTCATGCTCAGAGTTGGCATCAGTGACATCACTAAAGCACGTACGTAACCACTCTAATCGTACGTACTCACCACCAAAGTCCATCAACTGCTCTGATGTCTGATCCCCACTAACTCCTAAATATGCAGTTAGTAGATATTTAGAAGCAATGTTATCCTCGACAAGTGTAGCCATTGGTGCACCACCAATCGGAATGCCTAAAATGTTGGCTACATCATCTAGTGTGATGGTCATCTCACCAAAAGGTAGATGAAATGTATTAGTCTCTGGATGCCACCTCTCAACAAAAGCAGATACCAACACTTTATCAACTGTACGGTAAGAACACTGCACCAGTGATGTCAATCTAGAATTAATGACATATTCCTTCAACCGATTATTATCTGTTCTGGCCCACAACTTCCATTCACGAAGCTTGGTGGTTTTGGACATGCACCTCAAAGGCTCTCATTCCTAATTCAAACATAACCAAACAAATTCACTCATTATTACTGCAAGTTACACAAGCATATAATACCAACTGTTAAATATCATACCTCGTTGTTCCAAATGTCAGCAGCTACGTGAGTTCCATAACTCCTCAATAAGGACGTGTCAATGAGACCTCCCGGGAAAAGCTCAGCAAGCTCGTTGGGATTATCCTCATTGTAATCCTCAACCAGAACCTCAGCTTGTTCATGAACTGCCTCATGACTAGCTCGTGCTTGTACTAGCCTTCTTCGCTCAGAAGCTGTGGGTCGTGTCTGTACACATCATCGGCAACATCGGGGACTTCCCTTCTAGATGAAGATGCACCACGTCTAACTCTTCTTCTGTCCATCCTATATTTTCAAACAAGAAATTGAAAATTATTTTAGCAAATATATGATTTTTCAAAGACTTTAAAAAAAAAAAATTCAACACAGGTGGTTCGGCAGTTGACTGTCGAACCAAGTGGCAACTGTTCGGCAGATGACTATCGAACCATGCTAGCAACTGTTCGGCAGATGAATATCGAACCAAAATAGGGAAATCTGAAATTTTGCATTCGTTCGGCAGGTAACCACCGAACCAATATTCATTATTCGGCAGGTGGCTGTCGAACCAATATGAATTGTTCGACAGTCATCTGTCAAACCAAAACAGGGAGATCTGAAATTTTGAATTCGTTCGGTAGAGTACAGCTGAACCAATTCATTTCATTCGGCAGACCAGTACCGAACGAGCTGCGAAAAAAAAAAAAAAAACCCCCGAAAATCCTCACTCTAAAACCCGAAAATATTTGCTACAAATCATCTCAAACAAACGAAAACAGTATTTGGGATGGATTAACTAATTGAAATCACTCAAAAAAGTATTACATTTACATTTACATAAACAAAAAATGTGGCACTCGGGAAAACTCACTTCGTTCTGATGTGTAATGGACAACGGCGGCACTGACGACAGTAGAAATTTGATGGAGTTTACGGCGGCGCTGACGACAGCAATGACGACGGTGATGAAGCCGAAGGTGGGTGTCGGCAATGGTGGGGTGTGAAGTTGGGTGTGTGCAATGTGGTGTATTGGTTGGGTGTGAAGTGGGGTAGGGTAGGAGGGTGTGTAATGTAAATGTGTTTGTGGGGGTGTGTAGTGTTTGGGTTGAGGGGGTGTGTAAGGAAAAATTTAGGCATATTAGTAAAATTGGGGTATTTTAGTCATAATACGGGTGTGTCAAAAAGAAATTTTGTATTTCAAATATTGAAAAGGGGTGTGTAGGAGAAAATTGTGTGCAAAGAGAAAATTAGGGGTGTGCAAATAGCAGCACTAAAAAAAAATGCCTTACATGCATACTCTTTTTATATTTTTTAAGATTTTTCTTTGCATATTAAGAAGGGAGATAATTAGGATTAGTGTGAGAGCAGGTTCCTACTCAGCCTGTACCCCGTTTTGGTACTATGCTTTTAATCAAAGCTATTGGGAGAGTAGTAGGGAGAGAAAGAAAGACTTTCAATGGCTTTGATTAAAAGCCTAGTACCAAAATGGATATCAAGTTGGGAAGGGAATCTGCTTTCAATTAGTGTGTTTTTTTTTTTATTTTTTGTGTTTTTTTTTCTCTGATTCCTAGTCAATCTGAGGAGTGATTAGTTTATGCTTATGGGCATGATGAGTGTTTGGCACTTTGGGCCATTTGATGTTGAGTTGGGACTTTAGAGGTCGGCCATTAGAGTTGGGCCTTCCTTCTCTTGGATTTGGGGCAATTTGATGGGGAGCAAGAACATTGAATGGAAACTATGGAGTGAATGGGAATGTATGTATATGATCCCATTCCCATGAATAAGAGTGTTGAACCATAAAAAAATTCAAAAAAATACAAAGGTTGAGGTTGAGATAAGATCCCCATATACCATGTGTCACATTAATTTCAAATGAAAACAAATTGAAAAGTGAGATAATATGAATTTATCTGAAAGCTTAATTATCTCTTATCTGATGAGTTTAAATTTAAATGGAGAGAGTTATCTCATCTCTATCTGATCTCATCACTTGGACCTCTCATGGACTCTATAAATAGAGCAGGAGGGATTCAGAAGAGAGAAGAAGAGGGGAGACCGAAAGGTTGAAGGAGAAAGTACAAAGAGAAGAGAGAATTACTGCAAGACCGTTGCTGTTCAAATTCAAGGTAGTGGCACTTGGCGGTGTTCTTTCTTTTAGGATGGGGGTTCACGTCAGAACCCCCCATAAATTACTTTCATATCAAGATGGGGGTTCTGATCTAAACCCCCCATAAATTTATCCTCTCTCAAGAGATAGGGGTTCAGAGACAAAACCCTACATAAATCTATCCTCTCTCAAGATATGGGGATTCTGGTCTGAACTCCACAAAATTAATTTTCCAAGTTGGTGGTTCTATGCTGAACCCCAAAAAAGAAATCACCTTCCTTACCATCAGCCAACAAAGAAATCAAGTCTCATGGCTAGGACATATTTCTTTTGCATTAGACAAGAAAAACAAAGAAATGACAGAAAGCCAGGAAAAATATAAATGGCATTTGTCATCTTTGTAGCGGCATAAAGCCAAGAAAACAAAGTAAAAAAAGGGTCGACCTTCTCCTTACGAGTCACTTGCAAACAGACAAAAAAGGGAGTCATCAATTGCCAAAACAAAGAAATAAAAAAATTAATTCTTTGGTAACGAAAGAGGCCCAAGATAGCAATTAAAAAAAAAAAGAGTTGACAATGGCTGCAATTAAAAGGAGAGTTGAAAAAGATAGGAGGTTTATGACCTACTATCACTATGTAAAGAAAAATTGCAGACATAGGCATAAAGCCTAGTTTTTGTGCACTAAAGCATGAACAAATATTTTTCTTTTGATGTTATGCTAACCGTGGGGTTCTTTGATGCTATAAGCAATGGAGGTGTAGTTTAAATTCTTTTAAAGGCATTTGAAGTTCACTAGAAGTCTAAGATTTTGCTGCACCAAAGGAATTGCTAAAGAAAGGCTTGTGAAGCCGGTCCCATATGAGATCAAGAAGAAATGAGGGGCTGCTAATCCAATCTTATTAATTGGTGCTTTAAAGAATTCTTCACCTTGCAGTCCATCCTATACACACTTTCATGGGTTTGTTGAATGAAATACAAAGGGCAGTGGCTGTTCTTTACCATGTTGTTTATCAAAGCCAATATTAGGCTATGAACTCAAGGGAAGCCTACCCCGAAAATCACATCAACTCGGGCCATGGAAAGAAAATAAAGCAACCTCAATGTGGAATGCACCAACTACAAGTTTGCTTGCAATGAAGAAGGATATGATAAGTGACAAACGGTGTAAATTTAATTTGATGGGCTGGTCCTCAAAACTACAATACCCATCAACAAAGATAATACCGATTATCAAATAATTGGTATAAAAATCAAACAAAGTCCAAAGGACCTCTCCCTAAATTCTTGTTTGCCCATTAATAAATAAAGAGTGTGTCAATTAATAAGTAATTGATACAAAGATATTAGTGGGCACATAACCAAATTCATGTTAGCCCATTATAAAAAAAAAAAAAAAAAAATGTGTCATTTAACAAATAAATGATACAAAAATATTAATGAGCACATTTTCCTCCAAATCTCTAATCCCAAATTCAAACTTTCAAATTGGTACAAAACCAAATTTCTCAAATCTAAATCCTAAATTCAACTCCAAAATGGCACAAAGCCAATCAAGTCAAATTCTTTTACGAACTACGTCCGGTTTGATCCCATCATGTGTACGTAGGCAATGTGAGCGAAATTCACACTCAACCTCATTCACAAAATTCTTCAAATTCCCTTAGGAATTAATTCATACAAATTTCTTTGAATTAATTTCGCACCAAATCAAATCCACCCAAATCCTTCAGAAATTAGTTCTACACACAAAAGTCTCTGAATTAATTTCTCAAATCAAATCCAAAGGCTCTAAACCCTACCCAAATTACTCAGATCATTTAAATGAGTCATTTACCCATTTAAATCCCAAAGCCTTGGAAGTACGTGTGGTTAGATCTTGCAATGAGTACGTAGGCAACCTAAAATATGAGTGCAATCGCAGTCACAAATAAATTTCATTTCAATAGATCTTTTACCTATTGAAAATTCAAACACTCACAAAGTAATCCATTGGTTTCATTGCAATTGGAATCAAAGGATATTCACTTGATTCAAGGGATTGTAATTAAGAGATGTACTCCATCTTGAATGGGTCGTACCCAAAATAATAAAACTCTTATTCCTTAAATGAATTTGGATAAAATTATGTTGGGTAATATTATTAGTATTTATTTACAATTTTTATTCAACAAAGAGTAAGAGAGAGTCAACTGTCATCCCATGAATTATGAATATGATCTCATTCCCATACATACTTTATAACTTGTAAGCAGAAAATTCAAATCATATTCAATGTAAAAGAAAATTGGGTCTGCGGTCCATGGTGTGCGCTTGAATTAAATTTGTTTTAGAACAAAGTTTTCTAATCTTGTAGGGGTTGGGGTTGGGGTTTACTGTACTAGTATGACCCAACTGAATGGGTTTGAATTGAACACCACCTCACCATCACCATCAAGTCCATATATATAATATAGTTATTGTCACATAATTGATGCTTATCATTATTGACTGCTACTTATCTTATTTATTATTCCTTGGCCTGCTTACTTCTAGACTAGTAGTGCACGTTCATTATTTGCCCAGCAAGAATCGACTCAAGAAATCCATCCATTCCAGACATGTTATTATTGTGTACTACTTCAAATGGTATGAAATTATGGAAATAATCTATTTAGTATGTAGCCAGAAATACACATACAGTTGCCCTTTAAATTCCAAGCCAAAATTCAGGGAATCAGATTCTCAGTCTTTCAGACAAGTTGGGAGGTCTCGGGAGAACAATCATAAAATGGTATTGTCATCTGCCAACTGCCTTTGCATTTATAATGAGTCATGATGATTTGTTCATTGCATATTGCAAACTATCAAGGAATAGCATCATTATTCAATTATCATATTTTGTTTCAGATACTAGATCAAGCATGCATCAATCGAATTCTTCTGTGATTATATATGAATGTAGAGCTCATGGGATCGGTCTGAATAGAAAAGGTAGAATGATTAATGATGTTTATTCAGCACTGAACTAAGCAATACCCAAGGCTGCTACATGTTTATTAAAACAGGATACAAATACAACAAGATTGGAATAATAGAATTCCTTTTACAGATCAATAGAAGCACAAATCAGGAAACTCAACCCAGAAAATTTTACATCTTCCAACCTAGCTCAGCTCTGTCCTTGTCCTTCCAAGACCCAGATTTCTATTTCTCATTTCTGCCTCTTGTATATCTTACCCAAGAAGGACTTCAACACTGCTTGCACTGCTTTGCTAGGGTGACCTTCAATGGCACTCGTCAGCTTCTCGTAGCTTTTGCTCTCATACTCCGCAAATACACCCTATCGCAAAGTCCGATTAAACACACCTTATCAGTTATCAGCACCTACAACTACTGGTAGTAGAAATTTTCTACTCTTATAATGTTAATTACTCATGAAATAACTTCAAATGATCAAGTTCAAACCTGAATATCAAGTTCCTTGTAGAGGGCCTTTACTTTTGCAACATTTTCTGGGTCTGCTTTCCCGTAGTTCTCCTGGAAACGCGCATCATAAGTGAGAAAATTTAATTTAATTTAATTTTGATTAGGAAACAACAAGCAAGATATAAAAGACCAACTCTTACGTGTAATATTTTCTTTTGTTCCTCATTGCAAAGTTCCAAAGCTTTCACAACCAACCAAGAGCACTTGAAATCTTCAATATCTGTTCCTATCTGGTAGCACAAAGCACTTGAGTAAGAACTCTCATCAAACAAGTAATATATGGAATATCTCAGCTTTATGAGGCTGAATATATATATATATATATATCTTCCTGAATCTCACCTTACCAATTGTCTCAGGATCGCCGAAGCAATCCAAATAATCATCCTATTAAAAAAAAAAACAGGTTATTAACAAGTAAAGAGTTCCATTGTTCAAGAGGGGGAGGGGGAAGTTTACCCAAAAGAAATATTACAGGTATATTGTATATTAAAAGAAAAGAAAAAATTACCTGTACTTGAAAGTAGACCCCCATCTCAACAAGAATGTTTTTTACATCAATATGTTTTTCCAGCTCCTCACCTGACATAAGCAATGCACATGCAACCTGAAATGGGGCACATGTACAGAAACCAGTCAGCCAAATCTTTCAATGTACAACACCAGAACAAAAAAAAAATGACACTGAATGTGAATATATTATGATATGAATACTATAAAAAGAATTAGAGTGTTTTGTATACTTCTCAAATGAGACACCATCATTGATTTAAGCAAAGACCAAAGAAGTTTTATATACTGGGAACAAGGATGTATCATGTGACATCAAATAATAATGAAAAGGATACAGACCAAAGACGGTGGTTTATAATAACACATACACTGGAACAGAACAAGGAACGTTAACAATTCAAGTAGTTTAATTGCTATAAAAATATGTACTCACTGAAAGGTAAAATGAGTAATAGGCAGTCTTGAACTGAACAATACGGCGGTGACTGCAAGAGATCCAAACCATTGATAGGTTAGCAAACACATAAAATTATATAGCAATACTATAACGTGATAGAAACAGAAAATATAGTCAATAGATGCTTAAATAAATAAATAAATAAAGGAAGACTATTCAGTCGAATTGCAAGATTATCTCCAGTTATTCTCCATACCATATTCATAGCGTATTAAAAGGTCTCAAGAGGTTCTAATTTTTAACATACCCTACCACCCAAATAAATGGTCATCAACTCAAGCAGTGAGAAGTACTTCAGAAGAAATAAAGGAAAGGAAAACCATATTCAGTCAGATGGTGAGATTAAACAACAGTTGTGAATGTGAATTCAAAAGAGTTAACTTCAAACCCCAACATGCATTTGTACATTGCATGCAAACTATTGCATCCTTTTTGGCAGCATAATGCATTAACTTCTTCTTACTAGGGATAATAACTTAGGATGGGTAAACTTGTCCTGGATCTTGTAGTACTAACCAGGCACTTACTAAACTGTCATAGTTGCTGAGAATGTGTACATGGGTTCGTTACTTATTTTAAAAACTAAGCATGCCTACAAACATTTTGCTATTGTCAATAACCTTTTACAATTCTTCACTCACATTGACAATGAGTATTTGGATAGATCTTTCTCTCCTTCAATAGTAGTGATCAAATCTATCATCTGACCTGAAGCAGTTTGAAATTCCACCTGCAAAAACATGGCATAAGTTAGGCGTTTAGCTTTTTATTAAAGTGAATACTAATCAGGCCAACACTCTACAACTCCACTACCTCATTGAACAAATCAAGAAGATCCACATAATATGGCTTTTCCCTGAAGTGTTTTCTGAGAATCCTTGGAATATGGTTTCGAAGTACAACAGCATCATTTACTGCAATCATACCAACCTACATGATACAGTTTCACCAGTTAATTGCTTTACCAACCATGATAACACAAAAATAAATAAAGAAATCTATGTAAGTTCACTCTTCCCACAAACCTTGGGCAATCTAAACCAACAAGGTTGACCACGTCGTGTGTGAGAGCCATCCATAATGTCATCGAGAACCAGGAAAAATGCTTGAAGCTGCAAGTAGTATCACCATGAAACTGTAAGTTTCTTAGGCAATGTACTAGAGTAATACTAAAACAACAAGAACAAGCAATATCTACAAAAGAACTCTCAGGCTCAACCGAGAATGGAAAGGCTTTATTTCCATACCCATTCAATGCACCAACCAAGAGCGCTGGCCAGGAAGATTTCATCTTCAGTTAATTCCCTTCCTTCTTGCAACAACTTGTAGCTGTCAATAACAGACAATCCCCGGTTCAGCTTCCCTGCAAGATAAAATAAGATTTAGAACTACTTGGGTAAGATTTTTTTTTTTTTTTTTTTCTCTGTGTGTTTAATTTCCCTTCTCAGACTTTCACCTTCTTTTGTTTCCTTTGACAGCATAAATTTAAGAACAACTGATAAGTTGAACTTAATACTTTGCACACAAAAAAATTTCTTAAGAAGTTCACATAAATTTTGAACCCTCACCTCCAGGCACATTGTAGTCCAGCAACTGTAACAGACAAAGTAAATTGGACAGTTAGGAAACCAAAGATAAGATGCATATATTAATGAAATCACGCTTGTCCACGCAAACACACATACAGAGATGTATTTTAAAAATTGCTTACTAAATCAAATTATCTGCACCTAAATCATAACATAGTAGAGGATCAACATATGATTAGAGAAAGTCCTAGGCGGTTTCCAAGAGATATAATTAAGAAGTGAATAAGTAATGTATAGCATCCCAATAGACCAGGCATTTTCTGAGATAGTATGTATCTAGAATTATTCACATCCAAATGCAAGTGGGGTTCAAACTTTGCAATTGATATCTCCCCTGGGATTTTCTTTTGCTATCTACTGGCTAATGCTTTGTGTAAATCCAGAACGCAAAAGTCCTACAACCCAGTTCCCACCACATAGTTTAGATCAATGAATGAACTAAATTATTACCATTTTCAACAATTCAACCATGTTGCAATCTCTTTAATCAATTGATCTAAAAGTTTCCTGGAGCTTAACAAATCAATTTGGATGTGATCTTTAGGATTCTACAATCTGCAACTCTCATTATAATGACCCTGTTACCATCTGAATGTCAAAATTTCTAATACAACATTTTCTAAAATCATTATGATTTCTTCCATGTCTTTAATGCAAACCAACTATTCCCTGCATTTATACACTTTTTCTGACGTCCTGGTTTTCCATAAACAAACGAAACCATCCAAACATGGTTATCAAGCTCGAATATGCACAACGTGCAAAATGGTGTCCTTACTGAGTATAGAGTGATAGACAGACACCAAAGGATTTAAAAATGTGAAATAAGAAAACTAGAAATGAAGATGGTACCCGCTCGACCCATTGACGAGAGACGTCGGTGAATTCGAAAGCAGGGTCTTCCAAGAGCTCCGACTTGAGAACAGAGTAGACCTTGAGAAACTTTGACTTCAGATCCGCCATGCCAGACTGGAAATGAGAAAGACAGAGATTCAGTGGTGTTTGTATTTAGGCTCACTCACGAATCACTATAGAGGGAAATAAATAGAGCCAGCGACTTTCAGCTTTTAAACTGGATCCTCATTCCCAATTGGGCCCGAATTCTACCAAAATTGCACTCCTTGCCATTCCTAAATTTCTATTTTCTCCACTTCATAACTCACAATATTATATTAAGTTCTTTTTTTACGTCAGATGAGCTTACCAAGATCTTCATTTTCTGATTTTATCACGCACCTATCAGTCTATTTATTTTATCACTGCTATACATAAATATTTGGGTCCCTACTCGCTATATTTCTTAAAATTACTAATAAAGGTAGTGGGTCCCATCACCATTCCTGATTCACCCATGCTCCCGGAGTATGGCATTATGCTTACTCTCCATGTAGTATTTTGGCAAATTTTTTAATTTTTTCAGGCATACTAGCTGTCATTCTGCAGTATAGAGAACAACCTTATAACTAAAATTGTTGAAGATTATTTCTGTAAAATAATTAATTAAATTAAAAATTATTCTCTATTTATTTGTTAATAGTTAAATAATTAAATAATTTCAAATTTTATTAATTTAAAAAGTGATCTTACAAAACGAACAAATTCAATTAAAGAATTACACTGCGAAGTAGAATTATAAATTAAAATGACACAAATGAGAAAACAATTAGCATTTCTCTTTTTTCTTTCATATTTAATGGATGCAACATAGGAGTATGTGAATTTAACACACTGAACCTTAAGTTTAAAAGTTCAAATAAGTGACGGTGGATATATGATTGCAATTTTTTGAATTTTATTCCTTACTGTATAAAAGTTGAAAATGATACAGTTCAAAGACGTTGATTTATAATAACATACACTAGAACAGAACAAGAAACATTAACAATTCAAGTAGTTTAATTGCTATAAAAATATGTACTCACTGAAAGGTAAGACAAGTAATAGGCAGTCTTGTACTGAACAATACGCGGTGACTGCAAGAGATTCAAACCATTGATAGGTTAGCAAATACATAAAATTATATAACATAATACTATAACGTGATAGAAACAAAAAATATAGTCAATAGATGCTTAAATAAATAAACAAAAGAATAATGTTTAGTAGAATTGCAAGATTATCTCCGATTATTCTCCATACCATATTCATAACCTATTAAAAGATCTGAATTTGGTTAATTATATTTATATATCTAAATTATATATCATTTTTTAACTTAGTATCTTAATTTTAAAAAGAGAAAAATTTACAAACAGAACACATACTTTGATGATTGTTTCATTTCAGGACATTAATTTTGATTATTGTTAATGAAGGACACATACTTTTATTTTGTGTCAATTAAGGACCATATTTTTTTCAATTTTTATCTCAACTTTGGCCTGACATTAGACTCATCAAAACTCCACCAAATTTAGCAAATTTATACTTGGTTTAAAGCTATGCATCTCCTCTTTACAACCATATAAAGATCACTCAAATCAGACATTTATAACTCCAGATAATTGGCCCAAAAGTAGGGTACCTGAAATTGTCATATCGGACCTCTGAGAAAAAATTTAAAAAATCGAACAATTTCGAGTATCCTACTTTGGGGCCGATTATCTGAAATTGTACAGATCCGATTTGAGTGATTTTTATATGGTTGTAAAGAGGAGGTGCATATCTTTAAATCAAGTATAAATTTGCTAAATTTGGTGGAGTTTTGATGAATCAAACGTCGGGCCAAATTTGAGATAAAAATTGAAAAGAATATAGTCCTTAATTGACACAAAATGAAAGTATGTGTGCTTCAATAACACAAAGCAAAATTAATGTTCTAAAATGAAACAACCATCAAAATATGTGTCCTGTTTGTAAAATTTTTCCTTTTAAAAAATTACATTCCAGTTCCTTAATTATGATACGTCATCACTTGAATACCTCTATTAATCTCGCGGTTAGTTAACTCATTAAGTGCTGACAAAAAGAATGAGAGTGGCCTTTTTTTTTTTTGGGCCATGGAATGAGAGTGGCCTTAAAGTTGATAAAAAGAGCATATATATTACATTGCCTTTAGTAGAAAGAAAGAGCATACAAGATAGCTAATAATAGTATTTTACCGGGTCGCTGATTAGTGACTACCCTACCAGTACCAACCATGAGAGGAGGAATAAGGGTATAATGGTAGTTAACACAGAAGGCTGAGCCCATAAGTTATAAACAAAATCCAAATCCCATGACTTGGAAGAGATCGACGGCCAGGCCAGCACACGATTGGCGACTCGTGGACTAACATAATTGAAAGAGTAGGTAGAGAGATTCGGCTATTTGTTTGGTGCTTAATTTACTGCTTTTGTCATAGTATTAATAGACTCATAGAAAGTCTTGTATAAGAGATTTTTCAGTACCATTCCAGTTATAATAATATAATGATATGTATTTTTATTTTAAATAAAACTTAAATTTTTTTTAAAATAAATTTATATAATAAAACATAATAGTTTTTAAATTATTTTCATATTCAAATAGTTGAAATTATTTTAATTTAATGGTCAGTTATTTATTTTCTAATTCATGAAAATTGATTTATTGCATTTTTTTCTCAATTAATTAACATTACTCTCTTTTTAATTTATTTTTTAAAATTTATTTTTTACCAAAATATCGATATTTATATAATAAAAAAAGTCACCTCACATCTACAGTAGTGAGTACAAAAAAGCTAGTGTTCTATAACACATACGAATACATCGGTAGTCATACCATATACGTAATCAAGTTGCCTCCAAAATTTTAAGTCGTGATAGTGCCCACGAGGCCACACCCACCAACTCAAGCCAGCAAGCAACCGGTAGTATTCACACGAGCCAGGGTGTTTGGGTGTCAAGTGTTGACCCAATTCAATCGAATATGCCCCCAACTCCCATGAACTTCCTTTTGAGAACTCTGATCCGATGCAACCAACCATACTTCAAAAGCTCTCTATTTTTCTATTTTGACCATTCAGATCAAATACTTGGATCGAGTAATGAGATTTGACTATATCGGACGGTTCATTATGCTGAGAGTATGTTAATGTGAGGCAACAGAGAAGTAGGAGAGAGCATCTAAATAAATAAGTCAGCCATCAGCATTGAAATAAGAAAAGACCCATGAAAATAAGTTGCCCGAATTGCACATGGTAGTGATGGGGCTCCTAATGTAATCAAAATCAAGCACATCGAAGACTTCTTTTTTTTTTTTTTTGGCCAGGAAAGCACATCGAAGACTTCAATTTAACTACAGCCGCCATATTGGAATAACCTCTAGCCTATACCATCCCTGAAGTTCACTGCATTTACCAATTAATTAATCTAATGATCTTAATAAGGCCAACTCAGCAGATGACGGTGGAGATGGGCAATAAGGTGGGAGGAGAGAGAAAGAGAAGAAGGTGGAATTAGGGATTTACTGTGCAAAGTAAATGAGTTTTTATCCAAAAATAAATATGAAGTTATTTGATCCATTAGATTAAATAAATGGTTTAGATTTTCGTAAAGGTACATAACTTGACTGCAGAGAATCATGATCCCACTCTTCACAATTAATTCTTCTTTTTCATTTCTTTTGAAAGATTAAAGTTGGATTTGATAATCCTATATTAGAAAGACCACTTCAAAGACAAGCATCCAACGTTGGATTTCAATCTATTATCTCTAATAAAACATTAAAGTAATTAAAGCAAATTTGATTTAAAATTTTCTATGAGTATGACTGTATGAGACAATACATTTTCTTAGATATTTTTATTATTGCCATATGCAATCAATAAATTTTGTAAAGATTCTACTACGTCATACGCCTTGGCACAAAATTGATTGGCCTGCAAAATCGATGTCCCAAACTGTTGTAGGTTGGCTTGGTTTGGATTCACGTTAGCGAGAGATTCGATTTTTCAGTATAACTGATACACTATCATATAGTATAATTAGTATATGTGTCATAATATGCGTAGATATTATTAATATTATATCTTACTAATATAAATATACCGTCTAATAATATTAATATGCGTATATATTATTAATATTATACCTTACTAATATAAATATACCGTCTAATAATATTCTTACATGTTGAATTGATTATACCACATGACGGTGTATTGGTTACATTGAAAAAATTATCCGCATCAACGCAAAGGAAACTGACCCGCTATCTAAGTTGGGCCCGACATATATTAGGTAGCTTTTGGCCGGTTTGGGCTTTTTACCGCCCAATTAATTTTATATATTATAAATATAGAATTATTTGTATAATAATATTAATATAACTATAATATTAATATTAATATATATCAAATTTTTTTCCTAACAATCCAGCCTCTCCCTCTCGATTTTTCTCCTATCCTCAGTCCTCAAAGTCATCTTCTCCACTTCCAAGTTGGGTAGGCCATCGTCGCACCACCTTCAAGGTGGCGATCACAGCCCACCATCGCACCACCACCGCCGCCGCCGCCTCTCTTCAACTCTCTTTAGTCCTTTTTCTGGCCCTCTCCTCTCTCTATCCTTCTCTCTGATTGCCAATTCTCCCTCGATTCATCGTCCATCGGCATCGTGTGCACATCTCTCCTTCTCGCAAATCAGTGACTTAGCTTCCTCTTTCCAACTCTCATTTCCTCTCTTTGATCTCAACATCCATTCACCGACCTCAAACCGAAACCGAGCGAACTGAAAAAAATTTGGGTGTTTACGGGTCGGTAGCACCCCAAACCGACCCCCTCGAAAAGGCCAGCAGGTTGAGTCCTAACCCGACCCACCCAAACTTGTGCCTACCCCTATTATGTCATTCATCACCTTAGTTAACACCAAAACTTGAGGTATATGATGTATATCCAGATGTTATTTTTAGCTGCCGCTAGTTGGTTTAGTGCGTAGTTGATGGATAGTCCAATTGAAATGACTATAGAATCCCCGTGCACTCAAGTTTGATCCCTATTATTCACCGATGTACTAGTTTAGTAATATTTCTTTTTATTTTGTGGCAGATGCATTCGCAAATGCGGCAAATCTTGGACACTTCTTCATAACCACACATCTTTGCACTCATTCTCTTCTTGCTTGTGTTCTTTTGCCTTTTAATTTTTTTAAAGTAATTTAGCAAAAAGTCACAAAAAATTGTAAGTTTCACTCATACCCTCATGTAAAATATCTATTTATTTTTAAGTCATAAGGAGTGGTTTAAAATTAAATTTTTTTCTGACGTTGTATGTAACCCTTAAAGAGTTGGAACTTTATTTTGTTATAATTCAGTATATAAAAAGTTACACTTTATTTTATTGTGATGCAGAATGTAACTCTTGTAGAGTTACACTTTATAATTTTGTAGAATTCTACTTTTTTTTTAATGATGTAGTATTGTATTAAGGTTTAAGCATATAGCCACTACTACAATAATGTAAATAGACAACGGTGAAAAACCGTTGTCTATTTACCCAAAATTCCGTCGTCTAGGCGAGTGACGACTATAGTATATTTAGACAACGGTAAAAACTCGTTGTCTAAATGGATTAATACAACAGTTATAATTTAAAACTGTTGTCTAGTATCCACCAAAATGCCCAATATTCATCTTAAACAGTTGTGTTGAAACCCAATACACAACGTTTACAGATACAAAACAATTGTATTAGTAAAGATTAGACAATACTTATATGATATAAATGTTGTCCAAAGTATTATTAAACATCCGTTTTAAGAAACACCGTTGCATAATTAAGTATAAAACCGGCATGATGTTTGTACATAAGAAACTCAACAACAGTTTTTACTAAAACATGTTATTTTAATTACTTATACATATCATTTTATATCTTAAAACCGTTGGGTAATCATTTTTTCTATAACTTTTTTTAACTATATGTGATGTTAAGTTATGTGTTTGACAAGTAATTTTTTTTCAAAAATGTTGTATAGATAGATGATACACATCAATTTTTTGGTTAATCGTTTTAACTGTTGTTAGTAGGTGTTTTATACAATGGTTATTTAACTAAAACCGTTGTCTAT
>QANW01009150.1:173485-252989 GCA_003254865.1 Dryas drummondii | reverse complement strand
AGTAATTGAATGAATCAATAAAAAAAAGGAGCAGGAGAAACCCCTGAACCAAAGAACAAACATACAAAGCAAGAACAAACCATCAAAATAATGATCTAAGTGACTTAAAAAACAATTAACCTGCCATAACCATCAAGTTAATCATCAACCATCAAATTAATGATCTAATTGACTTAAAAAACAATTAACCTGTCATAACCATCAAGTTAATCCATCATCATCATAATTAACAAGGGTTTTTACACAATTGATCCAAACCACATTTTAAACAAAATGAAACATGTCCTAAGTGTAATGAGGTTGCAGCCAAACCATCATGTTATCATGACACTATGAAACATGCACACTGTAACACATGCAGTATACCAACATTCAACATTCAAACCTGGGCAAAGTTTAGTAGACAGCAGGAAATTGTTCAAAGGTCTATTTTGATTTGGTAAGATTGAAATAATTCTAGCATGCAAGCTTAATTAGATGAAAGAGCTTAATTCCACTTATGACGACTACACAAAAAAAGTGAACCCCAATATCTGTTCAGAAGTTACAAAAATTCAGGAAATTTGCTAGCCAATTAATCAATTTCATCAAAATGCAAGTCACCAATCAATTGGTCAACATGACAAAACAAACAGGCTAAATCTAAGCATAGGTCCAAGAAAAGAGTTGCATGACCCAAAGAAAGGTGAGATTTTCAAAAATAAACTATCAAAGGTGCACAACAACTCAACAAATGATAAGCATATGTAAAATGAGTAACCTAAATACACCAAAGAAAAAAAATCAAAAATAAAAGAGAACAAGCGACTTCCAAATCACAAGGCAATTGAAATAACAAGAGCCACTGAGGAATACACATGCTTTTCTTGGATGTATAGATACATATGAATATATATATATATGGAGGTATGACCTTTCACTTTAAATTCCAAAGGAGATATGGCTTGTTTCGGCACCTTTCCTGCAGGAAAATAACACAAGCTAGTCTTGTGATTTGCTAAAAGAAAAAAAATAAAATAGGGATTGCAGTCGGCACCTGGAGAAATAAATCAAGAACAGGGTCTCTTCTCTTCCCTCCCTGCTGAAACAAAAAAACAGTATTTATAAAAGANGGAAAAAAAAGACAACAAGAAAAAAAAATGGATGGAGAAATTATGTCCATTATAAAGAAAATGAACCTCACTCTTTGAAGTCTCACGTGGAGGACTATGGGGGTATTGAATTCCTTTTGAGTTAGTTGACACCTGCAAATTAATAAAAAGGGTCAGCTACTGTTGATATAAGACAAAGGAAAAGTATGGAAATCCAAAGTCAGCAAAAAGAGGACATGTGAAAGGGATTAAACTACCAAAGAAATAAACAAATTATTTCTCTTGCTCCAAGCCCCACGTAGCAATGTTTGCTGCAAGTTTTCTTAGATGCTGCAAAGTCTACAAATACACATGGCAAACAAGTTCAAGTCAGCTCAAAAGTAGATACAAGATCAAGTTAACCCAAAAGAAAATAGTCTAGCTTGCACATGAGACAGCTAGTAAGTGGTTGCTTTCACCAAATATTTATTTTCTGAACAAAGAGATAAGAAAGAGAGATCAAAAAGATGCAAAAATAGACATGCGTAAAGTGATCTTGCCTACGCCGATTGCTTTGTTATTGTTCTTTGCCTCCAGTCAAAAGGAATTGGCTTGTTTTCAAAATTAGAGGAGAGGGGTTCTTGCTGCTTCCAATTAGTTCAGCCAACTATGAAAAAACACACCTAGAGATTCTCTCCTAATTACAAGGCCCCGGATGTTTATTAATAAAAATGTTGTATATCAAGGGATTCAATCTAGTTTTAAAAAACTAAAATGCTTTGAGTAACTTAATAGTGATAAACATATACAACTACTCGGTGTTCTGTTTATTATCGACATAAATCATCAAGAAATGGATGTCAATATTCATTACCAATGCATACACAGCATGTACAAGAGCAGAACTTTGGTTTTGAGTTTCCTAACACCATCTGGCTTTCATATTAAATTAATAGCCACAATGATGCGAAACAAATAATATAATGATAGCTCTATACCTGGAAAGCTGCAAGATTTGCAGAAATTTGATTCAAGGCTTGCGCGTTTTGCTCCAGAAGCTCTCCTGTAATACCACCAATTGCTGCAGACAGAACAAGCAAATTTTAAAAAACCATTACAACAATTCCTCTCGAAAAGGAAGCTCTAGAATTTAGAACTCCAGAGCATTTTAATTGCAAAGCAAGCCACTTCCAGTCCGAATGCATAAGATCAGCAGCACACAGTGGCAATACATAAAATTAATATATGTACTTATCTTAACATGAACATGTCATTGCAACTTCTATTCAACTAATACTATCATGACAAACCTTTAGGTTATATATACACATACCAAGAAGGTCAATATCTTAAAAAATCCTCCATTTCCTCATTAGAAACATATGGATGGAGGGCATGTAGAATCCACCCCCAGACAACTACATCAAATATTGTCCAAATATCTAAGCCTAAGTTTTACCTTCTCGCAAATATTTAAAATTTAAGGAGGGGTGAAATGAAAAGGGGTCACTTTCTTGGTTCTTTGTTGATGTTCTTTTGTGGGGGAGAGGAATAACTTTTGCATTCTAAAAAGCTACAGCATTTTTCCTTTTAAAAGCTATTGTCTTCTAATATATCATATATGTGCATGAGGGAGGGAGGGTAATAGCTAGTAATTAAAGTGGGAATAGGGAACTCCACTCACCTCACTCCTCACTAGGATCCTTATAATGTCTTGATATTTGGATTTAGTGTTTGGTATGGATGCTTATTGATCATATGCTTGGACAGTGCAGTGTGCACTCTCAATTTCAGGAACAACGCTTTGGTGTCATGGCTTTAAGGCTCTCTCTCTTGTAAATTGATGTGATTGAGAGAGAGAGAGAGAGAGAGAGAGAGTGAGAGAAATTCTTTCACCACTCACTCAGCCCTCTGTCGAACCCATTTTCAAACCTCCAATCCCCAATTGCCTCTAGATTAGATAGAGATGGAAGAATGTATTTGATTTTATGAGAACAAAGTTGTTCTGTATGTTCCTACAGTACTATACTATTCCAAAACATAATGGGAAGGAATATTTGACCCAATTTCAACCAAGGCCTCTCTCACTCTATTAGTAAACCTCATTGATTTTAATGATCCATTAATTTGGGAATAAATAATCCTCTAGAATCCTCTGTTCTTCCTCTCAAACACTCATTATTATGTTGCAAGCACCATTATTTTTCAAGACTGCTGTAAGCTCAAGGATTTCATAGCAAGACATGCATACACACCACTCTTTGGTCAAAAACTATTTAAACCTGTGCAGAATACTTCCAGAAAGTATATAACCTCACCTTTGTATGAGATGCCATCATCATTGTCCATAGTTATCATTGGGGGAGCATAGGGAGCAACATTGGGCCGGGCAGCAAAGTGAGAAGGCTTTGCTGAAGTATCAATTACTCTCTCCTGAAAAAAAAAATGCAAAAATAATCCGTGAGCATTTGGGACAGAGGAAACAGATACACAAACAGAAATTAGAGGGGAAAAAACCCAGAAAACTAAATCACAACTTAGCCCAAAAAAAATTAAAAAAATTCACAAGATAACCATCACACCAAAGAAAAAAAAAACCCAGCAAACAAAAATACAAAACCCCCAAAATTAAAACATCTAAACCGAAATTTAAACAAAAAAGGAGAAGAAAACCCTAACTTTGAAGAAGAACCTAATCAGGAAATAGACAGAAAGATAAGTAAAACCCAATGAAACTTCAACACGGTGGAAGAACAACTGTAGTAGAGGAAACAACACTGCTGCTCCAGCTTGATTCGCGCAAAAACACACAAACCCAGATGGAATTACCAACAAGCGAAGCTCAAAACTTACCGTCGGGGCCAAGACTAGAACATTGAAACCTGCCAGAGGATTGACCTTCCACTCCGTGAGCTTTTCGTGTATCCGATTGCGAATCTTACCTTAATCTTGAAGTGGGTATCAAAATCCCTAATTTTTTTGGGGTTTTCTGGAAGTGGGAATGAAATCTGTTTAATTGTAATCATGGTGGCTAAAATGAAGAAGAGAAATGAGACAGAGACAGAGATAGAGACATAGAGAGTTTGGCTGGACTAGGAGGAGGGGGTGCGACAGGACAGAGAGAGTTTGATAGTAGTAGATAGAGAGAGAGAGAGAGAGAGCAGATCGAGAGGTTTGAGAAGGAGAGGGATTTCGACTGAGTGACAGAGGTAATGTGAAAATATAAGGAATGAGACATTACACAACCGGCCTAAGCTACAGTAATTTTTTTAATGAAATCACTGTACACCGGTTTTTTATAAATCTCTCGCTTACACAATGCTTAAAAATTAAAAACGTTGTTTAGACAAAACATAAACAGTCAACGGCCCAAAAATCATGAGATTTCATGTATTAAGACAACAGTTTTTTAAAAAACCGTTATGCTTTGAAACTACACAACAGTTTTAACAAAACCGTTATCTATTAAGTGTTGTCTATTTACATTATTGTAGTAGTGAGCGTTTAGATTTTATGACTTCATATTTAGGGTTTTAGGGATTTAGCCTTAAATTCTAAAGACTAAAACATAAACCTTAAACTCTCAAAAAAATTCAAAAAAATTAAACTAAAACTTGGGTATGATTGAATACCTTATTTGATAATGCTTGAGTTTGAATAGTATTGAATGCTTAGAGATATATTTTATAGCTTAAAAATAAATAGATTAGAAGTTTGAGTTTATGACTAAAAAAGATTGTATGTTGTGGCTTATTAATAAAGAACTCTTTGTTTTTTATTTGGGGGAAATGGATCAAACTTGGGTGAAGAAAAAATTATACTGTTATTTCAACTGGGCTATACAACGATTACATTTTGACTTTTCACTTTGATAGAAGAAGTGTTGATCAACTTTTATAATTTTCTTTAAAGGAAAAAAAAAAAGGTACATGAAGGTTCCATTTTTCGTGATTTGCCCCTCATTAGTCCATAGGCTGGCCCATAAAAATTTGAGTTGCTTGTTAAGACATTTTATATGAATAAAAAACTCTATTACTAGATGAGCTTAATAGTTATGGGTGGAGCGCGCTTCTAGGACATTCATGCAGTCCTACTCCTCATGGACCCTATGATGGTCAAAAAATTCTATAAAACTTTCATTTTTTCTCTTTTCACACCCTACAAAAAAAAAATAATAATAAATACTACTATTTGCACATTCCATTTTTTCTTTTTGCACACCCCAAAAACTTAATTTGTGAAATGACAAAAAACACCAACAACCCTTATCTTCTATCTCTCATTCCCTCTCTCTCCCCATCACAGCACCCCCCCACCCCAGACCCAAGCTCAACAAGAACCACCCCGGCGACCACCCCACCCCTGCCCCGTTAAGATTGACGACCACCCCGGACCGCTCCTCTCTCTCTCTCTCTCTCTCTCTCATCTCCCTTTCCCTGTCTCTGTCTGGCTTCAAGACCGATGACCTCCCCGCTGCCTCCCTCAATATCCCCTTTTCCCATCGAAACCCCCAGCCCCTCCTCTTTCTCTCTTCTCGAAACCCAACCTCCGTCCCTCCTCTTTCTCTCTCCCTGCCCTGCTTCACCCCCACACAGCTCTCCTTTAGCGAGCCCCCAAAATATTTTACAAAAAAAAAAAATTGCAGGTTCAACTGATGACTGTCTAAAATGTTAGTTTCGTTCAATAGGTACCCACCGAATAGAACAGGATTGTTCGGAGGGTACCTGTCGAATGAAACAACCAATTTCAACACTGGTCTGTTGAACTAATTGCAACTTTTTTTTTCAAGGTGGATGTTCGGAGGAGAGAAGGAATGATAGAGAGAGAGAGAGGAGGGGATGGGTGGGTCGGGTGAAGGGGGAGGGAAGGGGAGGGTCTGGGTGTGTTTTTTTTATTTTTATCTGAGTTGATGAGGTGTGTTGTGGTGAGAAATTTTGTGAAATGGATAAAATAGGGATATTATGGTAATTGGGAGGGGTGTGTGTATGAGAAAATTCAATTGTGGGAGAAGTGTGTGGTGTGAAGTGAGAAAAAGTGAGAAAAGAGTGTGCAAAAAGAAAAAAAAATGTTGTGTAAATATCAGCACTCCACAAAAAAAACTTTTGATCCAAATAATTCTCTTTTACCCTTAAATAGTTAAAAAAGTTATAAATAATAAAAAGCAATGAAAAAAGTTTGAAACCCTCCTTCTCCCTCTCACCTGAGCCCCACCCTCCACCATTCCCACCCTTCTTTTAGCCAACTCGTCTGCAACCACTCCCTTTATCCTTTATTTCCCTCTCACCCCCTCTCTCTGTCATTAGGAGTGGAAATGGGGATAGGCAGGGATGAATATGTTACCTTTATACCCATAATCAAATTTTTTTTTGGCCTTCATATCCGCCCAATCCCCATATTGTTCCATACATGAATTCCCCGTACCCGCAGAGAATGAGATCCTCATCCCTGAATCTACCCTATTAGTTAAAAAAAATTTATTTTAAAAAAATGTTTTAACAAATAAATTTTATTATTTTTTAAAATTTTTTAAGAAATGAATTTTACTTTAAAGACACATAATATAGCTAAAGGAAAAGATAATCCAAAACTAGTTATATATAAATTTTATATATTAATAATATAAAATAAAAATGTTATAATATATATTTTTTTTATATTAATAATATTATACAAATAAAATGTAAATATATAGACTTAATTCGGGGTGGGTTGGAGGATGGGGATTGCAATACCATCCACGCCCCGTACTCGATCAGGGATTTTCAAAAAATCCCCAAATCCAACCACATACCCAAATTTTTCCCCTATACCTGCCTCGTTAATTTGGTTCGGGTACCAGGGAGTACCCAAACCTACGATTTTTTTTGCTAGCCCTATATGTCTATCTCTCTATCTCTCTCTCTTTTTCTTTTTCTTTCTCTCTTCTCCTTCTTTCTCTCTCTTCACTGTACAACCTACAAAGCCATAAGGAAGGCTAGCAAGGTCGATGGCCTACATATTGTTGATTTGAAGAAAGAGATCAATAGATAAATGGGAGGAGATCACTAGTGATGGTGAGGCTAGATCGAGGGACGAACTGGTAGGGTGTGAGGCTCAGGTGAAGGGTAGACCCATCAATGGATCAAATTTTGATTCGAATCCAATTTGAATTTAGATGTAATTATAAGAGATGGATTTGGTGATTCAATATGATAATCTAATTACAATCTGAATCTGATAACCCGTTAAGTTAATATAACAAATTTGAATTCGAGTAGATCCTATCCGATTCAATATAATATATAACTTATTTTTTATATGTATATGTAAAGTAATTTGAGTTTTTATACATTAAATTACTTAATATGAATTAAATATTTTTGAATTAGATTATCGAATATCTGATTCGATAAGAAAATTAACTCAATCCGTAATCAAACAGATCAAATATGAATTTAGTTATTAAAAATCTATCGGACTATCGGCGGCTAATCTATTGCATATTTGATTCATTGACAGGTCCAATGGCGGGGGAATATGGGTTTCATATTTTTTTAATTCTTCTTTTAATAATTAAGTGGAAGAGGAAATTGCATCATTGGTCCACTAATTCTTCACTTAGTCTCATATTGGTCCACGTTCTATTTTTTGTTTTTTATTGGTTCGCTAACTTTGTGATGTGTTCCATTATGGTTCATACCGTCAAATTAGCACAAATGACCATTTATTTTAGTCATGTGCTGCGCACGTGGGGGCATTGTTCTGGACCAATATGAAACTAAGTGAAAAATTAGGCCCCGTTTAGTATCCCATTCAAAAACAAAAAATTCAAAAACGTAGTTCCATTTTAAAAACTTGAGATTTTAAATCCAATTTTTAAAATTTGAAAACTTGTTTGGTATGGAACTTAAAACTATTTTAAAATTTTAGAAAACTTGTTTGGTTGATATATATTTTTTAAATAATTTTTTTTTTCCAATAAGTTGTTTGTATTAGGATTTAGACTTAGAGTTTGAACCCAACACTCAATACCCGACCTTTGAGACCCAAGATCCGAGAACTAGGGCTGGAATCCAGAACCCAAGACTCGGAACCCGACACCCAGGACCTGAGACTCTATACACTAGGTCTATAACTTAATCATCATTGTCAATCTCCTTCGGGTTCATCCTATAATAAACACACACAAATAAGCTAGCTATATGTTGATACCCATTTTGTGCCATGTTGAACCCTATAAAATATTAGGCCTTAGACTGTATAAGGCCTTATTGTTTGTATCAAATTTAGGCTTTAGATATGTTATAGCCCATTAAAGTATTTGTAAAGGTGAAGATCTTATCATCTATTATAAATAAGGCCCTCCACCTCTTTAGTAAGGGGGAGATTCATAACACCTCATCTAGGGTTCTAATATTTTTCTGTACTCTCCAATTATTTATAGTGAAACCATAATCACAACCAAGTGGACGTAGCATGGATCTAATTGGGATCAGGTAAATCACTATACATCATTGTGTTCGCTTGTGTGATTGTCGTTTTATGTTTTGATTATTGTCGTTGATGGCTTCACGAAATTTATGCATTCTCTCAACCAAAGGAAAAGAAAGAAACTTCTTTTTTTTTAGCCATTCTCTCAATCACAAGTCACAACAAACAAAAACAAACAAACAGATCATTCCCTCTTTCAAGACATGGCAAAGCTAATAGCCAGAAATCCCAAAAATACGCTGCCGCGGTTTTCCCTGCCACTGTCACTGACATGACCGTCACCAGATTCCACCCTGGAACCCGAAGTAACCCTGTGGAGTCCAACACTCACCGGGTGTTAGGCCTGCAATCTCCACAATAATGTTGACGGACGACTGATAGGAAAAACTGATGCCTCGACGTGGTGCGGTTTGACCTCAGCAATCTCTAAAACCTAGGGGGAAAACGTAAAAAAAATAAAACATGAGAATAATCTCTGTGAATGGACAAAAATAAACTTTAAAACAAACCCCTTGAAAACCATTTGTAAAACTGCTCGTTTACTTTAAACTCATTTTCAAAAAAAAAAAAAAATCTCTCAGTTTTAAAACAATTTTGCAATCCTTCTTAAACATCATAAAACCATTTAACATAAGATACATGAATAATACCGACATACAATCATTCATTGAACTTTCTAAATAAGAGTATCATGCAAAACTAGAAGTCCAAGAATCAAGATAAAGCATAAAAAGAACTTCTTGTTTAAACCTTTGTATTAGGATTCCTTGGAAGAATAACAAAACTATGTCATACTCGTACCAGTACTGTAGACAATGTTCTGACCACAATCCCGTGCTCGGGCTGGCTTAAATCCTGGCCACAATCCTGTACATAGAGGTTACTCTGTACGAGCAGGCTCATATCCTGGCCACAATCTTGTACGGAGAGATCACTCCACACGAGCAGGCTCATATCTTGGCCACAATCCCGTGCATTTTGCACAGGCAGGCTCGTCCGATCAGTACTTGTATTTTCACAGCAATTGTTAAATACTCTTTAAATCTCTACTTAGTTTTGAGATAAATGGTTAAACATTTTTCAATTCATTCCAAAACTCTCCTTAACAATCCAACTCATCAAAAGGTGCCTTTCCTTAGAATCATAACGTCTCAAACCAAACAAAAACATTCAGATAGATGAACATCCAAGTTTAAATGTGATATTTTAATAAATTAAGTAACAATTAAAGACCCCTTTTAAAATAAAGAATTCTTCGATATGAATCACATCCAAAAGCTTGTTGAAAGGTATCTTAATCGTCTAAAATATATATTCCAAGATAAGGGAAATCGAACTATACGAATGGTTATTTAAGCAAAATTAAGATTTAAAACTCAAATCGATTTCAAATTAAATCAAAGAGACCAAAATCACATGGTAAAACATAATTTAATAATAAAAGATCAAGGTCCACTCACAATTTATACCGAGTTGTGCCGAATCTTTTCCGAAATTGATTCCTACTCACGATCTTTCACTTGTTTGCCACTAGAATAGTCGAGAGGTGAAGCACAGTCGACCTAGTATATATATATAAAAAAAAAAAAAACACGCCCAGTTTCATAATTTGGAAAATTTATTAAACGAATTCCAAGTAAGGAGATAAAATGATCGATACGCCCTCTTAATTGAATGAGATCTAAGTTTTTGTTTTCCATAAATTTCCAATCCAATCAACATCACTCAAACCAACATCAAGACTCAACATCTTCCTCAAAAATTAATATGATCATTCTGGCCGAACGATTGCCTAATCACCAATCAATAATTCAGCAATTATTCTCAGAGCATCTCTAAAATTTCCAATTAATCCCTTAGCCTCAAAATCCTCGTCAATTCATTCTCATGATCCAAATTTTACACTTAGCCTCCACTAACATAAAACAACAATCATGTAAAACAGACAATTCACCCATGGTACTCAAAAATATAATCGGAAAAGTGTCACTCACAGTGAAACTTGTGCAAAGTCAGAATTGCCCTTCAGGCGCCCTTGCTCGGATCTCCAATTCAGCAGCATGACGGCGTTCAAGAATAAGATTTTCTGAACTCGTGTACATGTTAAGACCAGACAACCAACAATTCAATAGTTTAAAACCAGGTTTCACAATCTGGCTGTTCAACGGCCGAGTCGAGCGGCCCACCACCACACACAGTGGTTGCCCGACCCCAAACCACACCCAAAAATTTCAGGAAACTCACCCAAAACCCAACAGACTCTGGAATTAACCTCGGGGAGTCTCGGGGAGATTAATTGGCGCGAAAACTATTCAACCCGCCACCACGAGCGGCGGAAATTGGAGGTGGCAGGAGTGGCAGGACCTATAAATTACCCAAATTCAACTCTAATTAATCTTAATTGCACAAAGGATCCTTCAATTGCATATAAACATCTCAATTTCAACTCCAATTTAAGAAATTTGAAAAAGACAAAAACCCTAAAATCAAATTTTTTTAATTTCTCAGAATTGGGCAAACACACCTTAGGGGAAAGATAGCCCATACTTAGAGAATCAATTCTCGTAACTGAGTCGACGGCCAAATCTCGTCGGAAACGTTGGAATCGGCGGCTTCCCTTGTTGGCTTAGAATCGACGACGAGGGGCTTCGTTGGTGACATCGGAGCACACCACCATGCTTGGCTTGATGAGAAGAACACACCTGGGCTAGAGCTAGGCCGCGAAGTGGCCGAAAACGGTGAGTCAATGCCGGAGCTCCAATCCAGCCTTGAGCTGGGTTTTGGGTATGAGGGGTTTCTGGGCTGAACGAAAGCCAGGGAAAGGGAGAAGGAGGGACGACGAGAGATCTGGGCTAGTCCCGTCGCTAGCCACGACCGGTGGCAGGCGCGGCGAGGAGAGAGAGAGAGAGAGAGAGAGAGAGAGAGAGAGAGAGAGAGAGAAAAAAAAAAAAAAAAACTTTTGGGTATTTAAAACCATTTCATGCAATTTTACAAAATTGCCCCTCTCTTTAAACGTCCATAAAACTTAAATCGTAAATCCGATTTACGCATGCTTTGTGTTTACGAATTCGTGGATTTGAGACATTTCCAACAAGCCCAAAACTGAGATTGAAAACCAATTAAATATGATAGTCAACATTTGGGTCAAACTTTTATAAATTACAAAATTTAAAATGTTTAAAAAGAAAAATCCAATTTCCGTCAGATTCATTTTTTGGTGAAAACATAAATTCTAATAAAAATAATTAAAGTCTACAAATTCCCAAAGAAATTTAGAAAATTTTTCGGAGGTCCCATAAACTAACTTCCTTTAAAGCCTTGTAAAGTCAAAGTTAAATAAAAATAAAAATTTTAAATTTTCAGTGAAATTTGGGTTGGGTCGTTACAGTCACGGCTTTGTCTATTTCTGGTCACGTCTGTGGGCTGACTGCGACAACATGCAATTGGACTTGAATGACTCCGAGATGTTATTCCCCAATTCTCGAGCTGCGCAGTCGCCGAAGCCCGGCTTGGAATTAAGTTTTCATATTTATGGATTTTCTCATTTGTTTGAAAGTATTATATTGATAGGAAGTGCCTCATGTGATACACGTATTACTGGATATCATCACGTTATTGGTTTCAAAAACTGCCCATATTGATGTTTATATGACTCCTACAAGAAAATGTCTTTTTCATGTGCAAAGCAATTAATGTGCTATCATGGACATGGTCATCCATATGGGATCGAGCACTTTTGCCTTTGGGGACTTCAAGTCTAGACTTCTATGTGTTCGATGGTTAATGGACGGGTTCGGCCCAAAAGCTTATGGGCAAGCTCAGTCTCCATGTTTATTGGCGAGCACGACCTCCATATTTATAGTGTGTTAGGCCTATATTTAGTAGCTTGCAAGACCTATGTTTAGTGGCGTGCACGACATTGTTGGTGTGCACGGCTTATCTTTAGTGGCGTGCACAGCCTATATTTAATAGCTTGCACGACCTCATTGGTGTGCACGACCTATGTTTAATGGCGTGCACGAAATTGTTGGTGTGCACGACCCCTGTTTAATAGCGTGCACGACCTCATTGGTGTGTATAGCCTATGTTTAGTGGTGTGCACGATCACATTGGTGTGCACGGCCTATTTTAGTGGCGTGCAAGACATTATTGGTGTGCACGACCTATGTTTAATGGCGTGCACGACCTTGTAGGTGTGTTCGGCCTATGTTTAATGGCGTGCACGACCTTGGTGTGCACGGCCTATATTTAATGACGTGCACGATCTTGTTGGTGTGCATGACTTATGTTCAGTGACGTGCACGACCCTATTGGTGTGTACGGCCTATATTTAGTGGCGTGCACGGCCTTTATTAGTGGCGTGCAAGACATCATTGGTGTGCACGACCTATATTTAGTGGCCTGCACGACCACATTGGTGTGCACGTCCTATGTTTAATAGCGTGCATAACATTGTTGGTGTGCACGACCTATATTAGTGGCGTGCAAGACCTCATTGGTGTGCACGGTATATATTTAGTGGCGCGCACAACCTTATTGGGGTGCACGGCCTATATTTAGTAGTGTGCACGGCCTATGTTTAGTATCGTGCACGACTTTGTCCAAGCGATTGAAATGCATCCATAGACTCGAAATGTCTAGTAAATGGGACGAGGCCCGAGCATGGGCTCGTGACCCAAAGGACCAAGGCCCAATTGTGGGCTTGACGACCAATGGGCCAAGGATGGTGAGGCTTGGTGACCCAAAAAAGCGAGGCTAGGCTAGAATCGGCTTAGACACGGGTTAATACCTATGATGGACCATGGCTTAGCACCCATGTATATGAGCGCTCGATATGATAAAAGCGCGAGGTCTGGGTGGGTCTCGGTGTATTGAATGTGTGAGGCCAATAATAGCTTAACCTTGACACTAAAAGAAGGCCTAAACTCGATAATATGGGCTTTAAGACTTCGTTGTAGGAGAGTCTCAGAGGCCTACACCCAGGGGACGCCCCGGAGAAAGGTGCTCTGGAGATGGCCCGATACCGATACCGACCAATGATTAGCTTGACTAGGACAACTGTTTAGCTGGATCAACATGCCACTACTAACTGCAAGTTCCCGACCAAGAAGTACCATTTTGCTCGGAAACTTGGAGGACTTCTATTGATACCCATTTTGTGTCATGTTAAGCCCTAGAAAATATTAGGCTTTAGACTGTATAGGGCCTTATTGTTTGTATCAAATTTAGGATTTAGATATGTTATAGCCCATTAGGATATTTGGAAATGTGAGAATCTTATTATCTATTATAAATAAGGCTTTTCACCTCTTTAGTAAGAGGGAGATTTATAATGCCTCCTCTAGGACTCTGATATTTTTCTGTACTCTCCAATTATTTATAGTGAGACCATAATCACAACCAAGTAGACGTAGCTTGTATCTAATTGGGATCAGGTGAATCATTATACATCCTTGTGTTCGTTTGTGTGATTGTCGTTTTATATTTTGATTATTGTCGTTGATGGCTTGATGAAATTTATGCATCAACATTATATATAAACATGTGTCACTGTAGATGGCTCAACACCAAAAATCTGAAAAAATTATTGGAGAGACATCCATACTGCATAGAAAAATTATAAATAATACAACCCCATTCTTGAATATAATTGTTAATGACAATGAAACCCTATTAAAAAATCAGAAAACCAACAAACATTTAATCAATAATTGAAGAATTAATCTATTATTAGCTAATAAATTTCTCGGGGTTATTACAAATGCAGAACTTAACCAACATGATGAGGAGTGATCATATGTGGCCTTATTCTCATAACTATCCATCACATGAAGCAGTGTCACAACTGTAGTCATAACACCACCAACCCCCTTAAAAAAAAGGGAAAACTGAAAGTAAAACTCATATTACATTGGCTCTTGATCCAATTACATTGACTCTTGAGGCAATTGAATGACATTGTCTTTGAGTCCCTACCCAAAAGGCCTCTGGGTGTAGCAGTCAAGGTTGTCACCAAATTCAACCCCCAAGCAACTCACAATACCTCTTTAGAATCCAATGCGATCCTCCACCTTAGCATTCCAACCCTGACTAGTGACCACACTCAAGTCCACCATTGATGATGTTTGTGATGACACCGTACCCCCCATTAAACTTTAGAACTCAAAAGATAATTGTCAAAACAGAGCAGGAAGAAATACATAAATTCTCAAACAATACTGTAATTTTATACACAAACAGCCCTCAGATTTGTGCATTATCTTGATAATTGTCTTTGTTCATTAATTTGTTTGTTTTACTCTTACAACTATCAACACTTGAAAAGAAAACAGTGAGAAACCCACTTGCATTTGCAATTTTACATATACACATCAAGCATTACCGTGCAAATATGCAAATTGTCTCAGACATGTTCAGCTACTCTCTCTTCTCTCTACTCTCTCTATTGCAGCTTCCTTAAAGCCTGCAACTTTTGCCTTCCCTAGCTAAGCTAGCTTCCTCTCCCTACTCTACTACCCCTAATTTCACTAGCTTACCATAATTTACTTAAATAAAAAGTGATTTTCAATTCACTAAATGAAACAAATTTCAAGTCTCAAATAATAAAAATTGGCATCAAAGTGTATATACACTTGGCATCGAAGTAGTCTTATGCTATTGGCTATTGAAGGGGGATTGAGGGTCATTTTGAGCTAGTAAGGAAGTGTGTGCCCTCAAGTCATCTTGTGTAATACCCTAGATTTTTTACAATCCAATCATGTCTTGACATGTGTTTTTGAATTTATTTTGTTTTTAGAAACAAGATTTTCTTAAAGGGAATGAAGTTTCCTTTGTTTTGAGTAACTAATTTGTACCAAAGGAGGTTTAGAGTGGAGCTCTAGTACCCTTGAGTGTAATTTTGGTGATTATCAAGTTGAATTATATTTTTGAGAATTAACTTCATTGGTGTTAGATTTTTCTTAATTTTTCTGGAGATCAATTTATTGTTTTGAGTTTACATAAAATTAGGATTAATCACTACGAGTCTGTAGGATTTTTTGGAGAATTATTTAGAGACCCGAGCTATTTTTGGTGATTTAACGAAGTTTGGAAAAATAGAAAAAAAAAAAGAATTAAAATTGTTTTGTTGCTGTCTGGGCAGACAGTTGGACGCGTGGCACACTCGATTGGTGGAGAGGCGCTGACGCGGCTTTGACCAAGCACAAACAGACGAGCTCATGAGCTCGTGAGTAAGCGCGTTCCACTGGATCCCGCCTCGTGTTTTAATCTGGAGCGTCAAAGCTCATTAAAACCACGCAATCTGGGCCGTCCATCCTTTAGGTGCCGATCACTATTCACGCCGGGTCAAGGCTGACCCGCATGTTTGCTTCCTGGTCGACCCACGGATCTCTTGAGTCTAAAAATGGGTCCTAGCCATGTTTTTTGCAACCCAGTTCGACTTTTAGCCCTCTTTTGAGTATTTTTAGTGCACTTTGTCCCACATTGGAGATTTACAACTTCTTCTAACTCTCTAGTGCTTATAAATAAAGACATTTGTCCTTCATTTTCACTTGCACCACCAAGTGAAGTTAGAGTTATTTACTCCTTAGTTATTTGGGAGTCTCTCTAAGAAGAGACATACCAAAAAGCAATAATTTTTCCCGTAGTTTAAAATTTTGGGAGTATAAGGAGGAGACCCTAGGAGTGAAGTCTAGTTTTGGAGGTCTTCAACCAAGTAAGTATTTTATTTATTTTCAGCCTTATTTATTTATTTTTAGGCTTTAATTTTAGGATGCCTGCTTAGATTAATTAAGTAGGATTTATTTTTTAATTAAGCATGTCTAGCCTTATTTTTTGGAGACTAATTTATTTATTTAAGAGTAATTAGCATGCTAGGATTAATAAGTTTAAATTATAGAGATTAAATTAGATTAATCTAAATTATTTTGAGGATTGCTTTGAGTTAAAGCAACTAGTCAATTGATTTGACTTTAAGATAAAAGTTGAAACTTGTGAACCCTTAAGTAAACTCTAAAGAGAAGAGTTTAGTCCCCTTAGGATTAGAAACGTGTGACGTGTGACTAAAGGAAAAGTCATATCATCTTTCTTTATTGTAATTCATTTCTAACTTAGAGTTTGTTTTCTGTTGTCGTGTTTGTTTCTATTAGATTACCCAGTTGCCGAGTTAATAAGATGTTAAGGTTGCCGTATTTGTTTAGTTAAGACGAATTTGCCAATATGCGTGCGCAAACATAGAAGGCTTGTGGAAGAGAATACTTGAAGTGTATTGGATTCCAGATAGGGGGATTTATCCTACATTTCTGACTATGGACTTTGTGTGCGTATATGTAGTTTTTAAACTGTGATAACATGCTATTATCATAATTGTGATTAGTGTGAGAGTTTGGGTAGCGTAGTACGTGACCTTGGATTCAAATCCTTAAACCTTCTAAAGAATTGATCTGTATATTATTAGGAGTCTAGCCTAGCTTACACGTGGATACGTGAGTTTGTGCGAAACGGGAACCCATGATTGATCAGGTGGCAGTAAATACTGTTTCTCAATTGCAAGTTCTTATTTATGCTTATTGTGACACTCTTACTATGGATGCTATTTCTCTGATTATAGCTAGTCATAGTCGTACCTAAAGTGTATCGACCATATTGTTATTGTTATTTATGAGTTTTTATACATGTTTATCATATACTGCTGTAGTTGAGGTGTTAAATCGATTTTGTGCAAATGTTTTGGGATTTCGGAAATCAATCTTTCACAGAGAAATGTTTTTAAAGGTTTTCAAATCTAGCAAGGTCTCCTGAGAGAAGCTATGATCGTATGAGATGCTTACCCTCATACTTTCTCTGTTTGTTTTGTTTCTACACTATTGCTTTTACAGATTTGCCTCTTGGAGAAGGTCTTGACTGAAGGGGTGTGCAGCTTGGATTCTCTTGTCGGGTGTTTCAAGGTCTCTATTGTCATATCTTTTGATATTACTGTGGTTCTTGGTTTCCTATTAGGAACCAATTTTGGAACAATGTTATTTTGATTTACTCATTTTGAGAACTTATGTGAGTTTTACTTATATTTGGTAATTCCCTTTCTAAGGTGTTGATTTAACTATTTTACCTTAGCGGGTTGATTAATCTTTATTTTGATTACTATTATTTTGATCTTTTTATTTTCCTTAAAGATCCTATTGTGTAATTAGTACTCTGATCAAACCCGATCAATTTAATTATAAAAGAATCAACCTTTCTTGGGCGTCTTGGGGAATTAACGCTGGTGGTTTGGCATTGATCTCTCGAGATACTCAGGAAAGGTGTCTCTGTCGCATACCTGAAGTTCGGAGTGTGACATCTTGCAATATAAATACATTCACATTGATTAATAGTGTCCTAGACTACAACAAACAGAAAATTTCAATTTCAATAAACTTTTTCTTTTATACATGTATAGCTAACAAGATTTTTTCCATCACATATATCTTTAGCTTCTTTCAATAAAGATGGTTTGATCAACTAAGTTCACCTAGCCTCCTTTGCGTCATGACTTGACACCACCTTCGCTCTTTCACTCTTTCTAATTAATAAAAACACACATGATGTTTTCATTCTATTGAAGTACTTATAATTTTGATCAATTTTCTCTTCTAATTTCGAATAGTTTAGAATGAACACCCAATTCATTGACAGAGCACCTAGAAGGTGTTACATTCACTTAAAATTCTGTAAACTGCCCACATAGAACTGCAAAAGGAACTACACAACACCCAATTCCTAATAACTAAACCGAACTAGAAATAAAGTAAATCATATAGAAGAACTGCCACACAAACAAAACTAAACTAAAAGAACAAATCATCTAAAACTTATTCCTGAAATCACAGACAAAAAGAATGAACAAATCACCAAAATTCCAAGATAAAAATAAATAAATAATCAAAAACCCATCACACATCTCATTTTACAGACCCCATTCTCATAATCATAAACAAAAAACGAATGAACAAATCACCAAAAATCCAAGATTATAATGAATAAATCATCAAAGACCCATCACACATACCATCCCCAAAATCGTAGGACAAAATCTAGGACAAAAATAAACGAGTTTACTTTCTAGAGTTGAGAAGATGAAGGGAGACGAAGATGAACACGGTCCACAGAGGAGACGAAGACCAAGAGATCGCTAAGGGAGAAGATGAAGAATAGGGTTGCAGACTCACAAACTAAGCCTTGGGTCGTAGACGAAGACGGAGAGAAAAAAAAAACGAGGAAAATGATGATTTGGTGTATTTAGAAAATGAGGTATTTTTGAATAATTTTTAAATTTTTATTTCAAAAAGTGGACTACCAAACAAGTTTCCACTTTAAAAAAATGAAATGTTGTTTTTAAAAATAAAAAATTGTATTTAAATCAAATACCAAATGGAGCCTTAGTGTACCACAACAGAGCCCCATATGTGCAAAACATAACTAAAATATGTGGATGTTTGTGCTAATTTGACGGTTTGGATCATAATAGGAAATGTCACAAAATTAGTGAGCTAATAAGAAACAAAAAAAATCATGAATCAATATAAATATTTTTGAAAAATAAGTGAATCAGTGGTACAATTTAGTGTAAAGATGGAAAGTTAGGTGCCCGTATATTTTGGTTGGTTTTCAAAGAAAACAGTGGGTTGTTTTAGAATCAATCCATGTTGGCCGCTTCCTTTTTGAAGATGTAGTTTGGGTCACGACTCACGAGGCCCATAGATATTGTTTTTTCAGTTTCTTTGGTTGGTGGCCTGTACTCTGTAGTGTAGGCAGCCTCCTCATCTCTTGTAAAGAACTGACAAGTGCGATGCGCCTATTTGCCTTTTGCAGACAAAAGAAAAAAGAATAAAAGAATAAAAGAAAAGAAAATAGTGATAGTGAAGCATATTCCATGCATTCATAAGTCATAACCATTCCCACTAAACCCTAAACCGAAAGCCTTGTTGGGCAGTTGGGCTTTGACAATTGACGATGAGCTCCTCCTGCTCCCCCCAGCTGCTGTCTCATGACAACGTCAACGACCTCCTGGATTCTGTGGAAGCTTTTCTGTTCGATTGCGATGGTCTTTTCATGAATTCCAATATTCCATTTGAAAAATGCATTACTGTATCCTTGAATTTGATTTGATAGATAATTGCAATGACTGAATGAGCAGGTGTGATTTGGAAGGGCGACAAGCTGATCGATGGCGTCCCTGAGACACTGCACATGCTTCGATCAAAGGCAAGCCTCCGCTTTCTCTTTCATTCATTTATTAATTTCCGGCTCTGATTAATTAATTTACTGTAATTAATTAATTAGGGGAAGAAGCTGGTGTTCGTTACCAACAATTCCACAAAATCAAGAAGCCAATACGCCAAAAAGTTCCTTTCCCTCGGCATTTCAGTTTCTGAGGTACGTTTCTTGGAAATTTACAAGTTGTTTTGTTTTTTTTTTTGGTTAAGTTTCAAGTTGTTTTGTTAATTCTTCTTTTTATTACATTATATATGTGCAGGATGAGATATTCTCTTCATCGTTTGCCTCCGCTATGTACTTGCAACTCATCAACTTCCCCCAACACAAGAAGGTTTGCTTTTTTCTTCTTCTTCTTCATCATATTCTTCGTCTCCTATTCTTGCTTTGCTGCTAGTCTGTTACATTGCTTTCTTTGCAGGTTTATGTAATAGGTGAACAAGGCATATTAGAAGAGCTGCAGCTTGCTGGATTTACAGCTCTTGGTGGCCCTGTAAGCTCATTCTTTGCAGCTTGCTTTCTCTGTTTTTATTATTTTGTTTCATTTTGTTCTGTTCAATCAACTTTTACATTGAAGGCACATTAGACTCTAGAGGTTTTTTTTTTTTTTTGCTTGGTCTCATCTCTAGCTTTATGCGCTCATCTCTCCCCCCTCGCCTGCCCCTAGCTTTACAAATTACTGGTCTCTTCATTTTGAATATTTCATTTCAGAACCATTCCTTCTTTTGTAACTTATTATTTGTTATACCGAAAACACCACTTAACTTTGTATATATGCTTTGCTAGTTTCACTTCCATGTGAAATTTTTTTTGAAGATGGTAGAATGAACCCTTTTCCAGTCATTCGATCTCGTGGACTTGGTTGTTGCATATGGTGATTTCACAAATCCTCTACATAAGCTTAGTATTCGAGGGCATGCTTCAAGTGCCCTAAGAAAATTAAAACTTTGAACAACCACTATTGATATTTTAACACAGGAAGCTCGAGTAAAACAGATAAAGCTTTTTGGCACCTCTAGTGTATTTGAACCCCAATGTGTTCGTCTGCAACAAAGATTTTTGTCAGACCATGTACAATCTGTTTTGGTATATAAGCTTCACATTTCTGTTATGGTGGAATACTAACTATATATCATAATTCAAGTTGACATTAGCCTTGTTCTCCTCAAAAAAGTTGACATTAGCCTTGTAATGTGTAAATGAGGTTTCAAATTTCCTTTTTTTGTTACCTGTTGCTGACCGTTATTTTCAAAATCTTTTTCATATTCATATGCTAACAACAATATTAAGGAGAATGATTTTACCTCTCCTCACAGAAACCTTGATGTAGAAGATACTGATGAAACATTACATTTGTAGGAAGATGGTAAAAAGATGGCACAGCTGAAATCCAATTGCCTCTTCGAACATGATAAGAGTGTAATGTGACCTCTTGCCCATAATTTTTTTGAGCTGTGCACTTTTTCTTCTGCATAGATTAAAAATGCTGCAACTCCTATTCCCAGGTTGGAGCAGTTGTGGTTGGACTAGACCAGTATATTAACTATTACAAGCTTCAGTAAGAATTTTAAAATCCCTGCTCCCTTTTCCCCAATTTTCAATTTATGACCCCTTGCATTTTTTGGTCGTGTATATCTTTTGAAAATCTTGAATATGATACTTTCTATTATATTTCAATTTGTACATATGGACTGTGAAGGTGACAAGTACTAAAACATTTGTTAGAATGTAAAAAATAAGTTAATTATACGGTTGTGACCAGCATCTTTACTACTTAGTTGCTAGGCGGGATCCCAGTGCAAGAATTATTTTGTATTTACCGTTTCACTTAAGATATTTGGTTTTTCACCTGGCAGATATGGAACCCTTTGCATACGTGAAAATCCAGGATGCCTTTTCATTGCAACGAATCGTGATGCGGTGGGACACATGACTGATTTACAAGAATGGCCTGGTTTTTTTCTTCTTTTCTGTTCTGTCCTTGAGAAAAAGTGAAAAACAACATAACATGGAGTGTAAGGTTTACAGCTGTGCTTTATGGTAGTTCCACTTTTGGGTTTCAGGTGCTGGGTGTATGGTAGCTGCTATCTGTGGATCAACCCAGAAGGAGCCTATTGTTGTTGGAAAGCCATCTAATTTGTTGATGGACTTTTTACTAAAGAAGTAAGAAATCTTATTAAAACATGTTCATATACTAATAGCAATCATGCATGTGATATCTTTGTTTACCTTCATACTGTACGTATTTTAAAAAAAAAATCTTATAGAATTAATCATATTATCTCAAATTTCAAAAGATTTGAATCCAAATAGTTCATATGCAATAATAAGATTATAGGGTCTACATATTTTAGGTGCTACCACAAATAGGATGTGAAGACTGGAATTACTTAACGGCTTGGTTAATGTAGACCGTGGTTTTTCATAGCTCATGTCAGATTCCACATTAGGTGGTATCGCATTTCCGGGAGGTATCTGACTCATTGTATTTTGTTTTGCAGATTCCACATTAGTTGCTCCAAAATGTGTATGGTGGGTGATAGATTAGATACTGATATATTGTTTGGCCAGAATGCTGGCTGCAAAACTCTCCTCGTTCTTTCAGGTACAGGAGTTTCTATACAAATGCACTGCCAAAAATTGATACACATTCATTGTTTTCTCGATGCTCATATCTATCATTACAACAGGTGTGACGACTCTATCCACTCTTCAAGACCCTTCAAATAAGATTCAATCAGATTACTATGCAAGCAAGGTGTCCGACATCTTTGAATTGATGGGACAGTAACTTGACCAGTTCTATTTGGACGTTCTTTATGTTGAATTATAAACTTTGATCTATTTATGGTTATAGAATGATTAGTTGTGCTTAATTTGTGTATCCACTTAGACTAGAAAATGTCAAGTGTAAGAGAGTGATGAGGCTAAGAATATGCCTCTGTGTAATTGTGGTCCTAAGTGAAAGAAGGCCACGTGTACTGTGTGCAGAAATTGTGTGATCCTATAAAAAAAAGGATCATGCTTCATATATAAAAATATTCCTCTGAATTCCAATTAGAGAGTGCACAACAAAAATATTCTTTCTGTTACTATCCTTTCTTCTTCCAAAAGAAACGCATAAAACCATCTAAGAAATCCATAAACACTAACATGGCCTCAGAGCCAGGTTGGATCTAAATCTGGGAGTAATCCTGTGAAAAAATCGGTTGATAGACCGGTTTTGAGTAGCTGAAGCTAATCCAGCTTACTCGGCGATCATCGGAAACCTCACCGGAGCTCAAACAAAGCTCTGCTTAACCCAGATTCCGGCGACTCAACTCAGTTTCCGGCGACGATGGCAGGATCGGGGAGTGCAGATGTAAGAACACCAATCTTCTCCGGCGAGAACTACGAGTTCTGGAGAATAAAAATGGTGACCATCTTCAAATCACACGGTCTGTGGAAGTTGGTAGAGCAAGGGGTCACAGTTCCTGAATCGAAGAAGAAGAAGAAGATACTCGAGGAAGATGAACCTGATGATGATGATGATCAGATGACAGAGCTCTACATGAGGGATGCAAAGGCTCTAGGAATTATTCAAAATGCAGTTTCCGACCAGATCTTTCCGAGAATAGCAAATGCAGATTCAGCAAAGGCAGCTTGGGAGTTGCTATTCAAGGAATATCATGGTGGTGATCAGGTGAGATCTGTGAAATTGCAAAATCTGAGGCGTGAATTCGAGTATACTAGGATGAGAGATGATGAATCATTATCAGCTTATCTAACAAGATTAAACGAGCTGATAAATCAAATGAAAACGTTTGGAGAAATACTCTCTAATGAAAGAATGGTGCAGAAAGTCCTAATTAGCTTAACAAGGGTCTATGATTCTATTTGCTTAGTGATAGAGAACACTAAGGATTTAAGATCAGTTGAGCTACAGGAGGTGATTGCTATTCTGAAAAGTCAAGAACAAAGGCTTGATTTGCACTCAGAAGATACAACTGAGAAAGCATTCTCATCAATGACTGTGAATCCCAAGATGCAGAACAGAAACAATATGCAGAATAGAAGCAACATACAGAAGAATTGGCTCTCCAAAGGCAAGAAGTGGGAGTCAAAACCCAGATTTCAGCAGAGGAATGGTAGCTCCTCACATTTTGTGCATCCTCCACAAGCTGGAAGTCAAGAAACTGCAAAGCCACAGTGTAAAGTCTGCTCTAAATTTCACTTTGGAGAATGTAGATATAAAGGGAAATCAAAGTGTCACAACTGTGACAAATTTGGACATTGGGCTAGGGAATGCCCTGCTGGAAAATTCATTCAGAAGGCAAACTGTGCTAATCAGCTAGAGGTCTCAGGAAACCTGTTCTTTGCTAACAGTGCAATTAACAAACCCAAAGTCAATGGTGACTGGTATATTGACAGTGGATGCAGCAATCATATGACAGGGGATGTAAGTCTACTGATAGATGTGACTACTAATATAGCTGGGAAGGTACAAATGCCAAATGGAGTTCTTGAGAGTGTAGCTGGAAAGGGTTCTCTGGTAATTGAAACCAGTAAAGGGAGAAAATACATAAGAGAAGTCATGTATTTACCAAGCTTAAAGGAGAATCTACTTAGTGTTGGACAGATGGATGAGCACGGCTACTATCTACTCTTTGGAGGTGGAGAATGCAATGTATTTGATGGTCCAACACTAGAGAATTTGGTACTCAGTGTTAAGGTCAAAGGAAACAGGTGCTATCCTCTATCCTTAGTACCAAATGATCAACTGGTGTTAAAGACAAGTGTCATTCACAGCATGAAGATTTGGCATAGAAGATATGGGCATTTACATTTCAAAGGGCTAAAAGAGTTAAAGGATAGAGACATAGTGCATGGTCTGCCAAGCCTAGATGACTGTGAAGAAGTGTGTGAAGGATGTTAGTTAGGGAAGCAACATAGAGACAGTTTCTCTAAGGAAAAGGCTTGGAGAGCAAAGCACCCACTAGAGTTGATACATATAGACTTGTGTGGGCCTATGCAGACTGAATCTATGGCAGGAAATAAATACTTCATGTTACTGGTGGATGACTGTACCAGAATGAACTGGGTCTATTTCTTGCGGTATAAGTCAGAAGCATTCATTTGCTTCAAGAAGTTTAAGGCAATGGCTGAGCTACAAAGTGGGTTTAAAATAAAGAGTTTGAGAAGTGACCGAGGTGGTGAATTTTTATCTGCAGAATTTACAAAATTCTGTGAAACAGAAGGCATCCAAAGGCAGCTCACCGTGGGATATACTCCTCAACAGAATGGAGTGGTTGAGAGGAAGAATAGAACTGTGGTGGAGATGGCAAAGGCAATGCTTCATGAGAAAAGCATGCCATATTACCTATGAGCAGAAGCTGTACATACAGCAGTTTACCTTCTAAATAGGTGTCCTACAAAAGCATTAGATGCTTTAACTCCTTTTGAAGCTTATAGTGGTAGGAAACCAGGTATAGCACACCTGAAAGTATTTGGTTCCCTGTGCTATGTGCATGTGCCAAATGCACTGAGACAGAAACTGGATGCCAATAGTGCTAAAGGTGTATTTGTGGGGTATGGAACCTGTGAGAAGGGTTACAGAATTCTAGATCCACTGACAAAGAAGCTATTACTATCTAGGGATGTGATATTTGATGAAAATTCAGCTTGGGATTGGAACACCAATGCAGAGAAGTATGTGACTATGGAGTACACTACTATGGAAATTGAGAAGGAGCCCAGAATGACAAGGACTGTTACTGAACCTGTGACACCAGTAAATCAGGTACATGGTTCACCTGGAGGAAGTGTGGTGGATTCAGGAGAAAGCTGCAGAAGATCATACAGAAGTGGAGAAATTAGAGATACCTATGATCATACACCACTCAAGTGGAGAAATATAAATGAAGTGATTGCTCAATGCAATCTGTGCATTATAGAGCCTGAGAACTATGAAGAGGCAGCAAGGGATGAATCATGGAAGGAAGCTATGGAAAATGAGTTGTCCATGATTGAAAAGAATCAGACATGGGAACTAGTTGACAGACCTACAGAAAAGCCAATTATAGGGGTCAAGTGGGTGTTCAAAACCAAGTTAAACTTGGATGGTTCTGTGCAGAAAAATAAAGCAAGGTTGGTAGCTAAAGGATATGCACAGAAGCCAGGAGTAGACTACAATGAAACCTTTGCCCCTGTGGCAAGATTGGATACCATTAGGACACTCATAGCTTTGGCAGCTCAGAAAAATTGGCAACTATATCAGCTTGATGTGAAATCGGCTTTTCTAAATGGGATTCTACAGGAAGAGGTTTATGTAGATCAGCCCGAAGGATTTGTAGTAGCTGGAAAAGAAGATAAAGTGTATAGGTTGCATAAAGCCCTATATGGACTAAAGCAAGCACCCCGGGCTTGGTATGGAGAGATAGATGCCTACTTCAGCACATGTGGTTTTCAGAAAAGTCAGAGTGAGGCTACCCTCTACACAAAGGCAAGGGGAGTTGAAGGAATACTAATTGTGTCTATCTATGTGGATGATATAGTTTACACTGGCAGTAACAGTGAGATGTTGAAGGAATTCAAGACTGATATGATGCACAGGTATGAGATGACAGATTTGGGTTTACTTCATCACTTCTTAGGAATGGGGGTTATCCAAACTCAGTCAAGTATATTTATTCATCAAAAGAAGTATGCCACTTCTTTGTTGAGCAAATTTGGACTTGCTGAATGTAAACCAGCAGCTACACCATTGGTAGCAACTGATAAGCTCAGCAAGGAGGATGGAAGTGGACCAGCCAATGAAGAAGAATACAGAAAACTTGTGGGAAGTCTCTTGTACTTAACTGCCACTAGACCTGATCTCATGCATGCTTCAAGTCTATTAGCTCGGTTTATGCATGGTCCCACAAAGAAGCATTATGGGACTGCAAGGAGGATCCTGAGATATGTGAAAGGTACTTTGGACTATGGGATTGAGTATGTTAAAGGAAAGAAGGCTGTGTTAATAGGCTACTGTGACAGTGATTGGAGTGGGTCTGTGGATGACATGAAGAGTACTTCAGGCTATGCTTTTAGCTATGGCAGTGGTGTGTTTTCTTGGGCTTCAGTGAAACAGCACTGTGTAGCACTGTCAACTGTAGAGGCTGAATATGTGAGTGCAGCAGAGGCAACAGCACAAGCCATCTGGTTGAGATTCGTGTTAGAAGATTTTGGGGAGCTTCAAACTGAAGCTACACCTCTGCACTGTGATAACACTTCGGCTATTGCTATCACAAGAAACCCAGTGTTCCACCAGAAGACCAAGCATATTGATAGAAGATATCACTTCATCAAAGATGCTCTACAAGAAGGTGTGATTGACCTACTCTACTGCCCTACCAATGAACAGCTTGCAGATATTTTTACCAAAGCTCTACCTAAGGATCGGTTCAACTACCTCAGAGAGAGACTTGGAATCAAATCAGCTCAAAGTTTAAAGGGGAGTGTTGAATTATAAACTTTGATCTATTTATGGTTATAGAATGATTAGTTGTGCTTAATTTGTGTATCCACTTAGACTAGAAAATGTCAAGTGTAAGAGAGTGATGAGGCTAAGAATATGCCTCTGTGTAATTGTGGTCCTAAGTGAAAGAAGGCCACGTGTACTGTGTGCAGAAATTGTGTGATCCTATAAAAAAAAAGGATCATGCTTCATATATAAAAATATTCCTCTGAATTCCAATTTGAGAGTGCACAACAAAAATATTCTTTCTGTTACTATCCTTTCTTCTTCCAAAAGAAACGCAGAAAACCATCTAAGAAATCCATAAACACTAACACTTTAAGGCCAGTTTTAACATCATGCTGAGCCTCCAATGTATTGTTGTGTTAAAAATATTGTGATTGCTATTCATAATTAAATACAAAATAATCCAAAATGGTTTAAAGTGGTTGGTGAACTTGAGCTGACGAATTGTAAACTAACTTTGTGTTTTGTAACTTGGGATTATAAGTGTAGAGGAAAATGTTCTAAACCGCTAGAGCTACAAGTTCCTATAGTTTCATTCTTTGTAGACGGACATTATAACATCTAAGCTTCTTGTTTGGGGACGGCATAATGGCATATCTGTCAACTTAAGTTTGATAAGTCCACAATGGCCAAAAAAAAAAAAGTTTGATAAGTCCACATGTATCAAGCAAGAGTGATGGAAATAACTTATCTAATCCGTTGTTATTAGGGGATGTTGCATCACCTTTCTTTATGTGATGCCACATCCCCAATAACGGGACAGACGAGTCTCTCTCAAGAGTGAAACATACACCTTAGTTATAATACTTAGGATTTGGGCCTTACAATTTATTTGTGTTATTTGCTTAGTTGAACCTTATTTGCATGTGTCAAAAAATGAACCTTATTTGCATGTGTCATTGTCCACCAAATTCAAAGATTTGCATAAAAAATGTGGTACTTGTTAAAGGGAAAAAATTAACAATTCAGATCTTGAAATGACCCTCTTATCCGGAATCCAATAATAATAATGATTTTCATCTACCTAGGCAGATAATTAGGTATCAAAATGGCATTCTTTTTAGCTAGCTAGGTAGCTAGGGAACCTTCCCATATGCTATCCTGCATGTATTTCATATATTTTAACCAGCCATGTTCTGATAATTAAAAAATAATAAAATAAAAAAAAACCAGCCATATTGAGCTTGTAATTACTGTATTACCCGACGGCTTTGAGTTGTGACTTGTGAGTAGGCATCCAAAGCTCGCACAACTGATTAAAGAATAAATTCCATTTCCCATTTAAACAAACAGTTTTCAGCTTATTTATTTATTTTTCTTTTGTTAATAATCTGTCAGAGAAGAACCAAAATAAACTATGAACAGCAGTCAGCAGTCAGCAGTCACGTAAATTGTAATGCATATGGGGTCCATATGTCACATGTACGCCACGTGTCATGGTCTGCTCCTTCTGTTTATTAGCTAATTAATTAGTATAGACTGATGTGTATATCTAATAGCCTAGTGTTCAATTTCAAACATATATATATATTTAATTAATAATGAAACCATGTAAGGACGAGAACAGTAGTAGTACTGGCACTGCATAAAAAGTTAGAAACTGCACTATTCTTTATTTCTTTATTCACCAAGAATCAATAAATTATTACAGAGAGCATGTGGTATGGTGCAAGGCTGCAACTTACAAGTAGTAGCTCGTACCACTATGCATGGGGCTTTGTAGATACATAGCCTTTGTTCTTTCTTTTTTTTCTTTAAGAAAAAAAGTTTCTATCTAACTGCATATGTAAAATATATGACTGCATGCATATGATCATAAATTAATTTATACTATTCTATATATATATATATATAGAATCATATGCAAAAGCTTTGGATTTGATTGGTTTAAGGCGTGCAGGATAATAACGTCTGGGGAAGCCTAAAGCCTGCAGTACACAAAGCCACGGCCCCGGGCATTAATTAAACCAATACTATAAAATTCCTGCCAGTTCTTTGTATATTAATTAATTGTAATTTAATTTACTGTTAATTAAAATTAGGTAATCGTTCTTATATATAGTAATATATATTAGTAGTACAAATCTTCTGATCTTATGTATATATGTCCAAAATTACTTGGGTTTATGGTTATGTTTAATTAATTTTCTAATATAAGTTTTAAATGTTAAGCATATATTAATCCCACAGTAGATAGGTAAAGCCAGTAATAAGGCATTAAATAGTAGCTGCATTCCTCCACTTAATAGTTTAAGCTTTTAGGGTAAATATTTAATACGGTTTCAAAGCCATAAGTGTAGGTTATCCTTAAAAAAGACCTCACATATGAATTGACACAAAAAAAACAGTCTCACGTGAAAAGAGTTTTGAGCATTAGTCACACAGATGAACAAAGTAACTATAAGGTCATGAATACCTATGGAATCTCTCAACTAATAGATTAAACTTTTCGAATGGATATATTCAACATTAAATACTAAATTCTAAATTTAAAATGCTTAACACCAAAGTACAGTATCATTTTTTTTTTCTTTTACAAGCACAGTATCAGTACATAAAATTTCAACAAAAATCATGTATATATTAGACGTCGCACTACTGCAACATAAGTTATCTTTGACTAATTTCTTGTTGAATACAAATCTTCTATCTATTTTTGTTGAGGGAGGCTATGCAAACCACTCTTTTGTGCTGAGTTGACCACCCTAATAAATTTTTTTCAACTTTTTCCCTATTTTACCCTTTATTACAAAAACATGATAAAATCACCCCGATGCATTCGGTGGTTATCTATCGAAATATCCACTAATGTTCGTCAGATAAATGTCGAATAAATACAAATATTTCGACAGATAACTGTGTAATGCCTTTTTCATTTCCATTCGGTAGTTATCCACCGAATAATCCACCAATGTTCAATAGATAACTGTCGAATAATCATAAATATTTCGGTAGATAACTGTCGAATGATCCAACGAACAAAATTGAAATTTTTTTGTTTTAAGGGTAAAGTTGAAATTTTGAAATAGGGTGGTCAATTTAACAATTTATGGTGGTCTGAATAGCATAGGCCATTTTTGTTTCACCTTTAATTTTAGACATTGTGTATTATAAATTTAAAAATATTTGAGAAAAAAAAAAAATTTAAAATACTATTTTGGTGTACGTGGGTATTCCTTTCTTGTCATATATGCTTGGGATCACTATGACTCGGAAGACTGATGATGTATCATGTATGTGGTTGTACATGAATGTACGACCTGGAATTGTGATTAATTGTGACTTGATCTGAACCAACAAAGTTGTCTCCATGACAAAAGAAACCAAACAAAACAATGGTAAGAGAAAGTCGACCGCATTAATTCGCATGCCAAAATTGATGATTTATCGTCATTTTCAGTTAATTAGGTCATCACTTCATTGATCCCACATTAGGCATATATATCCAAGCTTCCCACTTGCATGCACTAATTTACTTTCAATTATATATATATATATATACGTACACGCTGGAAAAGAAAGAAAAGAAAAACAATAAAAAGTCATCAAGGCAATTCACTAATGTTGAAGTTGACAAGCATATATTAGAAAAGAAAAAAAGAGAAAAGTTTGCATGCATTTTGATTAATGATTATTAATGCTATAGCTTTGCTAGCTGCGTATGGATGGATGGATGGATGTAAATGCTGATTGATATTTAATTAATTATTAGAGGGATTTAATTTGTCCTGTCGTTTAAATTATTTATGAATGAAATTGCAGCATATGGATCCCGTATGATCGATCAATCATCACCAGTTTCTGTAGCGATGAATTAAGCACGTAAAGGGCATCATCCGCCTAAATGCCTAATACTAAAGTTGCTTTTGTACGGATATTGTCTTCTACTTAACAATTTAATTCATCAATAAAAAAAAAATAAGATTTGGTGTTGAGTTGTATTAGAGCCACCGACACATATTCCAACTTTATAAATCTCAATTAATATGTTAGTTTTTCATTTATTTAATTTTGGACCCATACTATGCAACAGCCTGAACTCAGGTATGCCACAGCGACACCTACCTTAAAGATACTTGAAACCTTAATCATGTACGTAACTTGAGTTTTAAAAATACAAATACTCCCAAAAAAGATTAAGCCCTTTGATTTAGTATAAATTTATAATAGATTGAATCAAAATATTTAAATACAAAGCAGAAAAATGAGAGTCAATTTCAACTTTTCATAAAAGATTGACCAACTCCCAAGGTAACAAAATTTCAGGATAACCTTGAAGAGTACAACTACAACACTCAAAGCACAAAAGAGTCGATTAAAGGATTTCAAAATCACAAGCACTATTTTCCAAAAAAGAAAAAGGTAAATAGATTTAAGGAACCAACAAATTAAGTGAGAATCACCAATTATGGGCCGACTTAGGAAAAAATTAAATGGAATCACTAATAATAAAGTAAGAAGTTGACAAGTTCACTGATTTTACTTTACATGACCTCTGTCCAAATTTGTCTATTCATCATGCGTTGTTCCCTGTAACTACGTCAAGTAACAAGGAACAAGAGAAAGTAGCATACGTTCATAGCTAGATTCCTCTCATGAGACCCTATCCAAGGTTTGAAAACATTTTCGTAAACGTTTGGATCCCTTTGGAAATCTCTTAAAGCAACAATGCACAACAAAACCTTAGGTTGTAATCTTTAGGAACAAAAACAATTACCATGCTCACACAAATTTTGCAAACGTTTATAATTAGAGCTCTCGAGAAATCATACATAATGATCGAACACCAAGAATTGGGCCAACTACTCTTATTTAAATGAATGTTTGTATTGTAGCAAGAGTATTCATATAAAAGGTATGCACCGCATAAGCTAGCCTCCTAACTGGTCAAATCAACTAGCTTGTTCGTATTATACCCCTTCAGAGGTTTAGGGATCAAAACACAAGGTCATGAAACACATGAACTTTTACTCTCAAGTCATCCAAAATAAAATAGATATCCTAACAGCAAATATTGTATTGTAAAACCGTACAACAGATGGAAATCAAAACCAATGCAACTTTCGCATACAACAACATTTAAAGCATGCACAAAAAAGGTCTCTAAATAGGGTGTGAGATTCCCCCTACCTGGTCCAATGGCTCTTGTATGTGTCCCCATGTCCAATCTGAATCCAACTTTCTTTTTGCCATGTCAATGTGTCTTCCTTCGGTAATTGGTGTTCCTAAGTCTGCCAATAGTGACGAGTTCAAGTGTACACTTGAAATGATGACAAACATGTTTGTTGAAAATATTATATTTGTCTATTTAATTGCTCAAAATTAGATATGTTAATTGTTTCCTATGTTGTTTAATTTTTTAAGAGATCGATGATTTCTGAAATTGAAAATTTGAATTGTTAAAATACAATATGGAGTGGGCTCTATAAAAAATGTCTTAAGTAAAATTATTTGAGGTATCCTTTAACGGAACTCTCAATATGTATATGTATAATATATAAATTAATGCATTATGGCCAAAATATATATAAATTAATACATGCATGAGGTTCTAGGTACCTTGGTACTTGTACATGAAATGTTGAAAGAAAGTGGGGAACAACAAACAAGTAAGCACAATAGTCTTCGAGTACGTAGCACTCCTTTGAGATTATATGCAATCTTTCTGCTTAAATTTTAATAGATTATTTATAGCAATGTGATCCAAACTATCACCCTCTTACTTCCCAAACTTCAATTTGTCTTGAATTATTTATATCCATTAAAACTTCATTTATGTGTTTCCTTTTTGGGTGGTACGTTTAATTAGAAACCCAAGATGAGCAAAATAGTTAAGTCAAACCCCAGCTAGCCCAAAACTTAAGTAAAAACTCAAATTGTCCACCGAGCGCTTGGCAGATGGACTGTGTGCATTTGCAACCTAAAACATGCATTTACAACTTTAAAACATATTATATACAATCTAAAAAGATGCATTTGCAATCTAAAAAAGGCATTTACAAGCTAAAAAGATGCATCTGCAACCTAAAAATGTGCAGATACATCTGCATCCCTTGAGCGCTCGGCAGGGTATCAAGGTAGTGCATTTTTCCTTCTTCGTCTGCTCGTACACGGATAGATTGGGCTAAAACTTAATTTTTTAATTGGTTAGGTTTGTAGTTAAAATTTTTTCAAAAACTGGGTTTATGAGTAATTTATTACTCTATTTTTTTCTATTCCATCAGCTCGGATATAACTTTTTCATATTAATTGTCATATGACTCATCATAAGTCATAAGAGAGTTCTCATGCACTTGGAAGAAATCTTAACCTAATAACTTGTTGTAATGCTATATATATTATGAGCGCTCTAAAATTAACTTATTAGTAAGTTAATACGAGGCTAACCACTTTTTTGGACCCACCACTTGAGTAATTTCAAAATTTGAACCATCCATTTTTAGGCTTCACTTCAAAGATTATCATTGCAAAAAATCAACCAAATCATAAACTATTTAGTTAATTATCTAGTTGTGATAAAATAAATAGGCAAACACTATATTTCGATAAAAGTATATAAATGGTTGTTATTATAATCAAATGGCTAAAAGACTTCCGATTTAAGAGATTTTTTATAGAGATAATCTCTTATATATAACATTATAACATTATATATATAACATTATATATATATGATGTCCCATACATACATACATACATACATATATATATATAAGAATGTTATAAAATTAACTGGTTAGTAAGTTAATGCAAAGCTAATCACCATGTTGAGCCCACTGCACATTGTAATCTCAAAATGCAAACTATGTATACAAGAATGTTCTAAAACTAATTGATTAATAAGTTAATACAAAACTAACTATCATTTTGGGCTCACTACACATTGTAATTTCATTATCCAAACCGTTGATATTTTAGGTCTCTATCCAAACCGTTGATGTCTCATACATACATACATACATACATACACATATATATATACAAGAATGCTCTAAAACTAACTGGTTAGTAAGTTAATACAAAGCTAACCACCATGTTGGGCCCACTGCACATTGTAATCTCAAAATGCAAACTTTGTATATAAGAATGCTCTAAAACTAACTTATTAGTAAGTTAATACAAAACTAACCATCATTTTGGGCTCACTACACATTGTAATTTCATTATCCAAACCGTTGATATTTTAGGTCTCTATTCAAAGATCAATCTTGCAAAAAATCTACTAAATCATAAATCATTTAGCTATTGGATTATCATTACAATCATTTCATGTTTTATTAAAAAACTTGTGTTCATTCATTTACATGAGCACAATTAACTTACTAATAGTTGACTAAATGATTTTCGATTTTGTTGATTTTTTGTAAGTATGATCTTTAAATGAGAATTTAAAAAATAAATAGTTTTAATTATGAGATTACATTGTGTAGTTGACTAAAAATGATGGTTAGTGTCGTATTATCTTAGCACTCATGTATATGTATATATATATGTACAGGCTCCTTCTATTGAGGTATACCTCAATTTATTTATGTTGAGGTATGACCTTGTTGGGGCCCACACGAGTCGTTTTGTATCGATCTGAACCATTCACAAGGATCATCTTCATTGATAGATCATCCTTGCAAAAAAATTAGTCAAATTGGAAATCATTTACCTATCTAAATTTGACAAAACAAATGGATGGTTTCATCGAAAATATTTGGTTCGTTAATTTATTTGATCAAAGTTAGATAGACAAATTATTCCTGATTTGACTAATTTTTTACAAGGATGAACTATCAATGGAGATGTAAAAAATGAACGGTTCGGATCAACACAAATGACTCGTGTGGGCCATAATAGGATTTACCTCAACATAAATAAATTGAGGTATACCTTAATAGAAGGAGTCTATATATATGTATGTATGAGACATCCTTAATTAACTTGATCATTAATTTATGGTCTTTTAACTGAAAAGCCCCTAATTTATACTTTACCCACTCAAAAATCATCATATATACGGAGGAATTTCACCCTTAAGGACAAAAATATGCCGAGTGCTTGGTACTGCGCTACAGAAGACTTTTTTGCATTTTCTTGTAGTGCAATAACTGCAATTACACTTATATCTCTCTTTAAAAAACTCAAACTTCTAAATCTTAACTTCATGAATCCTCTAAAACATAGTAAATCACGCTTAACACACTCAAATATGACCTAATTAACAGTAAAAAACAATTATCAACATGTACAAAATAGGGAAAAATATATATTATGCACTGTAGTAACACTTGAAACTGTTACTGTACTACAATAGCCGAGTGCTTGGTGAACAATGCCGATTGCTTGACACTGTTTTGCTAAAACCGTGTGTCTGTTAACGTGTTTTTTGGGGCTTTTGAGTTAGAAAAACAAAAAACCTCACTTTTAAATCTTTCCAAAAATTTTTAGAGATTTTTCAATATTTTCTTATTAATTTATTTAGGCAGTACTTTCCCCCCCCCCGTCTCTCTCCCTCTCAACTCATATAATTTATAGGCATTTTACATTTTACCCACTTGAGTTTTGGACTCGATCTCATTTCATCACTTAAAAAAAATTGTGCCAATTTATCACATGAATTAAAAATTGTGTTAATTTACCACATGAATTAAAAACTTGTTGCAATATACTACCTCTAGCTCATTTTGTTTAAACTTTTGTTAAGAATAATGGTGTTTTCGTCTTTTTCAAGTTCCTATTGTTAGAAAAAAAAAATGATTTTTTTACACTTTACCCTCTTTGACACCATAGAAAACTAACTTGAGACCAAAACACCTTTATTTTCAACAGAAATGTAGATGAAATGAGCCCGAGGTGTTGCATTGCAACAAATTTTTAATTACGGTAGTAAATTGACATAATTTTTTTTTAGATAGTGAATTGAGATTGATTTCAAATTTCAAGTGAGTAAAGTGTGAAAAAACTTAAATTATATGCATTATAAGTTTTGAGTGATCTAACTGTGATGCCTTGTCGCATCAGAAAATGGCATTTAGATTTTGGGCCCTGGTTGACCTGTGTTGCAAAATACAAACAATTAGGGCTGGGTCGGGTTGACTGAAAAACGAGGCCGAGCCTGAAACCGGCTCAACCGATATTAGAAAAAATCATGTCGAAAGAAAACTATACCGGAAGTTAGGTTTGACTACCGAACCGGGAGGTTCAGACTCGGTCCCGGTTCTCATATCCTTAAACCATCAGTAAACTGAACCGAACCAAATATACTTAACAAATCATTTAAATAATTCATTTTTATACATTTCTAATACATTTCTAATAAATAATTTATAATTTTATATAATACATTTCTATAATTTATATAAAACATATATAAATTTTTAAACCCTAAACTCTAAACTCTAAACCCTATAATTTTAATTTATATATTTTTTAATAGATATACATATATATATAAACTAATTAAAAATACCCTAAACCATAATATTAATATATTATACTAAATTAGTAAATTCTAAACCCTATATATCATTATAATTTATATCCTATATCAGTATGTATATCTCATACCCTAAGCCCTATTGTGTGATTCATTGTTGTGGTTTATACTTTATATCATATATGGTATATAATTAATATACCATATATGGTATTATGGTATATAATTAATATATCATATAGTATATAACTATATACTTATATACAATATACTTATATAGGACATGGTATTATACTATTATGGTATATATTACTATATTAGTATATTACTATATTAGGACATGGTATTATGGTATATAATTAATTTACTATATAGTATATACTTATAAGTCTTATATAGTATATATAATAGTATATGGTATTATACTATTATACAATTATATAGTTATACTATATACTTATATAGGGTTTGGGGTTTAATACAATAATACCCTATATGTATATCACTATATTGTATAGACTATATACTTACAGTCCTATATAGTATATAACTATATACTTATATAGTATATGGTATGATGGTATATACTATATTCATATACTATATAGTATATCCTATAGTCCTATACCCCAAGGTTATTTTTGGATATGTATAATATTTTTATTAAGATATGAAATAAATTAAAAAACATATAAACTAATAAAAAATATACTAAAAAACATATGTAATAAAAATAAAAAACTCCAAAGCCCACCCAAACCCCAATTCAAACCCCAAAATACACAAAACCCTAAACCAAACCCCAAAATACCCTAATGTCTTAATTAAAAAAAAAAAGACTTAAACAAAACTAAGTTAAGTCAACATACCTAATTTTTTTCACTGTGCCTCTCTCATTCTCGAATTTGCCTCATCTCTCACTCTCTGCCTCCTATCTCAGTCTCTGCCTCCTCTTTCATTCTATGGCTCCTTTCTGTGTCAAGATCCTCTCTGGCTTCTCTCTGTGTCACGATCTCATTCTCTGCCTCTTCTCTCAGTCTCGATCCATGTAAGTAATCGATCTCACTTAGTCACTTTTCTCTCACACTCTCACTTTCTCTGTAATTCCATAGCTCTCTTCTCACTGATCTCTATGTGTCTCTGTTCTCCACAGCATCGCTCGTCACCAGTACCACCACCTTACAAAGCAGCATCGCTCGTCACCACCACCTCCGCATGTAAGAGTTAGGGTTTGCATCAATTTAAGGGTTAGGGTTTGAGGTCAATATTGGGGATTAAATGGATTAATAATTAATTTAGGGTCTGAGGTTTCAGGTTTGAGTCAATTTAAGGATTAGGGTTTGGGGTCAATATTGGGGATTAAATGGATTAATAATTAATTTAGGGTTTCAGGTTTCAGGTTTGAGTCAATTTAAGGGTTAGGGTTTGGGTCAATATTCTGGATTAAATTGATTAATAATTAATTTAGGGTTTGGGGTCAATATTGGGGTTTGAATCAGTTTAGGTTAGGGTTTCAGAATTGATGATTTATTAATCAATGTAGGATTCTTTGCAAGGTTGAAGAGCTTGTTGGTGCTGCTGCCTGCTGCTTAGCCTGCTTAAGGTATGTCGTATGCCCTGTAATTTTGATAATGATTTTATGATTGAATGATTGTTGGTGTTGCCTGCTGATTGTGTGATTCATTGTTGAACTACTGATTTTGATTCTTTGAAATTTGATGCTGCTTACTGCCTACTGATTGTGTGATTTTAATGATTGAATGATTGTTGGTGCTGCCTGCTTAAACACTTTTTGAACTAAGTTATCTTGCTAACTTAGTTATTTTGCTTAACTGCCAAAGTAAGTTATTTGTTTATTAATTGATTAATTATACTTTGATTCAGATGCTGCAAAGATTATGAATATGTTTGGAGTTTGAAGGATGCTGCAAAGGTTTAACATTTCTGTTGCACAGGTTTTGAAGGATGCTGCAAAGGTTTTTATTAAGTTGATTTGCAAGTCTACAATTTTTTGGAGTTGGTATGTAGTTTTTTAGAGCCGGTCTGCAATTTTTTGGTGCTGGTCTGCATTTTTTTTTGGAGCTGGTTAGCCTACTCTATAGTTTTTTTGTTTGTAATTGAATTGGTAATTTGGTTTTTGGTTTGTAAATCAATTAATTTGGTTTTGGAGGTGGAGCTGAAGCTGGTCTGCAGTTGTTTGCTACTTTGCTAGTTTATTTTTTAATGAGTTTGTAATTATATAAGTTGGTTGTGACGCCCCGAAACTGGGAACACCACAGCGGCACCCGTCTAAAACATCCTGAAACTATAATACCCCTTACCCCGAGTATTATATTCTCAAGCTCTCTAAAACGAGTTAAGCCCTTTTTATTGAAGAACCCGGGTTGGATCAGAGTAGTAAAAATACAGCGAAAGAAATTACTGAAAATGCCTCACATTATAAATAATAGTAAAGAGTACCAACCCGTGAGGGTTATATGTTTCAAATACACTAACCCTAATGCTACATAATAAACAATAGATAAACAGATATGTTAGAATAGTCTAACCCACGCCAGAGTGATTCAGTCTTGAACAAAGTGGTGCAACAAATTGGACTCATGGATAACCATTGGGATATGCCACCTACGAGGATGAAAGAGAAACACCACCATGGATCCAAAGAAAGGATCTAAACCAGATAGCAAGGCTGAAACTGACAAGCTGCAAGTGCCACACCCACGACCTCAATCTTGGTCTCCAACAACTGGATTATCTGCACTCACAAGAGTACAGTAGGGGGTAAGCGTCACATACGTTCATCGCTTCCCCTCGAGGGAAAATCCTGGTTAGTTTTGAAACAATACTTGAAAATATAGGATTTCAAGGAAAACAGTTTAAAAGCAATGCACACTCAAAACAGGGTATCAATACCAATAATATTGTAACTAAGGCCAGTAATGATAAAAGTAATTATGCCAATAATCCGTGAGTAAAGTCTTTGCATGCTCATACATCTTTTTCAGTGAAAATCCTTCATGTCACGTGACATAGTTCAGAAACATACCTGCAACCGATCACATACAGGCCAACCGCCAGTATCGAAAATTCAACCACCACCTCGATACTGTGGTGAGAGTATCCATTTACTTGGTAATACCACATTGGTTAGCCTCCCCAGAAGGACATTCGACTAACCAGTCCGTACTTACCCCTCCGGAGGTTTAGGGGATCGAAGCCCAAGGTCACAACACGTGCCCGTTACTCTCAGGTCGTCCAAGGTATCACACAGAAAATCACACAAATATGCCATACAAAAATCATGCACATTCTCTGTGAAAGATATTTTCATATACATATAGTACGAAAATAAGCAGGAAATCCAATAACCGGGATATGGTACCTTCCCTCTACCTGTTTTACCCAAGTGTGTCCCTTGCCTGGTCCATTTCTTGTGTCTAGGTCCCACTTGTACCTGTTGAGAAACTGGAGATCCGAATCCGACAACAGCTATTAAGAACGTACTAAACGTATTCTCGACCTTGTCTGTTAAGACCAAGTAAAATCTAGAGGTTTGGCACTAGCGTAACTTGCTAGGCTTCTCTAAATTCTTAATCCGGCATGACCCTGCTCCCCGAGGCAGACAGTCATGTCAGACCGTGTTGTTTTCTAAGTTTATTTTAATTTATTGTCGAGGAGGTTGACAAGATAGGAACCTTACAACGTGACCAGGTTAGTGCATGAGGAAATTGAGGGAGATCTGGCTCAGTACCCAACGCATGTATGCTCATGGACTGACCTTAGTCATCACGTTATTTGGTTACCACTAATATGGCCTCAATATTTATTAAGTTCATTTAATAATAACAGTTAAATGATGTTTCGTCTATAACTACCACTTAAACAACAGCAGATTAAATAAGCTGGGTTAAGGGTATACCTGTTGAAGAATTCCCACGGGCAGAGTCTCGTTATTACTAGACTTTCTAAGTAATAATATTAAAATAGCCTAATTAACAAGAGATTTATTTAACAAAATTTTAGCAGAAATTCGACAGGGATCAAGAAATTACCTATGAAGCTCAGAAATTATTTTTTTAAAACTTCACCAAAACATAGCCTTCACACTACTAGAATTGAAGAGCTTATCGCCAAGATCGCGTAGGCGAAATCGGATCGTCGATTGGAGCTCTAGAACTCAAGATAAACTCAAAACAAGATTGAAGAACAGAGAGAAGCTCTCTCTTGGGAAGCGTGGGGCTGAATTTGTGAGAATCAGCTGGGGTTCACGCCACTATTTATAGGGAGAGTGAGTGAGTCAACTCGGTTCATCCGAGTTGACCGGGTTGACTCAAGTCAACCGTTACAAAATGGGCCAATGAGGAAGTGACACGTGGCATGTGCACTAACACTTGGCTGCACATGCAGCCATCAGATCTTGCTGCCATGCAGTGATGGATGCTCCAGATCGTGCCACGTGGCGCGATCTGGTGATTTTCTATTTTATTTTATTTTTTCTATATTTTTTAACTTCAAAAATTAATTAAAAATAGCTTGGGACTCAGAAAAATATCCCGAAAAATACTACGGACTCTTATCGACTAGTAGTAATTAACTATAAGGTCAAATTACCAATTTGCCCTTTGAAAAAATTTTCAAAAATTTCAAGCTGCACAAACTAGGATAAAACGCTTTTAAAAATGAAATTTTGGAAAATTCATAAAATAATTTTCCGGACTCGGAATAATACGAGACTTGCTCCGTTGGGTTCGTGAGTAAAAGTACCACCTTTTAAAGGTCTAACTTGGGTCAAAACTCTAGTCAAAGTTGGTCAAACAATTAAAGCTTAAGGTGAAAAATACGATTTTCCGCTCAACAATTTCTAGAAAAATTCTAGAAATTAAAGAAAAATTTCAAAATAAATTTGGAAAATTTTGGGTCTCACATTGGTACTTGTAAATTTGATTTATGTAGATTGTAGTAGTTAGCAAAAAACATGGAAGTTGTCATATTTGAACATTTATAAGATATTATTATCATTTCTCTTTGAACATTTAAATATATGTATTAATGTATGTATGATTACAGTTTTATTATAGATTAAGATGAATCATTATTATGAATGTATGATTACAGCTTTATAGGTCTTTGAATTACAAAATTAGTTAATTAGAACCTCAAAAGTGGCCTTGAGTAAATGAAGTCAAAGCCCAAAAATGACACAAAACGTGGCCCAATATGTGTTCGGTCTAGGTCCATGTCCGAGCCGAGTCGACTGGATTCTTCGGTTGACCGGACATCGGCTTATCGGCTTACCGGTCTTGATCTCAGTTGCCATGGAGGCTTATCGGAGGGATTCGGTTTGGTCTTCAGTTTAAATGTTTCGGTTCGGTTACAAACAACACATGTATATTATTTATATATATTAATGAATTTAATTTCCAGAGCTAATTAATATATGGCTTTGGAGAAAAGGGGTCCTAGTTGACAACATGAAAATTGATGACCAAACCCCACCTTGCGTGCTAGCAAACCTTTAATGCATTATTCCAATCTGTTACAAATGGACCACCACATGATCGGTCGATCCTATTAGATGCAATATGTAGGCATATTTTGATCCATCGATCATATATATGCATGGGCTAGCTAGCTTCTCTTATCTTCTGGATTCTCAAACAATATATATTCCTATATGTGCATCAACCAACCATTAATTTGTCCATTATTAATTAGTTGTGATTTTATTGTCCACAAGGGAAAGTAGGTAGCAATTAGGCAACCAGCAGCGACCTAGTACGTATATATTATATATACGTGTGCTAGCTAGCTACTACAAATTTAATTTAATTTAATTTGTACGTACTACTCCTATGTATCAAAATTGATTAATGGCTAATTATAAACATATAATTCCATTGTCAATGTACGTATTAATTAACATTTAACATCATATCAATAATTACCGGTACTAGTTGTAGTCTATGACTCTAAAGCTAGGACTGGTGGAATCGATCGAGATGAAATTAAACTTAAAAGCCAGAAATTAATTGACATTAACCAAGGGAAGGGTGAAGAGTAATTAACACACAGAAGCATTGAAGCATATATGCATGGTTGTTAAACATATATACCTTCACCTAAAAAAAAAAAGAATTATGTTGTATATATTTATTCCTTACTTCAGCATATAGGAACGTCGTCTCCATGGACCATATATAGTCCATCCGTCAAGCAATATTTGGCAAATATTCGGGAAGGAACATGCTTGTAACATCAAGATATCGTGGGCCATACATAAAATTCCCTCTTTAAGTCTAATGTCTTACAGTTTTAATGTGGCTTGATAAGAAAAAGCCTTCTTATTTAAATCCAACATATAATTTACTTGTATTTTATTTGGTGCCAAAGTTTATGCATATTTTGTAGCCTTTTTGTCAAATCTCATCATCAAATTACTTACAATATGGCATCCATTTCAAATTGAACTTGGTTATCTGGAAATCTTGATGCCATAATGTCTTTCAAATCCTCCTAGCTAGTGTGTATCAATTCAATTTGCGAGAATAGTTAGTGTGTATCGTCTTACGAGAATAGAGTATGGTATGGATCAACCGGAAGAGATATGTCAAGAATGTAAAGGAGGTAGGATGAACAGTTGGTAAAATCTAATATGGATCATATATAGAAATATAAATGAATACAGTAAGTTCCATCATTTATGTGGTTACTTCTTAAACGGTGAGGTCCTCTCTATATTCCGGAAATTTATTAACATTTTCTGATAAAAGTACAGTGTGAATAAGAAAACAAAAAATTGTCTATTCTAGTCCTATCATGAATCTCATAAAGAGATTTGTTGTTCCTGAACTTCTTGTTAAATGCATTATTTTCTTTCTAACTTTCAACACCTTTTATAATCTTAATCTATTACCACACCCTCTTCACCACTTAATCTAACCTCAATATGAAAGATAATAATATTAATCATCCCATAAAATAAGGTTAGTTCAGATAATACTGTTTTGATTCTAGTTTCTTTAAACTTATTGAGATTATTCTGATCCGTTGTATATTGTCCTCACATAGGACTATAAATAGTTTCTTTTTGAGTTGTTGTAGCTCATCTTTATGTTATCATTCCCATTTCAGATTAGCTCGTAACACAAGTTGGCTTGGTTTGAACATTTTGGCTGTGATATAGTCATATAGAAGGAAGATCTGGTTATCATATGAAGAATTATAGTGCTAGGTTAATGTTGTCTCTTTTGAAGACATAGGCATATGGTTGTTTGCAATATAGTTTTGGAGTATTAAATATCAAAACCACTCTTTTGAAGTAAATTACTAGTTGGTACAAATGAAAGTATGTTTTTTCATATTTGGACTATGAAATAGTTATGCTATGTAATAACCTAGTCTAAATTTTAAATGGACTATATTAACAATATAAATTGATTATTTCTCTTAAGAGAAGTTTGTGCTCACATTCTCAAATTTAGGCAAATTTGGATGGGAGTTCTCACATTTAAATTAGAGAATGGATTATGGAGGACTTAACTCAAATGTGGCTCAAGTTAAGGAAAATAAAACTTATTTATTATAGGTGTAAGTATTTTATGCCTATTTCTCTTATCACATGATAAGTCAAATGACAAGAAAAATAGAGACAATAACAAAACAACAAAGGTATAAACTCCCTTATCAAAAAATTTTACTCAAAATTCAAAGAGGTTTTATTTAATCCAAAAATGAAAAAGAACACAACCTATATTGATGGGGGCTCTCAATTAGTCAACGCAGTCAGCAAATATGATTATAGGAGGGGGATAAGAGAGAGGATAGCTCTTTTGTTCATTCGGAACCCGTAGTCCTTAGTCCTGAGTCCTGAGAGAGAGCTGTTTGTTGATTCGGAACCCTTACTTTGGGGACAAAAAACCAATGAAATTATTGAATGAGAAAAAAAAGAAAAAGAAAAAAAGAAGCTCTTTTAAGTTTTANTGTTTTATCTTTGCCCTCTCTCTCTCTCTCTCTCTCTCTCTCTCTCTCTCTCTCTCTCTGCCTAATAGACTAATAGTCCACCAGAGGCGGAGGCCCAGTCCATTTTATAGCTCCCTTTTGCCCTCTCTTTCTCCCTCTCTCCACACGCAGCAATTAAGAAGAAGCCATGAGCAGCGCTCTTTCTACAGTGCCTCTCCTTTTTCACTGCCAAAGCAAAGCCCCTCAACTCTGATCCTTCAAATAAGGTACTCTTTTTGGCCTTCTCTCGCTTTTCCTTTTAGGTCCTCGCGTTTGTGTTGATGGGGTTGCGTTTCTTTGCGTTCTAGACCTGCTTTTCGCATCTGGGTCTCTCTCTGCTTTTGGATCTGTCTTGGGGTTTGGCTGAAAGCTACGGTTTTGTGATTATAGATCTGGGTTCTATGTAATTGTCCCTTGATCAACTTCATTTACTTGGTTATGCTAATTCATCTATTTAAGGTGGTTACTATCTCTCTATAAAGTATAAACTGCATTAGCTACTAGCTATTTTTCTGAATTTACCTTACCGCTTCTTTGCTTCCTTTATGTATGTCTGAATTTTTTTAATTTCCGTAATTCTATTTTTCTTCTTCTTTCTATTGGTGGGTGGGTAAAACGGGTGGGTAATGCGTATTCAGTTTCATAGCAGCTATGATGGTCAAGACTCCTACTTGCACAATATCTGTATTCAGCATCATCTGATCAGGCTCTGCATGTAGCTCTGTGCTTGAATATATGTTTTACCAATTCGATTTTAGGTCTATACTGTGAGCTACTTATCAAATGAAAGAGAAAAAACAAAACTTTTAATACCGTGAGCTCTCAAAAGTTTGCATCTTGAGGCATTTTTAGCAGACGTCCAGTTCCTTATTCCCTCATAAGGGATCTGTGTCTTAGCTATCTGGTAATTTTCTGAATATATATATATATATATTATCCTGCTGTTTGATCTTATTTCCCGATCTGCTTTTTGAGGTCATTTGAAGGGAACTGGTCGTCTAATGATTCCATTTTTCGTAAGAGTTTGTTACTTGATTTTAGAACCTGTGTTTTCTTTAATTTAGATTTGAAAGTATGCATGCAGGATCTCTCTCTCTCTCTCTATACATATATATTTATTGAATCTGAATATTTTACAATGGTTTTTTATAACTTACTGAAGATGCCTCTATTACATCTAGTTAACTGTTGCTGTTGGAAGAGTTGAGAAGGGACTATGTTGGGCTGCTAATGGAAGATCCAATGTTATTTATAATGGGAGAGAGCAATGAATTTTTTCAATCTGCTTGATAACCCTTATTACCTCTGAAATCTGATGGCTTCAAAATCTGGTGCTAGAGCTTCCTCAAGACTGCAACAGAAAATAGCTGGTGCTCAAATAGTAGAAACTAATGATCTCAGGCAATTGCCACTACAGGGTATGAAGGCAACCAAACCTGAGCTGGCCACTCCTGAGAAATTACCAAAATCTGTACAAAACTCATCAACACTGGTTGCAGTAGAAGCTTCAGAAAATAAAAAGTCACCAAATTCTAATGAAAAGGGATGTGCTGATTCCTTGATTAATAAATTGAATTCAATTTCACTAGCACCCAACCTTGAGAAATCATCAAAGGAAGTAGAGTGTGCTGTAAATGAGACTAGGGGCTCACTGGAAAGTTCTGTTGATCAAGAAAAGAAGACATCAGAGTATGGAAGTGTGAAGGACAGTTCAGTTTCGGCTAAAGTTAGTGATGGAGCCAGCAGTCTTGCGAAGACCAGTGGAAGTGCCAAGATTAGTGATCGAGTTGATTTTGTTGAGAGTGGCAAGAGCAGTATGTGTAGAGGAAGCACAAGCAGTGATGTGAGTGATGAGAGCACTTGCAGCAGCTTTAGTAGTGGCATCAGCAAACCTCACAAATCAAATGACTTGAGATGGGAAGCTATCCAAGCTGTCCGAGCAAAAGATGGGGTTCTGGGTTTGGGTCATTTCAGACTGCTAAAGAGGTTAGGCTGTGGGGATATCGGGAGTGTCTATCTGTCAGAGTTGAGTGGAACTAAATGTTATTTTGCAATGAAGGTTATGGACAAAGGGTCTCTAGCAAGCCGTAAAAAGCTTCTTCGTGCTCAGACAGAAAGGGAGATACTGCAGTCTCTGGATCATCCCTTCCTTCCATCATTATATACCCACTTTGAGACAGATAAGTTTTCATGCTTGGTAATGGAGTTCTGTCCTGGAGGAGACTTGCACACTCTCAGGCAGAGGCAGCCAGGGAAGCATTTTTCTGAGCAGGCAGTAAAGTATGTTCAGTAAAGTTGCACATATTATCTGGTTCCTTCATTTTACTTGACATGAATGTTATTTATATCATCTCTGGTTATTTAATTAAACTGAATTTAACTGAAAAGAAAGAAATAAAGAACCTTTGCTGTGTAGTTCACGTGTTCAAAAATTCTACTCTAATGTTCCTATGTTCCAGCGGAAAGAAATGTTTCTTTTTCTTTTTCTCTTCTCAAAATAATTTATGTTATACTCCCCATTTGTCTAGGTGGACTCTTAAGCATATATGATGGGAAAATATGGGATATATTGTCTGTTCATGTAGCTTGGTACATAAGTTCTGAAAACCGTATGACCCAATGGAGCGTGAGTGCAGTAGATTTCTTTTGTAAACGCGTATGGTTTTGTTTTGCTAAATGAAATTGGAACATATTAGGAATTTGACAGATTGACAGGCCTATATATAGATTGCATAGTCTGTGCAATGTGTCAATCCTATATGAGGGAGTGGTTTTTCTTTATAGTCATAGGGGGTTAACCAGACATTGTATTCTGAAAATGCTCAAAGTTATTTAGCACTTTTAGCAAATGTTCTTGGCTTCTTGCTAATCATGTAAAGCATTAAATTAAGCATATCTATATAATTGTTGACCTAATGATGTGTTATAGGCTTTCCCTTTAGTTTTTCCTTCTTAAAATCTATTTACTTATGCATACAGCATACTTGTGGCATTATTATTTGCATTAATTTTCCTTTGCAGTGTTAAAAAATTATGGGTTCAACACTGATGTGTTGATTTTATCTTGTTTTCTGCAAACAATTCTTCAAATTATATGAGCAATGGTCCTGGTTGTCACTGGGACTTAAATCATGTTTGTGCGTAGCACTTGATGGTAACGAGTTGATTTTAATTTGAGCTTGCAGATTCTATGTTGCAGAGGTCCTGCTAGCTCTGGAATACCTCCACATGCTTGGGATTGTCTACCGTGACCTTAAGCCGGAAAATGTCCTGGTGAGGGAAGATGGACACATAATGCTCTCTGACTTTGACCTTTCCCTCCGTTGTGCTGTTAGTCCAACTCTTGTTAAAACCTCATCAATGGAGTTTGAACCCTTGCGGAAAAACCCTGTTTATTGTGTCCAGCCAGCTTGCATTGAGCCACCTTCCTGTATTCAGCCATCCTGTGTAGCTCCTACAACCTGCTTCTCACCCCGTCTGTTTTCTAGCAAGTCTAAGAAGGACAGAAAACCTAAGAATGATATTGGAAACCAAGTCAGACCGTTACCTGAGCTTGTTGCAGAGCCAACTGATGCCCGGTCTATGTCATTTGTTGGGACCCATGAATATTTGGCACCTGAGATCATTAAGGGTGAGGGTCATGGAAGTGCTGTTGATTGGTGGACTTTTGGAATATTTCTATATGAGCTTTTGTTTGGTAAAACTCCTTTTAAGGGTTCTGGAAACCGAGCTACATTGTTCAATGTTGTGGGTCAGCCTCTCCGGTTTCCAGAATCACCAGTTGTCAGTTTTGCGGCAAGAGATCTCATAAGGGGATTGCTTGTAAAGGAACCTCAGCACAGGTTGGCATACAAACGAGGGGCAACTGAGATAAAGCAACACCCCTTCTTTGAAGGTGTGAATTGGGCATTGATTCGATGTGCTACCCCACCTGAGATCCCAAAGCCTGTTGAGATTGAGCGGATACCTGCCCCGGCAGCATCATCGAGTGAAAAGGAGAAGGCTCCTACTATCACAGCAGCTCCTGATCAAAAGGGTTCCGATAATTATCTAGAGTTTGATTTCTTTTAGCTATAGGTTATTTATTGATTGCAAATGGTTTCTGTTGGGTGGGAAGAACTTTTCTGGACAATTCAGGGACGGTTAGTAGCGAGGTTAAGTTCTTTTCTTGATAGATGATGAGAAATTGTATGTTTGTTGTTGTTGTTGTTGTTGTTACTGTTGACAGTTTCAAAATTTAATTGCATAATTATTGCATGAATTCTGTGTCAAATGAAGGCATGAATTTGGATCCCTTTTATGACCTTGTGCACCAGATCAGATGGATGGTAAGGCTCTGTGGTCAATGAGGAGCTCCTTTGTTCAGGCATTGCGCAACAAATGTACACTTGTAGATCTCTAAACTCGAAAGAGGATTTGCAGCCTCTAATATGTATTGTCCGTTCGAAAAGAAGGTTAAACTGGGATTGCTATATATTATTACTGTGTTGTAATTCTGTACAAGAAGCATTGAAGTAGTGACACAACTTTGATAATACATTAATACCTGAGTGGGGAGCCAAAGATGATGAGTAAAGACAAAAAGTAATTCCAAAAGCAGACTAGACTTTTTCTTTTTTAAACAAAAAGTGAACTTTTCGTTGGCCAGAACCAGAACAAGTTGAAAAGTGAGATTAAAACATGTAAGTTGCGGTGAGCGTGGATCGAACACGCGACCTTCAGATCTTCAGTCTGACGCTCTCCCAACTGAGCTATCCCCGCTGCTATTGATAATGATGTGTGTAATTCGGGATATATTGGAGTTTTACGAGTTGGAGAACTTGGGTTTAAAGCAGACCCACGAAAAGGCATCGTTCCTCTGATCTTGGTGTTGCATAGAGTTGGGCTTATCAATATCATCATTGGCATTGGCATTGGCAAGTGGAGAAAACGAAAGCGACTCAATTGTGGGGCCAATCATCACTTCATTTCCTTCACATATGATCTTTATCTCACAAGTTTCGGGCACACCTTCAAGTATCTGATCCGCTATACCGCTTCCTTTCCTAGACATCAATTTCCTACCATATTTCCCGGAAAATCAATTAATTTGACAAGTAAATGATCAATAAGTTTGTTTGGCAATATATTTATTTGTTATTCGGGTACCTGATATATCAAATACTAATTTGTAATTACGTACCTGATATTCGATTTGGTAGTTCCAAGCACTAGCGTTCTTATGTTGAGAATGGGAATAAGGTCCACAATGGCCTTTCCGATCGCATCACTTTCAATCAGCAAAGTATCCACCTTAACCTGGTCCATTATTAATTAATTAAACTATTTACAATTAATGGGACCGGATCGATGATCAACAATTCAATATGGTATTATTAATTAATTTGCATACTACCTTTGCAGCTGAGCATGTATCAAGGTACTTCTGCAGGAGACCTCTCCTATTGCCTCTTTTTTGGGCCATGTAGTTTTCCACCTGTTGTGAATTCACTTGGCTTTTCGGAAGTTTTCCTACTGCATATATATATATATGCATCCATCATTCATCTATAAGGTTTCTATTTATTCATATACTAATATTTCAAAATGTCAATAACATTTCATCCTGCAGGTGCTACTTCATTGTCAACTGTTCCAACGCTCTAATGCAGCAACAGTTGTACCTCAACTGAGTCAACTCTAATATAATAATAACCTTTATTTTTTTTTATGGTCCCTAATAAAAATGAAATGTATTCTCCCACACTCAAAAGCCTTAAAACACAAAAAACATAACATAAAATATCATTTCAACTGTAATATTTGATATATGAGGTTAATTCATTTGAAATTAAAACTATGGTTCAATTTAATTATTAGCATTACGAAGGTAGCTCTAAAAGTTTTATATGTACATGCATGTATGGATGGAGAATTGGAGAATTGGAGCTTACATGGAGTTGGAATGTACTTGATCTCGGGGAAAACATGTATGAGATAAAGCATGGTGGAAGAGGCGTCGTACTGGTTTAGTGTCCAAGTCAGGGCGTCCATGCTTGACTGGCTCTTACCGACTCCCACATAAACGACGTCGTGCTCCTGTTCCTGTTCCTGTTCCTTAATGGATGGCATGGGTAGGTATCGCTTAACCCCAAACCCGAAAAGCTCTTTGATCTCATATAATTCCTCTATCTCGGATATGCTGCGCTGCTGCTTGTACTCTTCATCATCATCAGCATCATCAATCTCATGGTATCCACTACGACTGGTTTCATCATCTGCCGTTGATGACATTTTCACCCAACTGCTTACCGATCGATCGATCGATCGGTCACTGATTTACTTTTTGGTATGTAGGTACTTGCAGCTCACCAGCTTGCTAGCTTTTCAATTCAATAATTTCTTGGACAAGAGTAATGTGTAGCTGCTTTGCTTTGACCGCCGCTTCATCATTGCACACTTAGTTTCTTCTACTTTGACTTTTCCCGTTGGCGCATTCATTAAAACAATAAGGAAGAGCTATTATTATATATTTATATGTATGTCTCCATTAATTAATTGTGATTTGTTTATTGTTTTGTTGCATAATTAGTACAAGATACACCTTATCACTACGTCCTATGAGTATATACGCTGATAATATCCTCTGCTCAACTTGTGTATAACGAATTGAAACGCGTATAATATATTCGTATAAATAAAAACGAATCACAAATTACAGTATATTCGTATAAATGAGAACGAATCACAAATTATAAATCATAATTAACTCCCATCTCATACCACTTAATTAAAAGACGCAGTCAACACAAATTAATTAATGATCATGAATTATGAGGCGCAAGTTTGAAATTTCTGTTGTGATGGATGCGGCCTTCGGTTTGATTAGAAATTGATTTACAATTGATCATGCCCTCCTTCATGGTCATAGACTAAGTATTTCTTTCTTTTTCCATTTACATTATTGTCATTACAGTATGGATATGGATCATGATTTTGGGCCTAGCCCAATATCAGCTTAATTAGTCTTGTTTAGTTTTGGGTCGATTATATGCTATGGGTCTTGAAAGCTAGCTAGGCCATCTTAATTTGCATCTCCTAAATTAGCGTGCATAATTTTCTAACCCGTACCGAAGCAAAGGTCATGTGCCCCCATGAGGTTGCAAATTGCAATGCGACTTGACACCTAATCCAATTAATTGGACGAGTCATGGTCCAACGTGCCTTGTTCAGTACTGATTATTTAAGCTCTAGGGCATGACTAAACTAAAGTCAAAATGAATTGAATGAATTAGAATGTACATAATTGAAATAAAAATGAATCAAAATAAGAAGAATAAAAATGATCGAAATGAGGAATCAGACTGGGTAGGAATTATTATTAGAATCACACGTTCTCATTAACGTGTTTACAAACTGTTAAGAATTGGTATGAAAATAAAATTGATTTTCCGTAAAAGAGTTTTACTAACTAGCAAGAATTGTTGTGCCAGAAGCGTCGGTTATGAGTCCAAATATATGTCAGAAAAAATATGAACAAAACTGTTCGTATGATTAATCGTCTGTACATAACGACAAGTCACACAAGTCTTAACATCATGCTGTTTGGGCCTAGGCCCAAAATACTAAGCCCTTCCTGGGCTCTTAGCCCCTGACCTACTAGGCTCCGGCCTCATAGACTTCGGCCCCCTGGGCCCCGGCCTCTTAGGCTCCGGCCTCCCAAGCTCAAGCCTCTTGGGCCCCCGACCCGTGTCGACTCACTCGGATCCTCGAGACCGGTGACACGTGGCGCTCTTACAGTGCAAGTCATCATAAGGGACACGTGTCATCACCGGATTGGTTGACACTCTTCCAAACGTACTATAAAAAGGTACATTCTTGTCACAAAAAGGGATTCAATCAATATTATACTATTCACTCACTCTGCTCTCAGATCTCTCTGAACACTGACTTGAGCGTCGGAGGAGCTTTGGCCGGCACCACACCGGTGCCCTTCCCGCTCAATTTTGTATACTTGCGCAGGGTGCTTTGGATATCATTCTCTCTCATTACTAACCAGTCGGACCCAGCTACTCGTTCCTGCCTCACTTCGACGTGTCATCCACTCGGTGGTGGGTCAACGGGTCCACGTGGTTTGACTCGACGTTGACTGCTTTACCATTTTTTAGCATCAACAGTTTGGCGCCGTCTGTGGGAAAGTTACAACTTTTCCCCATTGAATTCTCTACCCTCAGTTGAGGTGCAAAAACCTTCCGAGCTTCCGAGCTTCCAACCCCCACAATGTCTAACGGAGGTCCTATTCTCGACCAAGTCGAAAACACCCCGCTGGGTGACAAGCGAGGCAAGAAGATTGCCGAATCTGATCAGGAGACATACATCCAACGATTGGAGGCTCAACTCCAACGAATCCAGGAACAACTCGACCTCCAAAAGGGTACAACACAGCTGTATGAGCGACTCCTCCGCGACAGGGAAGAACATACCACTCCCCGGAGTGGTGAAAGGAGGAACCCCCATGACAGAGACGAACACACCACTCTCCGGAGTGGTGAGAGGAGGGACTTCCCCCGAAGGGACCAGAATGTTCCACGTCAATTGGATGCAGGGCAAGGTAGCCATCCACCCCCAGGTTTCCAAAAGAGACTTGTCCACCCGGTCAGCCGGGCTCGATCTGGCGAGCATCCTACCAGCTCTGAAGAGTTCCACATTTATTGGGACTGTCGTCATCTGCTCGACGACAACCGCTCTCGGCGAGAAGGGCAGCGGATGAACCGGGGTGAATCCAACCCACGTCCCCAGGACTTTGAGGAGGAGGAGGCTATTCGCCCCAAGCGACGACGAGGAGAAGAACAGGTTTTCTCGGCTGGACGCCGTGCAGGAGACGATGCTTTCACAGGTGAGCAAGTCGCTGACTCCGGTAACAGCGGATCTCTTCCACCAGACCAGCTCCAACAACTCTTCATGGACATCAGTGAGCGCTTGAGGAGGGTGGAGGGGGGAAGTCGTGGTGGACACCCATCTTTGGAAACAAGGGAGTTGCCTGGACCTTTCACAGCTCGCATCCTATCCACTCCTCTAGTTGGCGATGTCCGACCTCCCAAAATCACTCCATACACTGGGAAAGAAGACCCATATGACCACCTCATGAGTTTCTAATCTGCTCTGGAGTCTAAAGGTGCTGATGACATTATGAAGTGTCGAATCTTCCCCTCCACCCTTTCTGGCAGTGCAAGGGACTGGTTCTACCAACTTCCCCTGGGCTCGGTTGATTGTTTCAACGAGCTACGAGAGCTCTTCCTGGGCCAGTATATCATACAGACCGATAGGATTTACACCACGGATGACCTGACTCGGGTCCGCCAGGGCAGCAGGGAATCCCTTCGGGAATATATCACCCGATTTCAGCTGGAGCGATCTCGGTGTTGCGACTGTGATGAGAAGGTAGCCTTCGCCGCTTTCAAGGGTGGTCTCCTAGAGGGGGACTTCTTGTTTGAACTCAACCGCCGCAATCCGCGCACCTACAAAGAACTCATGCAAAAGGCCATTGCCTATGCTACAGCTGAATTCAAAACATATGGGAAGAAGCCGCCCACCATGGATCGCCCAAGTACCGACCAGGCCATCATAGTGCCACCCCAGCCCAAGCCCTACTCGGGTAACTAGTATGGGGAGTCCGGGAAAAAGTTAAATAAATTCACCAAGAAGCAACTTGGTGATGGTATAGGTGGAGGACAACGAAGGGAGGAAACTTATCAGACATCCTACACCCCTAGGTTCAAAGTCTATACAATTCTCACTGTTACTTATACAGAATTGTATCCTCAGATCAAGGACATACTTCCTAAGCTCCCACCCCGCCCACCACAAACACGGTATCGGGCTAACAAGAACTTCTTTTGCCTTTATCATAATGACCATGGCCATGACACCGAGACCTGCAGAACCTTTAAGGAGGCAATATAAACTTTGGTACAGGAAGGAAAGTAGGATGGTTTTATAGACAAGGAGGCCACCGAGAAGGCCAAGACCGAAGGACAACGACGGGGGCGGGTCAATACCATCTGTGGGGGCCCGACCCTCGCTGGCAACTCCAACAGGGCTAGGAAGGAATACGCCCGAAGTGCTCAGCAATGCTCCGGCGTTATGGCTGTAGACCTCCACCGTGGCAAAAAGACTCCTAAGCTCGGGTGGTCGCCCATTTCCTTTGCTGAGGAAGAGGAACGTGATTTAATCTTTCCACACGATGACCCTTTGGTTATTGAGGCCACCATATCTAATTTCGATGTGGCTCGGATCCTCGTCGATTGTGGTAGCTCCGTCAACATCCTCTTCGCCTCTGCCTTCACCGCTCTTCGGATTGACCAGGAGAGGCTTGACCGGTCGGCCGCTCCTTTACTTAGCTTTTCGGGCGATATGGTCACCCTTCTTGGCGGGATCTACCTTCCACTCACCCTTGGGAGGTATCCTTCGTCCGCTACCACAACCACTCAGTTTCTGGTGGTCGATTGCCCCACAGCGTACAACGTCATCCTGGGACGACCAGCCCTTAACCAACTGAAGGTTATGATCTCTACTCACTTGCTTTTGATCAAGTTCTCGACCCCATGTGGCACGGGGGTAGTCAAAGGCAACCAGGTATCAGCCAGGTCCTGCTATACGACTTCCGTCAAGAAGAAGAAAGAGGCCAAACCCTCTATGGCCGTTTCTGTCTCCCCCACCTGCCCTACCCCGGATCCTCCCGAAGATCCTCGTGATTCATCTTTCAGAGCTATCGCCCAACCAGACGACGATCATGTGGAAGAAGTTCTCATCTCACCTGCCTACCCGGACCACAAGGTACGGGTCGGAACCCAGCTCAGTATTGCTCTCCGAGACGAACTTATCAACTTTCTTCGTGCAAATGCTGAAGTCTTTGCCTGGTCCTATGATGACATGCCTGGGATCTCTCCGGAGGTGATCTCCCATCGCCTAAGTCTTAATCCGCGGCACCGCCCCGTCCGCCAAAAGCGCAGGCAGTACAAGCCCGAAATCTATGCTGCTATGAAGGAAGAAGTTGACAAGTTACAGAAAATTGGTTTCATCCGCGAGGTTTCCTACCCGGATTGGCTGGCCAATGTTGTGATGGTCAAAAAATCAAATGGCAAGTGGCGGATGTGCATCGACTTCACCGACCTCAACAAGGCCTGCCCCAAGGATAGTTTTCCTCTTCCTCGAATTGACCAACTAGTTGATGCCACACCAGGCCATGCACTCCTTAGTTTCATGGACGCCTACTCCGGCTATAACCAAATCCTTATGCACAGCTCCGACCAGGACAATACGGCCTTCATTACTGACAGGGGCCTATATTGTTACAAAGTCATGCCTTTCGAACTCAAAAATGTCGGGGCCACCTACCAGCGTTTGGTCAACTCCATTTTCTCAGAATATATTGGTAAGTCCATGGAGGTCTATGTGGACGACATGCTTGTCAAGAGTGTCCGGGCGGAGGACCACGTTCACAAACTTTCTGAGATGTTTTCCGTGCTCAAGAAGTACCAAATGCGCCTGAACCCTGCCAAGTGCACGTTCGGCGTATTTTCGGGAAACTTGCTCGGCTTCATGGTAAGCCAAAGGGGGATCAAGGCCAACCCTGAAAAAATCAAAGCCTTGATCGATATGCAATCTCCCAAGACTCAGAAGGACGTGCAGAGCCTAACGGGCAGGGTCGCCGCCTTGACACGATTCATATCCAAGGCCACCGACCGTTGCCCCCCATTCTTCAAAACCCTTAAGGCTCGGACAAAATACATTGAGTGGACTCCAGAGTGTGAGAAGGCCTTCCAGAATCTAAAGGAGTACATGGGCAAATCACCTCTACTCTCTAAACCTGAGCCAGGGGAAGAGCTATTCCTCTACTTGTCTGTTTCCCTGACAGCCACCAGCTCAGTTCTAATTCGACTTAAGGATAGGGTGGAGCACCCGGTGTATTATACCAGCAAGGCACTGCAAGATGCCGAGACCAGATACCTAGAGATAGAAAAATTAGCCCTTGCCTTGGTCACATCAGTCCGGCGCCTCCGCCCATATTTGCAGGCGCACCCTATCATGGTTCTAACTAATCAACCACTTAGGCAAGTATTGCAGCGCCCTAAGGTATCTGGCCGACTTATCAAATGGTCCATTGAGCTGAGCGAATTTGACATTTCCTACCGCCCACGGCCCGCGATCAAGGGACAAGCCATTGCCGACTTCATTTCAGAGTCTACATTCCTACCCGAGGCTGAGCCCTCCTCCGCCATTGTGTCGACCACCGACCCACCAACTTCTTCTAATCTAGCAATCAGGTTGGATCGCCCAATCTGGTCTTTATATGTTGATGGATCTTCTAATCAACAGGGCAGTGGAGCCGGACTTGTTTTGATCGCCCCTGACCAGACCACCATTGAGTATGCTCTTCGATTCGGCTTCCAGGTATCCAACAATGAGGCTAAGTATGAGGCCCTCATTGCCGGCTTATCTTTGGCACTACATATGGACATTGAGCAACTCCGAATCTACAGCGATTCTCAACTTGTGGTGAACTAGGTCACGCAGGAATACCAGACCAAGGGTGAGCGCATGGCCGCCTACTTCACAAAAGTTCAATGCCTACTCAATCAATTCTCAGCATACCAGCTCATACAAATCCCTAGGGCAGACAATGAGAGGGCGGATGCCCTAGCTCGCCTTGCCTCGGCGGTTGACCATGAAGCCAGGAGGTCTGTCCCGGTTGAGTTCTTACCTCAGCACAGCACTGATGTTATGGAAGTCTGCCAGTCTGAGCAACAAGCTAGTTGGATAGACCCTCTCCTCGCATTTCTTAAGCATGGGAACCCACTCGCGGAGAAGATTGAGGCTCGGCGCCTCCGCCATAGAGCCTCCCGGTACACCATTATTAACGACAAGTTATACAAGCGGGGTTTCTCCCTGCCATACTTACGATGCCTTACCCCCGAGTAAGGCGACTATATCCTCCGGGAGATCCATGAAGGGGTCTGTGGCAATCATGCAGGGGCCCAATCTTTAGCCCACAAGGCCATTTGCCAAGGCTATTATTGGCGGACCCTCCACGCTGATGCAAGGAAGCTCACCCAGAAATGCATAAAGTGCCAAAAATTTGCAACTTTTCCGCACCAACCACCCGAGCCCCTAACTAACATGAACAGTCCTTGGCCCTTTGCCCAATGGGGATCGACTTAATCGGACCAATGACTGAGGGGAAGGGCAAGGTCAAAATGGCAGTAGTCGCGGTGGACTACTTCACTAAGTGGGAAGAGGCCGAGCCCTTGGCAAAGGCAACCACCCAGATCATCAAGGGCTTTGTATGGAAGAACATAATTTGCCGCTTTGGTCTCCCTTACGCCATTATCATTGACAATGGCAAACAGTTTGACAACAAAGAGTTCAAGTCATTTTGCTCCGCATTCAACATCAAGGTTTTCTTCGCCTCTCCTGGTCATCCTCAGGCCAACGGGCAGGTGGAGGCAGTCAACAAGACCATTAAACATACCTTGAAGACCAAACTTGATGCAAGGAAGGGAAAGTGGTCTGACCTCCTACCCGAAGTCTTATGGTCCTACCGGACGACTTGTCGATCCTCGACCGGGGAAACCCCCTTTTCTTTGGCCTTTGCTTCTGAAGCCGTCATCCCAGTTGAGGTCGGCCTTGCCTCTTATCGCCTCGACACATTTCAACCTGAGCACAATGCTGACCAGCTAGCCCTCAGTCTCGACCTAGCTGAGGAGCATCGGGCCCAGGCTGAGGTACACAAGTATGCCTACCAGAAACGGGCCACTTGATACTACAATTCTAAAGTTAAGCCTCGCCACTTCCGAGTGGGGGACTGGGTCCTGTACAGCACTACCTTGGCCAAAACGGGTGCTCTGAAACCTAATTGGAAAGGACCGTATGAAATCATTGAAGTCATCCGCCCAAGCACATACAGGCTCCGTGCCACAACCGGCAAGGAACTCGGCCACCCTTGGCACGCCGAGCACCTCCGCTACTTTTACAAGTAGACAAATGTTGTACCCCCGGGGACTTTTTCCAATTTCATCTATGTTATCACTTAAAATAAATGCAAGTCCTACCACGGACACGTTTTTCTTCATTTTTATTCAAAGTGTTAATTGGCTGTATGGACCCCCGGGCCATCAAGCATCCGACCCTACCCATATCCGCCCCATGCATTCAAAGGAAGCTAAGTACCATGCATTCAGAGGAAAATCAATATCATGCATTCAAGGGAAACTAAGTACCATGCATTCAGAGAAAAATAGATTTCATGCATCCAAGGGAAGCTAAGTACCAAATATTCGAGAAAATTCCGCAATACCATGTATTAAAAAGAGGGGCATCCTACCCCAAAACGGGTCGGACACCCTCCAAATCATCCAAATAACAATAAGTACCAAACTTAATAATCAAAAGAGTTTGCAAGTTGGCACGGGCCACATCCGACCCGACCATACAACTCAAACCAAAATAGGGAAATGGTCCGCCCACCCCTGCCCCCGGGCCATGAGTGCAACAGATGCCTATTTGGGATCCTCTCCCACATCACGCTCCCCACCTGTGGATGCTCCGTCCTCATGCTCTACCTCCTGGGTACCTTCCTCCGGGACGTTGCCGTGCACCTCATTACCAGCACCTAGCAGACCACGCACGCGGTCCCAATCAAAGTCAGGGCACATCTCCTCGAGCTCCAATTTGCAATCGCCAAAACCCATGGCATAGCCGCTGTTATACTCATTGTCCAACTTTTGCTTGGCTTGGCTCAGCTCCTGCCCGCACTGCTCCACCTCTTGCCTAGCCTGGTCCGCCTCCTTCCTGGCCTGCAGCAGCTTGGCCTGCAACGCCTGGTTCTGGGCAATCAGGGTACTGACCTTCTCCTCGGCTGAAAGCGCTCTGTCCTTCCACACCACGAAGCTTGACATCTCGTCCTTCATCTTCTCCACCGTGGCCATGACACTAACATGTGCCTGATAAGTAAAGAACAGTGCCTGCCAGGTCCAATGCCACGAAAGTGTTATCACAAGCTATAAAGTTTAAACTTTGGACATCTCATCATGATATACCACTTTCCCTTACCTGGGACTGCTCAGAAAATGCCCGCTGCAGAATAGACAGCGGCTCAACGCCATCGCCGATCACCCGGTCATCCCTCCCCTTCTTCAGGGATCCCCCAAAGTCTGTCACTGCCTGCTGTACCAAACGATCCTCCTCTGGGACCGGCTCAGACGCAGTGGCTGTCCTCTTGCCCTCTCCCCCGGGCTCGGTTGCATCTAATCCCGTCTTCCTTTTCCTCTCGGGAGAAGCCGCCTTCGGAACATGGGTGTTGGTAGACCCACTATACCTCATACCCCCGGGCACCGATGCACCTCTACTTGTATTCCCTTGGGACAAGCCACCCCCGGCCAACAACGCCCCCATCATCATCCTCCTCTGCGCAGGCGGGGCAGGACCAACCGGTCTACTTGTTTTCTTCGTATTGGCCATCTTCACTGTAAGACCAAAATCAATGAACACAAGTTCTACTCTCATCAACTAATACTCCAAGAGGGGAAGTACAGAAACTCACCTGGAACTTCGAAGCCGTACTTGGCCAACTTCTTAGGAGACAAGAGGTATGCAGCGCTCAACTTTCGGGCAGGTCGACTAAGCACCCTTCGCACCTCTTCCGCGCTATCCTCCGACAATGGAAGCCTCTCCCACTCACCCCCTGCAAAATCAAACAACACAAGACTACTATTAGTACAAGCATAACATCAGGTGTACATAGGCCAATGCATCGGCTCAGCCAGACAACCTATTATGTGGAAATTCGTCGGCACTCTATACGTGGTCATCCTCTCACTCCGGCCGAATTCCCACGCTCCACTCGCGAAAAACCATTTTTTCTTCCATTCCTTATGAGCGTCTGGGTGGCCCACCTGTATTTGGCGAGTCGTACCATCAGTGAACTGCCCGTTTGCCAACTGCGAGCAGTACATCCACCCTCGCAAATTAGGGCTCGACTTAATCTCAAATAAGTTTGAGAATTGAGCCATACTCGCGGCATCATACCCCTCATCTCGGAACAATACATACAGCCCAATTAATGTTCTCCAACTATTGGGCGTTAGCTGAGCTGGTGCAATTCCTAACTTCCTCAACATATACTGGAAATAGGGGTGGAAAGGCAGCCTAAACCCATGGTGAAAACTCTTGGCAAAACACAAAATATGCCCCTCCGGCGGGTCACTCAAGACATCCCTCTCTCCCGGGAGGCTCAGATGGATATAATCGGGAATTTGGAACTCCACCCTCAATTTTTCAAGGTCCTCCTCCTTCATCATGTTCTCATACAACCCATCCACGGACCAGTATGTCTTAGGCACAATGTGCCTACCCACATCACCATAACTGGTGGGCGTCTCTCCATCATCGATGTCCTCACTAGCAGTGCCTTTTCCCTCACTTCCCATCACCATGGACAAGCTCTCCTGGACGGTCTTGAGCACTTTGCCCACCCCCATGTTTCCACACCCCATCCGGGGTCGGGGCATATTGGGCCTCATCGGCGTCCCATCACTTGTGGACTCCCCCTCATCCGTAGAATTATTCTCATCTGAGGAAGCCATGAAATGTTCGACCTCAGCGCACCTGCCCATCCAAGACAACACCATGGACATATCAGATCAATACTGGTTTCCCACCCCCCCATATGTGCTCTTCTACCCCCAATTTGGGACCATTCACCCTATCACCTTTTCACATGCTCAGCCACCAATCATTTATCCAAGCAAATATTCACAATATCAATTCAAGCAGACAAGCAATCACAACACAGGCCTTTACCTGTATTCCGCGGCTTCAACGGCTTAGACGGGTTCCGCCCACTTATCTTGCCTCCTCGGTACCTGGACAAAAACACAACACCCAATAAATTACAAAGTCCAAAAATGAAGGCATGTTGCCTACCCAGTGCTCGGCCAGGCTCATACCCACTTGCACCTCCACCTGCCCCTACTCACATTATCCACCGCATTAACAGACAGAATTCCAAGGTCCGCCTCAGGCAGGACGACCACAGTTGCTCACATTTCTCAATTTTCCAAGGCAAAAAACAATTTTCACAAACAAAGAGCTTGACAGGATTCCAAACTTTTTTACCTCTAGTGCTTCGAACAGCTCAAATCCGAGCTTCGGTTTGTTGCGCCGCCGACCCCGCGTAGTCCGAACACCCGAGCAGCCCCACGCGCCCCAGCGCACACCACCAGTCCGGGCACAAAACAGCCCCCCCGGCGCTGCTGCCCGCGCTGACCAGCCCACCACCCCGAGCCCACCACTTTCGAGCGAAGACAGCAGCCACAAGCCGAGCCCCCTCTGCTCCAAACCAGCCAACCCGAGACCGCCCAACAGCGCGACCCGTGCAGATCCGAGCAGCCGGCGCCGATCCGAAGCACCACACCTCCACCCAAGCTCCCTGAACAACGCCTCCGCCCAGACCCGACGCGAGCTCGCCCTCCCAGCGGCTGCAAACAGTCGACCCGAGCACCACCCAAAGCTCCGGCCCAGCACGCGCCAAGGCCCCCTGCCCTTCCGCCCTTCCGCCCACCCGCGCACCCGAGCCTATGTTAAGGTCCGGCCCGAGCCCACCATCCTCGTGCCAAGGCAACGCAGCCGCCCCCTCCAGACAGCCACGCGCCACACTCTCCGCGCCGCCCGCGTCCGCGCCGAGCAGCTCCTTTGCTGCACGCCTTCGCCCTGAGCAAGACCCGGCCCGCACTCTCCCTTCTTCCGACCCGAGCCGCGCACAGCTCTCTCCTCCAACCCGCGCCGACCCTTCCAGCCCGAGCCCAGTCAGCCACCCCCTCCGCAACAGCCCCGATCCGAGCCCTTCCTAGATCCGACCCGAGCCCTCCCCTCACAACTCCACCCGAGCAGCCTATATGTTTTGTTCCTTACACAGCTGTTATTATGTTTAATATCTTTCTCTCTTCAAAATTTTTCTACAGTACCAAGTGTGAGACTTGGGGGCGGGTATTTTATATGTAGCCTCTACCACTCCATTCCAGAATCTTATTTACAGCAGACAATATCCCACCATTAAAATCGGACGAAGGTTAACTGGAAGTACACGACGCGTCTACTGCTCGGAATACAAGGTGATCAGAAATTCAAAAAAAAAAAAAAGGGATCTTTCATATGTAACCCCCAAGCTTTCCTGCAGTACAGCTTTTCTTGCTAAGGAACTTGGGGGACTTCTAGACAGTAGCTTAAGCAGGAACAAGTGTGTGGTTACTTGTCGTTCTGCTCGGACTCTTTTGTGTACAAAGTTCCCAACCAAGAAGTATCTTTTGCTCGGAAACTTAGGGGACTTCTGTTCGTATGATTAATCGTCTGGACATAACGACAAGTCACACAAGGCTTAACATCATGCTGTTTGGGCCTAGGCCCAAAAGACTAAGCCCTTCCTGGGCTCCTAGCCCCTGACCTACTAGGCTCCGGCCTCCTAGGCTCCGGCCTCATAGACTCCGGCCCCCTGGGCCTGGCCTCTTAGGCTTCGGCCTCCCAAGCTCAAGCCTCTTGGGCCCCCGACCCGTGTCGACTCACTCGGATCCTCGAGACCGGTGACACGTGGCACTCTTACAGTGCAAGTCATCACAAGGGACACGTGTCATCACCGGATTGGTTGACACTCTTCCAAACGTACTATAAAAAGGTACCTTCTTGTCACAAAAACGGATTTAATCAATATTATACTATTCACTCACTCTGCTCTCAGATCTCTCTGAACACTGACTTGAGCGTCAGAGGAGCTTTGGCCGGCACCACACCGGTGCCCTTCCCGCTCAATTTTGTATACTTGCGCAGGGTGCTTTGGATATCATTCTCTCTCATTACTCACCGGTCGGACCCAGCTACTCGTTCCTGCCCCACTTCGACGTGTCATCCACTCGGTGGTGGGTCAACGGGTTCACGTGGTTTGACTCGACGTTGACTGCTTTACCATTTTTGAGCATCAACAAAAACATAAATAAATCCAACAAGAGAAAACAAATATTTATACTGGTTCGGCTTTAATGCCTACATCCAGTTTGACGGAGCAAAAGAGGAAATTCCACTATAACAAGGGGAGAGTACAGAAGAATATACAATTCTCACACACCCAAATCCCAAATACACCCAAACACTCTACAACCCACCACCATAACATAAGAAGGATGTTTGGTCTTCTTCACAAATGTGGTGGTTGCACTCAGAAAAGAACAAGAACAAAGAACAAATCTTGTTCACAAATACAAAGAGCAAATGAGAGAGATCAATACCAAAGTGCAATAGCCCCCACAAACAACAAAGGGAAGGAAAAAAGGTGCAGCTGCTCTTGTTGGGTTTTCCCTTCAGCTGCATTCTCTCTTCTCCTTAGTGTGGCTGTGCCTCCAAGTCTCTCTCTTCTTCTTACGCTGCTTTCTCTTTCTTTGGTGCAGCTAAAACTCACAAAAAAAAAAACTTGTTTTGCTGATGCTGCCCTATTAATCAAAGAACAAAGGCTTCATTTGGAAGTTAGAGGCACGTGTGAAAAACCAAGGCCAAGTCTTACTCCATCTATTCTAATAGGCGATGTGGCTCAATATAAGCCACTAAAACAAATTGGCTAAATAAATGGGCCAAACCCAAGTGGGTCCAATTAGAGCCAAAACTAACAAATCTCCACCTTGGCGATAATTGTACCCGACTCTCCAAAGTATAATTTCCTCCAAAAATCTCCTTCAAAAACCCGAAAGGGTAGCTTACAGATAACTGATACATAACAAGCCCAAGAACCACCCGAACTTGCAAACCAGAAGTGCCTTGATAAAAAAGAGTGATCCAGACGAAGAACCTAAACTTCTTCAATATCACCAACAGAATCAAGCACACACAGAGTTGAATGAAAGTGTCAGTTTGCACTTTACCAAATGCTTGAACATCAAGCTCCACCTGCTCAGAAACAACATAGTCTAAACTTGCACCAACTGTCTAGAACGCAACCATATAACATGGACTAACAGAATTCAGCCAGAATTCCATAGACCAACAAATATAGTTAGAAGATATAAAACATGCCTTCTTAGAGAGTTCCACACAAATGTTCTGCAATTAAATGTGGTGTCTCCAAAATAGTGTGGTGTTTGCACTATCTAGATTTCACAGAACCTAATTAACAGATTGGCCCTCACAAAATACACACCTACCAAACCACACATATGGATATCCAAAAAGAAAAAAAAATGGAAACTGATGAAGAGGCAACTGATGTAGCACCTAAATCGTGCTAACCTAAAGTACACAGAGGTCACCAAGCAACTAACACACTGATCACAACGGAAGAATCAAAAACTCTTAAAACTGCACCATATGCGGAAGCTCATAGCTAGACAGTCAAGAGTACCCAAAGACACCAAATTCCTTTTCACATGCATCCGGTGTACCCGAACATCGATCATAAGGCAAACTCAAAGTCATCCTCCACAACATTCGCAGTAGCACTAGCATCGGAGGAATTATCAAAGGCTTCTTTTTCTTTGCATCTTGGGAAATCAATTTTACAATGCCCTTCCTTGTGACAATAGTTGCATTTTCCTTTCCTAGTCCTAGACTTAGATCTCGAATTTCCTCCACTACTGCTTGTATCGTATTCTCTACCTCTACCTTGAGCAACCAAAGCATCAGATAGACCATCATTCGAGTTTTCAGACATTCTGTTCTTTAACTCTCGTGAATTCAGAGAGGCCTTTACATCCTCCATACAAAGAGTATCCCTTCCATATAACATGGTATCAACAAAATGTCCAAACGAATGAGGTAAAGAACTGTGAAGCCAGAGAATTTCCAAAAGTATTTTGAGAATTTTCTTAAGACTTTACAAAAATTTTAGAACTTTTTTAAAATTTATTTGTGAAGGAAATTTATTTTTCTTCAAGACTAAGAGGTCTTTTGAGAAACACGCCTTCACAAAAAATGTTTTGTTTGTGTATAGAAGACTAATGGTAGAGACCTCGTATTTTTCAGAATTCAAAAAATTATCATATGAATTTCCAAAGAGTCTTTAGTATTTTAATTTTCTATAATTTAATTTGGAGTTCCTAAATTTTCTAGAAAATATCAAAAGGGAAAATTGGTGTTTTGAAACTTTAGATAATTAGTACTCACTGACACAAGTCCGTAGAATTTTTTGGTGAATTTTTTCGAGTCCCGAGTTATTTTTGACAATTTTTTGAAGTAGGGATAAAAAGTGGAAAACTTGGTGCCACGTGGCGCACTATGATTGGATGACACGCTTTGACTCTAAGCTCAGCCCGTGTCTCTCTCTTTTGGGCTGCACCTTTCCACTAAGTATTGATGCCCATTTCAATTGAAAGCCTATCCCACAAGGCTTTGCCAAAGCCCATTCTCTATAATATTATAAATTAAATTCCCTATGATTTTCTAGGATGTTGTAAAATAATATATTTTCTATTTATTTAATTCCTTATGGATCTAGAGAGTTCCATTTAATCCTAGCCACACAATCCTATTAAATCCTAACCATTCATTCACTCACTACCCACCTATAAATACCCCACCATTCACCTCATTTTCATTCACACCAAAAGCTTTAGTTCTAGAGCTTATCTCTCTAGAAACTCACTCTCTTTATGGTTGCTCTTTCTCTTTTTAGGGATCAAATATAAATTTTTCTATTTTGATCATAGCTTGAGTTTTAGAAGTCCGATTTGCGAGTTGTTTTTTTCTACACGTTTGTGGAGCCGAGCCCCACCTTTTAGAGTCGAAATTCTGCAGATCGAAATTAAGAATTTCATTTTGAAGCCTTCGGTAACCCCTTCAACCCTTGTTGAAACTCTGCTGAAATTTTGTTAGATTTATACTTTTGTTAATTAGATTATTTTATTATGTTATTTTGCTAGTCTAATTGTACCTAGTTTCTGTCTGTGCACCGTCTTCTATAAGTAAGTTAAGAACCCAACTTCTTTAATAGTTTGTTTATGGATAAATCCACATGGATTCAATTGACAAATTAGATGATGACACGTCAAACCAACTATCCCCATCATCACTCCAACTCATCAATGCATGATTTTGACCTCACCATCGATGCTTGACATACGCCACACTGTCTGAGCCGATCACAGCTCAACCATCAAACATCCTATGATACCGAAGCATCATTTCCAAGTCTTCAGCTCGGCTCGGCTCGGCCAGACGATGATCATGATTGTAAAGCTTAGTTCGGCTTGACTAGACGAGATCATGATTGTACAGCTTGATTCGGCTCGGCCATATGAGATTATGATTGTACAGCTTGGTTCGGCTCGGCCAGACGAGATGATGATTGTACATCTCGCCCTAGCTTGGCTCAGACCAGATCATCATTCTGCTGATCAAACCAAACAAGATGATCATTGTACACTTGAGACATTTACAAAGTCATATGTTCAGCTCGGCTCAGATTCTCTTGTCCATTGATATCCTAGCAGGGACAAAGTCATATGTCTGGCTCGGATCGAATGTTCTAGTCCACTACCTCGGAGATCCTACATGGCACCTTGACCAGTCAACGATTAACTTGGTCATCTACCCCAGTCACCTTATCACCTCGGTTCGGCCCACTGCCCTATCATAATCAGATTGGCTTGGACAATCTTGTCCCCATTGGATCACCTCGACCATTCGGCTCGGCTCGGCCTATTGCCTGATCATGATTAGACTGGCTTGGACAATCTTGCCACCATTAGATTACCTCGACCATTCGGCTTGGCTCGACCCAATGCCCGATCATGATCCGACTAGCTTGGACAATCTTTCCACCACCTAATCGCCTCGACCATTGGGCTCGACTCAGCCCAATGCCCTACATTTCTGATATGGCACATTCGACTGCCTCATACATGGGAGATTCATGGATGACATGTGTTCGGCTCAACTTGGGGACTACAATACACCGCCCTTCTAGAAGGTCTGGATAATATCTTCAGCCATACTCATGTGCCTACCACTTGACACTATTGTACCTGACACTCTAGCTTGAGATGGGACAACTAAGGCTACCCATGCCACCAAAGCCTCATTTGCATTCATTGCAAACTTGTTGGGTAGTTGTGCATGGCACTATTCCGAACTGATAATGCGGCTGCCTCTTCTCCACTGCTTATCCTCTTGTAGGTAAAAATCTATTTACCTCTTTATTACCTATAAGTGTACACTTTAGCCACAAAGAAGGGGTTCACAAAAATAGACGCTATACTCACACAACCTCTTGGAAGAATACACCTTCTTTTGCTTTTCTTTGACTACATCATCGGAGCGTAGTTGGCTGGTATTGTAACGGTGCTACTTTCTTTGATTCTTGTTCATACAGATCATATTTGTTGGAGATCATCAGCAAGCTAGCTCATCATCATCACCCTTGGTCATCCTCCAATAAGGTTGAATCATTTTTAAGTTGTCGCATTCTCATACAGGTTTTTGCATCAACATAGTTGTTTATTTAAGTTGTGGTTTTACACGAAATGCTACTTAACTGTTTAACTAAGATTGGATTAATAATATATTGAGGTCATATATGTGGTAAACTCAACAACGTATTATCTGAGGGCATTACATGAGCATACAGGCGTTGGGGACTGGGGATTGGGCCAGAGCTCCCTCAGTTTCCCCATGTACTGACCTGGACACGTTTTAGGTTAACGCTGATCAACCTTCTCCATTTAAATTAAAATTAAAATGAACCTAAATAGAAACCAAACGGTCTGACGTGACTTTTTGCCTCAGAGAGCAAGGTCATGCTAGATCAAGAATTCAGAGAAGCCTAACAGATATATTAGTGCCGAACCTCTGAATTTTACCTAGTCTTAACAGACAAGGTCAAGGGTACGTTTTGTACGTTTCTAATAGTTGTCGTCAGATTTGGAACTCTAATTTTTCCAAAAGGTACGCGTGGACAGGGTAGATATGGAGATATGCAGAGCTTTTATATTGGTAAAAGGTAGGGGAAAACACCACGTCCTGATTATAGGGTTTTCCCGTATTTTGATAATACTATATGTTATGAAATTGTTTTCAAATATTGCATGGATTTTGTATGACACTCTTGTATGAATTTTATTTTGATTACTATTGCGACCTGAGAGTAAAAGGTCACAGTGTGGTATCCTTGGGTTTCGATCCCCTAAACCTCATGAGGTGGTGTTTACGAACGAGCTAGTTGAATGTCCTTATGGGGAGGCTAGCCTACATGGTATTCACTAGGAATGGATACTCTTGCTACCGTATCGATGTTGATTGAATTCCGGTATGGGTAGTTGGTCATTCGTGTTTGGTTGATAGACAAGTATTCTGAACTTGATATATGTCAGATTTTCACAAAAGATGTGTAAAAGTATGCAAAAGTTTTACTCACTGATTATTATTGTGGATATTTTGTTGTGTTGCACTGTTTTACCTTGGTTTTCCTCTCATTCAAATTATATATATTATACCTTCATTATCTTTTTCAAACCTAACTTGGGAATTCCCCCAAGGATAAGCAATGATCGCATATGATGCTTACCCCCTACTGTATTCTTGTGAGTGCAGATTTCCTAGTGAATAAGTATCTTGTATGCTTACCCCCTAACTTGGACGTACTGAGGCAGGTGGCGTGGCATATGTATCTTGTCAGTTCAAGTTTCAGCTTCAGCTTTCTATCTATATGGTTTAGATCCTTTCTTTAGATCAGTAGTGGTGTCTCTTATCTTTTTCTATAATATGTACTTTATTAGTCGTTGAATCACTCTGGATATGGGTTGAGATATCTCTACTATTTATTTTATGAATATCTACTTAATACATTAGTAGAATTATCTGTATTTTGAAACTCATGACCTTCACATATTAGTTTTATATTTCTATTTATTAATAATATTTCAAGGTATTATTTAGAAATACATTCCGCTGTAATTTCTATACTCTGGTCAAACCCGGATGAAATTTTCAAACATGCTTATCTCGTTTTAGGAAGCTTGGGGATATGATGCTTACTGGTAGAAGTACGGTATTATATTCTCAGGATTTCTAGAATGGGTGCCATTGTGATGTGCCTAGTTTTGGAGCGTCACAAGAAAACAACAAAATCAAGGCCTAATCCTCATCATCAATTTTCACATCCATATTTTTCAAATCGGAAATGAGTCTACCAAACTCATCAAGATGGTTTTGAATAGGTGTACTTTTTGATATACGGAAAGTGAATAATCGTTGTTTCAAATACAGCTGATTGGTGAGGGATTTGGTCATATACAAAATCTCCAATTTAAGCCATAACCCAACTGCAATTGTTTCATCAATGACTTCACGGAGCACCTCATCAGATAGTGACAACTGAATTGCTCTATGCATCAGATCTAATAAGTCGTCTTTGTCATTATCTTCACACACCACAGACTAAAATCATTCCTCCCGTTGAATTTATCGATCTCAAATTTTGCCAAAATTTTTGGATGACTCACAGAAAGCTGCAAGCACAAACCTAAATCAAACTCGGACCTCTGATACCACTTGTTGTGCCAGAAGCGTCAGTTATGAGTCCAAATATATGGCAGGCAAAATATGAACAAAACATAAATAAATCTAATAAGAGAACACATAGATTTATACTAGTTCAGTCTTAATGCATACATCCAGTTTGGCGGAGCGAGAGAGGAAATTCCACTATAAAAAAGGGAGATTACAGAAGAGTATACGTACAACTCTCACACAACTAAATCCCAAATACACCCAAACAGGTACTCTACAGCCCACCACTAGAATAGAAGAAAGATGTTTGGTATCCTTCACAAATGTGGTGTTGCACTCACCAAAGAACAAGAACAAAGAACAAATCTTGTTCACAAATACAAAGAGCAAAGTGGAGAGATCAATACCAAAGTGCAGCAGCCCCCACAAACAACAAAGGGAAGGAACAAAGGTGCGGCTACTCTTGCTGGGTTTTCCCTTCAGCTACACTCCATCTTCTCCTTGGTGTGGCTACGCCTCCAAGTCTCTTTCTTCTTCTCGCGTAGCTCCCTCTTTCTTTGGTGTGGCTACAACTCACAAAAAAACCTTGTTTTGCTGTTGCTGCTCTATTAATCAAAGAACAAAGGCTTCCTTTGGAAGCTAGGTGGCACAGGTGAAAAACCAAGGCCACGTCTTACTCCACCTATTCTCAATGTTGATGTGGCTCAATATAAGCCACTCAAACAAATGGGCTAAATAAATGGGCCGAACCCAAGTGAGTCCAATTAGAGCAAAAACCAATTAACAAGAATCGGAATCAAAACAAGTTTGAATACGAAAATGCCCTTGTGCAAAACAAATTAGAGTTCATTGAATCCACCCTTTACATTCATAATAAGACCATATAGCATGGGGTGCCATAAGGCATCATCAACTATGCCATTGTGTATGTGCATTATGAACTTAATTCCTAACAAGAATACAAGAAACACTGTTGACGTTAAAATTCTTCAAGAAAAATAACTTAGTTAACAATAAATGAATTTACATGGCTTGACCAGGAATAAAATAATTTTCCTTCAATAACCCTAAACCCAAGAACTAAATCGAAATCTCTAAACAGACCCCGTACCTGATGAAGAAGAAGATGTTGTCTCTCCTTCTCCGTGGCATCTCTTTCTTCCTGCGTCGCGACCTAGTCTTCCTCCTCTTGTGCGTCGTTTTCTTCTTTTTTCTCCTTCGTCATCGTCTGTTCGCGTGACTCAAACCCAAACCCACAGTTGGGTTTTTTCTTTTTTCCGGGTTGGTGGTGTGTTAAACGGGTTATAAACCTAGGATGCTCATTAAATGAAATCCAACGGCTACCCACATGATACTACAAATAAGGCTATTTGTAGTATCCTACAGCTAAGCCCTCCTGTACATATATATATATATATATAGAAGATGGATCCATGTCAATATATTTTTTACATAAGTTTTGACACAAGTTTTCAATGGGACCCATTCTATATAGAATTTTAACGATTCGAATCATCTATTTTTTAGGTCTCAATTAAAAGAACATCCTTGCAAAAAATTAGATAAATTGGAAATCATTTATCTACAAAAATTAAATGGTCAACATTTCAAGTGTTTATTTTGTTGACCAATATTGACCATTTAATTTTTGTAGGTAAATGGTTTTCGATTTACCTAATTGTTTACAAGGATGATCTTTTAATGGAGTAAAAAAATACATGGTTCAGATCATTAAAATCCTATATGGAATGAACCTCATTGAAAACTTATGTGAAAAATATGGTGCCACGGATCTGCCCCATATATATATATATGGATAATTGGGATATTGACGTGGTAAATTAGTTTTTGATAAAACTAATAACCAAAGTTTGATAAACTAAGTTTGACTTGACATTTTCTTTAGAATAATTGAGAAATAAAATGAAATATCCGAATAAGCCAATCCCACCCTACATGGCCGGCCACCTGTAGGATTGTTAGGAAATTTGTTTTCCTATTTACACTATAAATAAGAGTTATTTATCGTCAATAAATGTATGTGAGAGTCCACCCAAGGTTCTGACTTTCAAGTACGTTCTTTCACTTCCTGAGAGTTTGTGAAAAAATAGAAAGGAAAGCCAAACCAATCACATAGGAAGCCGATCATACATAAAGAGAAGATTTTTTATTGTGAGCTAGCACTCTTGATCATCACTCTCATCTACCTTGCTTGGATTACATTTTTGTGGACTATTCTTAGAGGCACCACACTTGTGGTGCTAAAGGGAAATCCAAAGGTAGAAGGAAGCCACCATGGACAAGCATAGCTCCATTGATGAACAAAAGCAGGTATTTCTATATCCTAGTTCATGTATTGAATTCCATATTTGCATATGATCGTATAAGTTATGAGTTTGATAAGAAAAATTTTAATTGTTACTTTATGCTGCGTTTTCTATAATATGTTAATATTATGATCAATCTCATATAAATTCTTTGAACAATGTTCTCCTGTGATTGAGACAAGTTATGAGCCTCATTTAGACGGGCTAGCCCAAGAGCCATTAAGAGAATGGTAGGACAACCTGCCAACACATCGGCTCGTATGTCTTCCTTGGGCACTAATGAAACAGCTGACTTACCTATCTTGGAAAAGATAACTGACTTTGGACAAGATTTTCTCGAACTGAGCTTGGTATTCTCAAACGGTCATAGTGTGTTGCAATTTAATAAGCTCTCCAAGAAATCTTGAAACTGAGTAGGACCAAAACAAGTATGCAACCCATCACAAAATTCCCTCCATGTGACGGCACCTCCTTCTTGTCTTAGTAGTTGATACCACAAATGAGTGTCTCCTTCTAAGTGGAAAGATGCATGGGCCGCTTAATCCTCCTCTGGTGTTTGGTACAAGGGCTACCATGGACAAACATATTTCCATTGATGAACAAAAATAGGTATTTCTATATCATAGTTCATGTATTAAATTCCATATTTGCATATGATCGTATTGATGATACAACTGAGCGTGTCCTTCTAAGTGGAAGGATGCAAGGGCCACCTGATCCTCCTTTAGTGTTTGGTGAAATTGAAAAAAATGCTCTACCCAACATACCTAACTAATAGTATCTTCTTCACGTACCCTTGAAGCATGGAGAATCGAGTTTCATGACCTTGGGGTTATAGGAAAGATGCGACCTATTTGTACGCCCCTCATCGGATTTTTTGAGATATAAATTTTCAAAAAAAAAAAGAGAAGGAGAAAATTAAGGACATGGGCTCACGTTTTAGGGTCCAGCAGATCAAAATGCCTGCAAAATAAAATACCAGAAGATAAGATAAGTTTTGAGGATGAAGGATAAATGCAAAGAAAATAAAAGAAAATAAAAAAGAGGATAAATGCAAGAGATTGGTTATCTATCTACAATTTTGAATTCAATTTTTTGAATTCATAGCTAATCCTTAGCCTCTTTGAAGCTGATCCTCTACCCCTTATGATGCCTATAAAAGGGGGGGCAGCATGGAGTCAGAGGATTCATTGAGAAAATAACACCGAAAGGTTGCAGAAAAAAGCGAGTTCTCTAAGACAGAAGCAGAGGACCGTGCATCCGCCAAAGCTTCGCTATCACTAGGTAGATCACACTTCTTTTCATGGCTCATTTCAATTTGGTTTCGGCTGAAACCACAAAGTTTATCAACGATTCGGCTGAATCCATTCTCTTGTAATCGGTTTCGGCTGAAACCACAAAAATTTCAACAAAAGATTCGGCTGAATCCATCTCCCATTTGGTTTCGGCTGAAACCACAAAAAAATTTCAACAAAGGATTCGGCTGAATCCATCTCCCATTTGGTTTTGGCTGAAACTATAAAGGATTCTGATAAATCCATGTACCTCAAATACCGTGTGGATTCTACCAAATCCATGATATATTGAGTTTCAAATAAAAAATTTACTGGTCCAAAACAGAGGAGAAAGATACCTGCAAAATAAAAAATGGAGTCAGTCGGTGTAAAAGAAAATATAGCAGTAAAATGGCTTTTCTTCACAGCAAAATAGAAAAGGAAACAAAAGAGTGTTGACCTTTTGATTGGCAGCCCGTAGAAAATAAGTGGGTTTTGTCGCTGGTACCTAAGGGAAAGAGTAAGTTAGCTATTTACAAAGATTGGCACATGGTGAAAGAGAAAGTTTCCAAACAAGATCATCACCTTTTGACTGTACCTCTTGGATTCCTGTATAAAAAGAGTGTTTCTTCTAATCCAAATCTATAAAAATATATATATATATGATTTGGTTAGTGAGTAAAATGACATTGCAACTACAAGATAAAAAAAAGAAGTTGAAGCAGTTTCCTTGTTTTGATATGCAGAATAAGGAAAAAAGAAATGTATAAAAAAAATAGTGGAAGGATGTATGTTTGTCTCACGTGATACCTGCTGCTAAAAAGAAATATATGGTTAGTATATTAGCCATGTATCAAAGAGGAGGAAAAGTAAGTTTTGACTACCTTTTTGTTAAGTCAAGTCAAACAACCAACATATGATTACTTTGGCTCTACACACACAAAGAAAAAGAAGAAGTCAGATAATCATGGAAAAGAATGATGTTGTGATATCTACTGCTACTTTCACCAAGAAAAAGAAGGTTCAGTAAAAAAAAATGTCGCCATATGATGAACCTGTTTGGATGCTCGTCTGCAGAAAGCTAAAACTGATATGGGTGCCGACGACATATGTTGTTTCTTCTTCCAAAACCTGAGCAGTCTTTTAAATAGAGATGGCTTTTCCAAGTCTAATAGAATTGAGACTTTTCTTCCCAATTTCATAGGATAAGGATTCTTATATTCCTTCTAAATTGTGGAGACCCCAATTTGGGGAAAACTTAACTGCATACAATTGTTTGTTTCCAATGGGTTTATTATGAGCGGAAATGTTGAGGGAACGGGTCCCATAAGTGCGAACTATATCTGGCAGCAATGAGTTTGGGCTTATCTCTAGTCCACCAAAAAATAAATCTAATAGATCTCTTCTCTCTCTCTCTCTCTCAAATGTTAGCCCACTGAAAAAGAAATGTGTCATTTAACAAATAAGTGATACAAAAATATTAATGGGTCCATTTTCTTCAATCCCAAATTCAAACTCTTAAGTTGATACAAAACCAATTCTCTCAATCGGTACAAAACCGAAACCAAATCCAAACCCCAAATTCAAACTCTCAAATTGGTATAAAACTAAATTTTAAATTGGTACAGAATCAAATCTCTCAAATCCAAATCTCAAAATAGCATAAAGCCAATCAAATCAAATTCTCTGTGAACTACGTCCGGTTTGATCCCACAATGGGTACGTAGGCAATGTGGATTAAATTCGCATACAACCGCAGTCAAATCAAATTTCTATTACTCCAAATTTATTTGAAATTAATTCTCACACAAAGTTACCGAATTAATTTCGCAATTTCTCAAATTTCATTTTAATGAACTACACTCGGTTTGATCCCGTCATGGGTATGTAGGCAACCTACTAGAATTTAGGTACAACCGCATCAAATCAAATACATCCAAATTTCCCGAAAATTTGTCTCACACTTAAGTCCCTGAGTTAATTTCTCAAGTCAAATCTAAGGGCTCTAAACCCTACCCAAATTACACAAATCATTTAAATGGGTCATCCACCCATTTAATTCCTAAAAAACTCGGAACTACGTGTGGTTTGATCCCGCAATGGGTACGTAGGCAACCTAAAATATGGGTGCAACTGCAATCACAAATAAATTCCATTTCAATGGGTCTTTTATCTATTGGAAATCCAAACACTAACAAAGTGATCCGTTGGTTTCATTGCGTTTGGAATCAAAGGGTGTTCCCTTGAGTCAAGGGACTATAATTAAGAGATGTACTCCATCTTGAATGGGTCGTACCCAAAATAATAAAAACCCTTATTACATAAATGAATTTGGGTGAAATTATGTTGGGTAATATTTATTATTTATTTGCAAATTTTGTTCAACATAATTTTTGGCATGCACGGTGGGATCCATTTTCCCTTTCATCTCCAAAGTGATGAAACTAATCTTTCGTGATGTTTTGACTCTTAGGAATCTTTTCAAAACACACAAAAAGAAACAAATGGCACCTCAAATCACTATCTACTTTCATGCTCTCCCTACAACTCAATTTGTTGAAGGAAGAAACGAAAGGATGGGATACAGAAAGTCATTTGTGCTCAGTCAGACCCCGCTCTCAAGCTACATCCCCAGAGCCAATGGATTCAGGGCGACCACAGTCGGAGTAAAGGTGGCTAGGAGCCAGCCGAACAGGGCTCTCTCAAAGAACGCCCTCCGCAATGCAAGAAAGAGGGTTGCAAGAGCTCAAAGGAAGAGAGAGGCCCAGGCCCAGACAGTCGAGGCCATACTGGATTCGATTGCCTTTAAAGCCCCGATGGTAGAAGTTCCCAAGGTCGCTAAGCCTTTGAACAAGGCACCAGTTCCCCCTTACATCATGGTCGGATCAGTGCCGGTCTACTTACCCAGCACAGAGTTAGTGATGGTCACCTCCATTGAAGAGGAGGACGAGGCTCCTGTCAGCCTCAAAACTCAAAACTCTGAGTCCACCCAATCTTCAGTTCAGACCTCTGAGGAATCAACAACGGAGTCCATTGGCTTCGAAAAGGAAGGGAACGTTGCAAGTCTCCACTTGAAAGATCAAGCTTCAGAACCCTCTGGTTCGACAAAGGGGGTCGGTAAGTGTATTGACATTGCATTCCCAAAGAAACAGAGAACATCCATAGTGCACAAGAAAGCGTTCTCTGATGACGAAGTTCGGAAGAAAGCGAGTCAGTTGCACGGGGTAATCCCTAAATCCCTCACGCAGTTGGGGGTAACTCCCAAACTCCAACTTAGGTCTGTTTCCTTTACAGGCCCTATCACTCGGTCGAAAACTCGTGCTTTGGCAGAAAACCCACAGGATTTGGCCGCCGACATTACCACTAGGTTGGAAGAGCCGAGACATTCTGTTAGAAGACAAGACATTCTGACAAGCTGGAAAAGCTACCTCATGTAGTTGACGGACTTATCCATAAAGGGATAACCAAACTCATGACCATATTTGATGAACCACTTCGGCAGCAGTTGTTCCTTACCCAAGACACAACACCTCAACTCAAATAGTTGGGCATACCTATGGATGAGAATTCTGAAGGAATGCAGGTGATGATGACCGGCACCTCAAACATCGAGAAGCAAAATCAACAATTGTTGAGGAGGCTCGCCGAAGTAGAGGCCGAAATGAACGCCATGAGGATACGACAAGAGGCTGAATTAAATGTTATGAAAGAACGACAAGAAGAAGAAGTCTTACGACTTGCAGTAGAACTGGTCGCTAAAGCCAATTTAAAACAAAAAAAAATGTCCTTGAAAATGAAGAGTTGAGAAGACGGGAAGAAGAAAGAAGATGTCAAGAAGAGAAAAAGAAAGACGAGGAAAAGAAAGTAATGGAGAATGAAGGCTTCTCAGGCGGGATAACTCCGTTAGAAATCCAAGCGATGATAGCCAAAGGGATCCAGGATTTCCAGAAGTCATTAACTCAACCTGTGCTCGGGTATCGAAAGCCGTATCCCGACTATTTTGATACTATACCTTTTCCCAAGACTTATCGTCAGCCAAATTTTGATAAGTTTGACGGAATAAACATCACTCCTCACGAGCATCTAGCTCACTTTTATTCGGTTTATGGCGAAACTTCCCAGTCTGATGCCTTATTGGTTAGACAGTTCGTTCAGTCTCTTAGTGGCTCGGCTTTCACATGGTACACTCAGTTAGAGCCGGGATCAGTTAAAACTTGGGATGACATGCAGAAGGCATTCCTTGCCCAGTTTGTCAATTCAAAGAAAAAAGTTACAATTACTGATCTGGCCGAGACTAAACAAAAAGATAATGAAGGTGTAAATGACTTCATTACCAGATGGAGAGGCCTTAATTTGCAGTGTCCAGAGAAGTTCTCCGAGTTGGGATTAGTACAAATGTGCATGAACAATCTCTCACCAGATGTTGCAACATTTGTGTCAACCGCAGAGCCTCAAACGTTTAATACTCTAGTATCCATAGCATGTAACGTCGAGAAACAAATTGCTCGCCAGAAAGCTAAGACCCCAACTCCGAAAATACAATTTGGAGAAAAGAAGACCGATAACAAAAAGTCGAATACGAAGAAGGAGTCAATGTCTACCTTTGTCAAGATAGATAAGGGAAATGATAAAGGCAAGGCTAAAGAACCTCCGAGAAGATTGACTCTTAAAGAGAGAAAAGAAGTCAAGTATTCTTTCCACGTCAATGATATCGAAGAGTTGTTTGACAATCTCCATGAAGCAGATCTCATCAAACTTCCCGAGCCTAAGCGGCCAGCTGAAGTTAATAGAACCAATGATCCTAAATATTGTNTGGCGAAACTTCCCAGTCTGATGCCTTATTGGTTAGACAGTTCGTTCAGTCTCTTAGTGGCTCGGCTTTCACATGGTACACTCAGTTAGAGCCGGGATCAGTTAAAACTTGGGATGACATGCAGAAGGCATTCCTTGCCCAGTTTGTCAATTCAAAGAAAAAAGTTACAATTACTGATCTGGCCGAGACTAAACAAAAAGATAATGAAGGTGTAAATGACTTCATTACCAGATGGAGAGGCCTTAATTTGCAGTGTCCAGAGAAGTTCTCCGAGTTGGGATTAGTACAAATGTGCATGAACAATCTCTCACCAGATGTTGCAACATTTGTGTCAACCGCAGAGCCTCAAACGTTTAATACTCTAGTATCCATAGCATGTAACGTCGAGAAACAAATTGCTCGCCAGAAAGCTAAGACCCCAACTCCGAAAATACAATTTGGAGAAAAGAAGACCGATAACAAAAAGTCGAATACGAAGAAGGAGTCAATGTCTACCTTTGTCAAGATAGATAAGGGAAATGATAAAGGCAAGGCTAAAGAACCTCCGAGAAGATTGACTCTTAAAGAGAGAAAAGAAGTCAAGTATTCTTTCCACGTCAATGATATCGAAGAGTTGTTTGACAATCTCCATGAAGCAGATCTCATCAAACTTCCCGAGCCTAAGCGGCCAGCTGAAGTTAATAGAACCAATGATCCTAAATATTGTCGGTTTCATCGAATCGTTAGTCATCCTTTAAAGGACTGTTATGTTTTCAAGGACAAGGTGCAGGAAATGATTAACAACAATCAAATAACGCTCGATTCTCCCAAGAAGGCAGATGCAAATATGGTGGAAGTTGAACCCATTCCAAGAATTGAA
>QANW01009150.1:65395-172255 GCA_003254865.1 Dryas drummondii | reverse complement strand
TCAACCTGTGCTCGGGTATCGAAAGCCGTATCCCGACTATTTTGATACTATACCTTTTCCCAAGACTTATCGTCAGCCAAATTTTGATAAGTTTGACGGAATAAACATCACTCCTCACGAGCATCTAGCTCACTTTTATTCGGTTTATGGCGAAACTTCCCAGTCTGATGCCTTATTGGTTAGACAGTTCGTTCAGTCTCTTAGTGGCTCGGCTTTCACATGGTACACTCAGTTAGAGCCGGGATCAGTTAAAACTTGGGATGACATGCAGAAGGCATTCCTTGCCCAGTTTGTCAATTCAAAGAAAAAAGTTACAATTACTGATCTGGCCGAGACTAAACAAAAAGATAATGAAGGTGTAAATGACTTCATTACCAGATGGAGAGGCCTTAATTTGCAGTGTCCAGAGAAGTTCTCCGAGTTGGGATTAGTACAAATGTGCATGAACAATCTCTCACCAGATGTTGCAACATTTGTGTCAACCGCAGAGCCTCAAACGTTTAATACTCTAGTATCCATAGCATGTAACGTCGAGAAACAAATTGCTCGCCAGAAAGCTAAGACCCCAACTCCGAAAATACAATTTGGAGAAAAGAAGACCGATAACAAAAAGTCGAATACGAAGAAGGAGTCAATGTCTACCTTTGTCAAGATAGATAAGGGAAATGATAAAGGCAAGGCTAAAGAACCTCCGAGAAGATTGACTCTTAAAGAGAGAAAAGAAGTCAAGTATTCTTTCCACGTCAATGATATCGAAGAGTTGTTTGACAATCTCCATGAAGCAGATCTCATCAAACTTCCCGAGCCTAAGCGGCCAGCTGAAGTTAATAGAACCAATGATCCTAAATATTGTCGGTTTCATCGAATCGTTAGTCATCCTTTAAAGGACTGTTATGTTTTCAAGGACAAGGTGCAGGAAATGATTAACAACAATCAAATAACGCTCGATTCTCCCAAGAAGGCAGATGCAAATATGGTGGAAGTTGAACCCATTCCAAGAATTGAAACTATTCCAACTGTCTCATTACCATAGGGTGCAGTGTCTGTGGAGTTCAAGGTTGACAATGAGGTCACGGTAATACAAGCCTACCCAGACATGCCAAGGGTTGGAAACCCTAATATCCTAACCTAATACGAACTTATGACAGCACCAAGTCTTGATATTTGGGAAGATTTATCATCATCATTAGATGAGTCTACACAGGGATGGAAAACTTTCAGCCGTAGGGTTAAAACAATGCCCATGATTCCCTAATCAGGAATTTCCACTTGCCCTGGTATAAAATTTCGGGGTAGACCATCTTTGAAGAATAAGAAAAAGAAGAAAATAGCACAAAAGAAGGTTCGAGTCTCTCAAGAGGAGTATGAACAACCACCAAGGGTGCCGATCACCCTTACAGAGTTTTTACCTACTGAATTCTTCTCAAGTGATTCTGAGGAAGAAGGGGATGAAGTTGTGCGATGTTGTGTGACCTTCGTTGACGATGAGGGTGAGAAAGAAGTTGGTGAAATCACCTTGCGTTATTGTCAACGCAGTCCATCTGCTGACACAAATAAAGACAAAGAAGTGGTTGACCCATCCTCTAAGGAGGACAAGACCAACACTAAGAAGGTTCTCATGCCGTCCCAAAAAGAAAGCACTTCGGATGAAGTCCCATTGTTTACTTTAGGGGCAAATGAACCTAAAAGGGACAAAACAAAGATGCTGGTCAAGGATACTCAAAAGCCGCATAAGGCCAAATATGATATTTTGGCCCATTTGAAGCGCATACCAGCTCTTTTGAGTGTTTCTGACGCTCTACGAATGTCGAGCGAGCTTCGAGAGACGCTCATTATGGCACTAACCAGTCCAGAATCTTATAAGGAAAGTATGGAGACAACAGAATCAGCAGTTGTGACACAAAAAGCCTGCACTTGTTGTCTATCCAAAATCACATTTGATGACAGTGATCGATTACTCGGGTTTCAAGATCATAACTGACCCTTGTATGTTTCAGGCCAAATTGGAGACACGCCGGTTAAGAGAATCATGCTTGATTGTGGTTCCGCTGTAAGCATTATCTTATTAAAGACACTCCGCTCCTTGGGGATGGAACCTCGACAATTATCTCCCTCAACAATGACAATCCAAGGGTTTAACCAAGAAGGACAGAGAGTCATGGGTACCATTGGATTACAATGTAAGATTGGGGAGTTAATCTCAAGAGTTTTCTTCTATGTGATTGATGCCAAGACGTCCTACAATGCCTTGCTTGGGCGGCCGTGGCTCCATACATATGGAGTTGTGCCTTCTACACTATATCAGTGCTTCAAGTTTGTGTTGGACAGAAGAGTCAAGAAAGTTGTTGCTGACACTGACCCGTTCGAATTTGAGGAAGTCAACTACTCCGATGCAAAGTGGTATAAGTCGCCTGGTTTTGTTATTGTATCACAAGATGAAGAAACCACTAAAAGCATGGGCTTTAAAACAGAGTTGGAAAAGCAGAAGGTCGAAGCGTTGAAACAATCTAAACAGGTTCGAATTAAGCTTACAGGCAAGTACAGAAAAGATGCCAAAGTTGACGAACAAAAGACTTCAGATTCGGAAGTATCTAAAGCATCGAAGTCAGCTCAGACCGGAGAAACACTTCATCAAACCAGTTCTTTGGCTAGCAAAAGCTCAAGCAACCTCAACTCGAAGTCAGAAGTGGTTTTCAAATATTCTCTAAAGGCTAAAAGAGAACTCGGTCAGAAGACATTATCTCCAGTAGAAGATACAATGACATCATTAATGACGAGCTATACTCAGCCTTTACAGAAAATTGATCAGTCAATCCCAGGGAGCAGCTTAGTTACTTCTGTCCAGAAAAGGGGAGACTACAGTAAAAGGGTGGTTTCCTACAATAATGCAACTACAATGCCTACACCGTTGCCACTGAAGATAAGAATCGAAAGGCGTAAAGCCAGGAAAGAGACGACTCATCTCACAGTGCAACATGAAAATGGAATATTTAAAGCATCTTTCCCTAAACAAGAACCAGAAAGCCTCGAGCCATGTACTCTTACAAACAACAAGAAGAACATGTTTCGAGAGGTTCAATCAGATGTGGTTCCTCATTCCTCAGTCTTTCAGTGACTAGGAAAAGTTGAAGCTAGACCTTGCAAATCAGTCTTTCAGCGTCTTGAAAACCCAAATTCATCACACATCTCAGTTTTTCAACGACTTGGGGTAACTTCAACAAAATCTCAAAAAAGCAAATGGAGATTGAATAAAAAGAGAAAATTCAAAATAATAGTCAACGATGCCGAGAGACAAGAAGAAACAGATTATTCCACCGAAGACAATTGTGTTTCCATTGTTGAGGAACCTACAAAGGACCAAGGAATTGCCAGCAGTGAAAGAACAGAGGAATTCATTGATATTGCCCAGCTAGCCCCATCTCAAATTGAGGATGGATGTCAAGCCACTATCGATGAACTCCAAGAAATTAATCTTGGAACAGCTGGCGAACCAAAACCTATCTTCGTTAGCGCGTTGTTAACTCAAGAGGAGTTACAGGCTTATGAATGTATCCTACAAGAATATCGGGATGTATTTGCATGGGGATATCAGGACATGCCTGGTTTAGATTCAAAAGTCGCAGTTCACAAGTTGAATGTATCAAATCAATGTCGTTATGTGCAGCAAGCTCGACGTCGGTTCCGCCCAAAGCTGGCAATCCAAATTGAAGCAGAAATCGACAAATTAAAAGATGTTGGTTTCATTCGAGAGGTCCAGTACCCTACGTGGCTTGCCAGTGTTGTTTCAGTCAAGAAAAAGAATGGTCAAATACGAGTCTGCATTGATTTCAGAGATCTCAACGAAGCATGCCCAAAAGATGAGTTCCCACTCCCTATTACCGAACTCTTGGTGGATGCTACAACCAGATTCGGAGCATTGTCCTTTATGGATGGTTTTTCGGGCTACAACCAAATTAAAATGGCGCCCGAAGACGAGGAGCTTACAGCATTTCGCACTCCTAAAGGAGTATTTTGCTATACTGTAATGCCTTTTGGTTTGAAAAATGCAGGAGCAACTTACCAGAGAGCCATGACGGTCATCTTCGACGATATGCTTCATAACACTATTGAGTGCTACGTCGACGATCTAGTTGTCAAAACTAAAAAGAGGGAACATCATCTGAACGATTTAAAGAGGGTGTTTGACAGACTCCGAAAGCATCAACTCAAAATGAACCCTTTAAAATGTGCATTCGGGGTTACGTCTGGAAAGTTCCTCGGTTTTGTTGTCAGATATCGAGGAATTGAAATTGATCCTGCTAAGATCAAGACAATCCAAGAAATGCCTCCCCCGCACAATTTGAGGGAATTACGAGGACTACAAGGAAGGCTAGCCTATATACGAAGGTTCATTTCAAACCTTTCTGGGAGATGCCAACCCTTTTCAAGGCTCATGAAGAAGGACCTACCATTCATTTGGGATGAAGCATGTCAAAATGGTTTTAACAGCATTAAATAGTATTGGTTGAGACCTCCAGTGTTAATGGCACAAATTAAAGGGAGACCACTAATCCTGTATATTGCTGCATTGGAGTGCTCCCTGGGGGCATTGCTCGCTCAAAACAATGATGAAGGGAAGGAGAACGCTCTTTACTACTTAAGCAGAACACTCGTGGGGGCAGAAAATAATTATACCCCCATTGAAAAAGGTATGTTTGGCCTTAGTGTTTCCAGTACATAAGCTACGACACTATCTTCTCTCTCACAGTGTCACCCTGATATCAAGAGCATATCCTCTCAAATATTTGATGTCAAAGCCAGTACAGTCAAGGCGTTTAGCAAAATGGTCTCTACTGTTGTCGGAATTTGAAATCAAGTTCGTGCTTCAGAAAGCCATAAAAGGGCAGGCACTTGCAGATTTCTTAGCCGCACATCCTGTTCCAGATAATATGGAGCTACCTAAAGATTTACCTGATGAGGAAGTCTTTACAACAGAGGCTTATCCATGGAAACTCTACTTTGACGGGTCATCTACGAAAAGAGGAGCGGGGGCAGGTATAGTGTTCATCACACCATCAGGGGGCTTGATCCCGTATTCGTTCTCTATTCTTGACATATGTTCAAATAATGTGGCAGAATATGAGGCACTCATCATTGGCCTTGAAGTTGCTATAGAAATGCAAATTGACTGTCTCCAAGCATTTGGTGATTCACAGCTTATTGTTAAACAGCTAAATGGCCAATATGAAGTCAAAAGTGATGCGTTACTTCCTTACCACCAGAGAGCGAAGTATCTGATGTCAAAATTCTAGGACATTTGCATTAGCCATATCCAAGGTCCGAAAATGATAAGGCTGATGCGTTGTCTAAATTGGCAGCGTCTTTAACATTTCCTGATGAAAGAGATATACAGATTACAGTTGGAGAACGCCGACTACTACCCCCAGCGTTGGAACGTATCAAAGAAATTAATGAAGCCAATAATGTGACCGTATATGAGGATGAGGAAGAAGCAGACTGGCGTCAGCCTATTGTAGAATACCTTCGGCAGGGAAGATTACCGACCGACTCAAAGAGAAGGGTTGACGTAAGGCGAAGAGCCACCCGATACATCTATCCAAACGACACCTTATATAGGATATCCTTCAACGGGGTACTCTTGAGGTGCCTATCTAAAGGTGAAGCGGCCCGAGCTCTTTTTGAAACTCATGCTGGAACTTGTGGTGCTCATCAGGCTGGTCCAAAACTCGCAGCCCAGTTAAAAAGGTTGGGGTACTATTAGCCGACAATAGTACAAGATGCAATAAAGTTCGCAACCACCTGTAAGACATGCCAGCTCCACGTAGACTTTATACATCAGCCTCCACAACCTCTTCATCCGACAATGTTGTCATGGCCTTTCAAAACTTGGGGACTAGACGTTGTCGGTATCATAAGGCCTAAGTCTTCTCGATTGCATCAGTATATTTTGGTTGGCACAGATTATTTCTCCAAATGGGCATAAACGATTCGTCTTAAGGAAGTCAAAGCAGAAGATGTTGCATATTTTATTAGGAACCACATAATCTACCGTTTTGGGGTTCCATTAAAGATAATTTCAGACAACGCCACATACTTCAAATATAAAGCTTTAGTCAAACTGTGCGGGAAGTACAATATCCGGCACTCATTTTTTGCAAGTTACAACCCATCGTCAAATGGTCAAGCAGAAGCTTTTAACAAAGTGCTATGTAATATTCTTAAAAAAATGATGTCCGGGAATAAAAGAGATTGGCATGAACGTCTCCCTGAAGCACTATGGGCTTACAGGACAACCGTTCGTACATCGACTGGATGCACTCCGTTCAATTTGGTTTACGGTTCAGAAGCGGTCTTACCTTTAGAGGTCCAACTACCGTCCCTGAGGGTGGCCATTCAATTGACGGACCCGGATGAAAATGTAAAGGTCAGATTAGCAGAGCTAGAAGCGCTTGATGAGAAAAGACTAATAGTCCAACAGAAACTTGAAGTCTATCAAGCCCAGGTGGCATGCGCCTATAACAAGAAAGTAAAATTCAGATATTTCTCAGTGGGAGATTTGGTTCTGAATGTCTGAAGACCGGTTGTTATTACCAGAAAGACCCATGGAAAATTTCAATCAAAATGGGAAGGACCCTACGTTATTTCTAAGGTTTTTTCCAAAGGGGCGTATGAGTTGTCCGATGCTGATGGATATCGTATTTACTCTTGTGTAAATGGCAAGTTTCTCAAAAAATTTTACACTTAAGCCCGTTGGATTGAAAACCCGAAAGAGCAGTCCAAGAAAAAATCAGGACAAAAAAAAAAAAGCTCGCTAGATTGAAAACCTGGAAGGGCGATCTAGGCAAAAGTTATAGCAAGCTCGTTGGATTGAAAACCCGAAAGGGCAGTCCAAGCAAAAATTAGGGCAAAAAAAAAAAAACTCTGAACTACGGATGGCTTGATCCCTCAAAAGGGGTACGTAGGCAGTCTGGTCTCAAAAACTAGGTGCAACCGACCAAAATTCAAAATTTTCTTTTCTCTGGAAAACAAGGGGTGAACTACGTTTGGCTTGATCCCTTAACAGGGTACGTAGGCAATTTGGTCCCAAAAGCCAAATGCAGCCATAGTATTCCAAAATCATATATTTTCTTCCATCAACGATATTAGTATACATCAGGCAGTATTCAAGAATTTTGAATGCAGGAAAGAAAGAAAGAAATGTAACTTTTCTTTATTAAAGAACTCAGGTTGAGAGAATTACAAGCCAAGTCCTACTAGCACCAACAGTAAAACTAAAAGCAGATTTTGTGGAAAAAATGAATGATGGAAGAAATAAAATATAATCTCTATTTTTCCTTGCTGCAAAAAGAAATCAAGGAATCGACCAACTCTTTAAATTTTTCCTCTAGAACTTCCATCAAAGCTCTGGCAGCCTCAAAAGCTCGGAACTTCCCCTCATTCGCAGAAATCCTAGAATGTCGGAGCTTCTGGTTTAGTTGATCTTGATCATTTATGAACCCATTGAGGCTTCTTATTTGTTCATGAAGGAAACTTTTTCGGGCTTCAAGAAGTTCTCTTTTCTGACAGATCTGCATCTCTACCTCGGTGATATGTAGTTCTCAACGGTCAAATCCTCAAATCGTTTTAAAATACTTGCCCGCTGTGTGATAAGAGCGTCTCTAGCAGCTAGGCATTCTTCGTTCCGATAAATCAGGGCATGAATGAGCTCAAAGTCAACATCGTCATCAAGTCTGATCGATGCAGCATGAGTAGAAAGTTCTTTTGCGGTCTTAAAAACTTTGTCAATAACTTCCGAAAGCCATTTAAAGTGATCATGGCCGACTCCAATTACACGAATCAGGGATTGCAAAACTTCAAGTGAGTTATAAATTTTCTTTTGATTGGCCAATAGCTCTGCTGGTGTCTTGGAAGTGGAAAGACGATCAAAGATGATTTCTATTTCACTTGCTATGAAGGCCTGTCTTGAAAAAGCCACATTGGGACCAAAAATTTCAAAAATGGAGGCCCATATTCCCACAGGCTTAGGAGTAACTACAGGTTTGGCCACAATCGGAAGGTCAGCCGTTTTAATTGGAGAATTAGATTCAGTCCTTTATGTGATAATGGTATTCTCCATGTCAACTTCACTTGGAAGATCACTCAAAGGATCTGTCAATGATCTGTTCTCTACCTCGGTTGAGATTGTCTTGTGTGTAATGTCATCCATACCAGGGATGTCTGTCGATGGTTCCTGAAAATTAACGGATGTGTCTGATCGCGAGTGCTTTGCGCCTACGTCTTGGTGACGATATTGGGAATAACAATTACTAGACCATTCACCTCTATTTATCTTCCCATCCTTTTTGGCAGGAGAACGAGAACTTTTGCTTCGCTGATCTGATATGGACTGTGTTTTGGCTTCATGAAGGTTTTCATTTTTGGAAAATATGGAAATGTCCTTGAGCCTCGAAATAGGAAAGTCTTTTCTCCTATCAACAACACGGGTCCTATTTAAAGTCTCATAAATGTCCCACACATTTAGTTTCAAATACGATGCGCAAGTTCTCATCCACCATGAACAATACCACCATGTACACTGTCCGTGATAGAAAGAGCGTGGGATTTGAAATAGGGCTGATGTGTCACTCCTATAAAGTGACCTATGAGCCGTCGCCATGTCCACGAAACTACAATGTTCTCTCTGTTGGACACTAAGAACAAATTGATTCATAGGAACACTTTGGTCAAAACCAAACTGCCTTGCAAATCTATTCGGATAATATGGCTCTAGCCAAACATATTCACCTACTCTCACAGGTAGTAATGCGTGGCGAATGCAAATCAAGATTTCAAGTTGGTCCTCAGATAGGCTGCCGTTATCCATAAAGGTACCTGCTTGTCTATCGTCCCAGGAACAAGCCCAATAATGCGCAGAGTCGACTCTAAAGATGATTCGAGCATGATCCATTTTTAAGTTTCTTGCTTCAATATCGGCATATCTTTTTAGATGGGGATATCGCTCAGGATATGCACTGTCAGGATTTCGTTGGTATAAATAAGGAAAGTATTCGCCTAGCCAGCCAATAACATAGTGAAGTGGAAAGCAAGCACGAGATTTACCAGGGCCCCTTGGGTCAGTTGCAATTTCCCCAAGACCGTGATAAATGTAGCCCAAGACAGTCAATGCAAGAGAAACTTTGACCCCTTCCGCCATTAGGCATGCCATGTAGAAAGTTTCTGGTCTTATTTTCAGGCTATTGGAAGGTAGTACAAATCTGCTAAGCCAGAATGCTATAAAAGCGGCACAAGATCCTTTTTCAGAGATGTCTAATGGCACTGGTCGCTTGACCTCATATTTTCTATTGTCTGGGTCATAAAGATTTTTCTCTCGATAAAAATGAGCGGACCATTGCTCTAGGTAGACGTAGTTTCCCCCATGGGTAAGACATAAGTCCGAATGGATTCTCAAAAGCTCATTAACGGTAAGGGGGTATTTTGCTTCTCCACGTAAATATTTGTTCTCAGAGATAAATTCTTCGTACGAAACCGTGATGGAAAGTATTAGCCAGTGGGCCCCATAATTCGCAAAATGCTCATAGAACGTCTGGGCAATAATCATAGGAGAAGCGAGAAATGCCAACCGCACCAAATATACCTGCTTCTTCTAAGATGTCCCCAAAATCTCTCAGTATAAGAACAGTCCATGAAGAAATACAGACATTACTGGTAACTCGGCCCCTGCAGTTAAGCTCTGTGCCCCAATCTTTCTTGTCTTTCAACATCTTGTCTAGTACTGGATAATATTCTGGCCCAACTTTCTCCACAATGTCTCCATCGGGATCGTTATTCACATTCATTAAAGTATGAGCCTGAAATAAGTTGCCGTATGTTTGACCCAGCCTCAAAGCCCCGTCTTCTAGATACGGGTCGAATTCAAAGCGACCAGAGCGTATGTTGGTAGTGGAAGACCAAGCCACTGGGTCTTGAAGATGTTTCTTGTCACAGTGAATGGAGGACAAAGATAAGGATCTCGGGTAATGGGGGCCATTTGACAAAATATGACCGCGTTTATCGTACGCTCGATCTGCAGTAAGTTGACCTCGTGCATCCATAATCTAAAAGCAAAGTAAAAAAAAAAAAAAAGGAGTTAGAATTGGCAGCACAATGAAAGAGATCGTCAAGTGTCGTACGCAGAAAGTTGTTCTACAAACTCGCTTGAGGGGGCAACTGTTGATATATAAATTTTCAAAAAAAAAAAAGAGAAGGAGAAAATTAAGGACATGGGCTCACGTTTTAGGGTCCAGCAGATCAAAATGCCTGCAAAATAAAATACCAGAAGATAAGATAAGTTTTGAGGATGAAGGATAAATGCAAAGAAAATAAAAGAAAATGAAAAAGAGGATAAATGCAAGAGATTGGTTATCTATCTACAAGTTTTGAATTCAATTTTTTGAATTCATAGCTAATCCTCTACCCCTTATGATGCCTATAAAAGGGAGGGTAGCATGGAGTCAGGGGATCCATTGAGAAAATAACACCGAAAGGCTGCAGAAAAAGGCGAGTTCTCTAATAAAGAAGCAGAGGAACGTGCATCCGCCAAAGCTTCGCTATCACTAGGTAGACGACACTTCTTTTCAGGGCTCATTTCAATTTGGTTTCGGCTGAAACCACAAAGTTTATCAAGGATTCGGCTGAATCCATTCTCTTGTAATCGGTTTCGGCTGAAACCACAAAAAATTTTAACAAAGGATTCGGCTGAATCCATCTCCCATTTGGTTTCGGCTGAAACCACAAAAAAATTTCAACAAAGGATTCGGCTGAATCCATCTCCTATTTGGTTTCGGCTGAAACTATAAAGGATTCTGATAAATCCATGTACCTTAAATACCGAGTGGATTCTGCCGAATCCATGATATATTGAGTTTCAAATAAAAAAAGTTACTGGTCCAAAACAGAGGAGAAAGATACCTGCAAAATAAAAAATAGAGTCAGTCGATGTAAAAGAAAATATAGCAGTAAAATGGCTTTTCTTCACAGCAAAATAGAAAAGGAAACAAAAGAGTGTTGACCTTTTGATTGGCAGCCCGTAGAAAATAAGTGGGTTTTGTCGCTGGTACCTAAGGGAAAGAGTGAGTTAGCTATTTACAAAGATTGGCACAGGGTGAAAGAGAAAGTTTCCAAACAAGATCATCACCTTTTGACTGTACCTCTTGGATTCCTATATAAAAAGACTATTGCTTCTAATCCAAATCTATAAAAAATATATATAGATATGATTTGGTTAGTGAGTAAAATGACACTGCAACTACAAGATAAAAAAAAGAAGTTGAAGCAGTTTCCTTGTTTTGATATGCAGAATAAGGAAAAAAGAAATGTATAAAAAAAAATAGTGGAAGGATGTATGTTTGTCTCACGTGAAACTTGCTGCTAAAAAGAAATATATGGTTAGCATATTAGCCATGTATCAAAGAGGAGGAAAAGTAAGTTTTGACTACCTTTTTATTAAGTCAAGTCAAACAACCAACATATGATTACTTTGGCTCTACACACACAAAGAAAAAGAAGAAGTCAGATAATCATGGAAAAGAATGATGTTGTGATATCTACTGCTACTTTCACCAAGAAAAACAAGGTTCAGTAAAAAAAAAAAATGTCGCCATATGATGAACCTGTTTGGATGCTCGTCTGCAGAAAGCTAGAACTGATGTGGGTGCCTACGACATATGTTGTTTCTTCTTCCAAAACCTGAGCAGTCTTTTAAATAGAGATGGCTTTTCCAAGTCTAATAGAATTGGGACTTTTCTTCCCATTTTCGTAGGATAAGGATTCTTATTCCTTCTAAATTGTGGAGACCCCAATTTGGGGAAAACTTGACTGCATACAATTGTTTATTTCCAATGGGTTTATTATGAGCGGAAATGTTGAGGGAACGGGTCCCATAAGTGCGAACTTTATCTGGCAGCAATGAGTTTGGGCTTATCTCTAGTCCACCGAAAAATAAATCTAACAGATCTCTCTCTCTCTCTCTCTCTCTCAAATGTTAGCCCATTGAAAAATAAATGTGTCATTTAATAAATAAGTGATACAAAAATATTAATGGGTCCATTTTCTTCAATCCCAAATTCAAACTCTTAAGTTAGTACAAAACCAACTCTCTCAATCGGTACAAAACTGAAACCAAATCCAAATCCCAAATTCAAACTCTCAAATTGGTATAAAACTAAATTCTAAATTGGTACAGAATCAAATCTCTCAAATCCAAATCTCAAAATAGCATAAAGCCAATCAAATCAAATTCTTTGTGAACTACGTCTGGTTTGATCCCACAATGGGTACGTAGGCAATGTGGATTAAATTCGCATACAATCGCAGTCAAATCAAATTTCTATTACTACAAATTTATTTGAAATTAATTCTCACACAAAGTTACCGAATTAATTTCGCAATTTCTCAAATTTTATTTTAATGAACTACACTCGGTTTGATCCCGTCATGGGTATGTAGGCAATCTACTAGAATTTAGGTACAACCGCATTAAATCAAATACATCCAAATTTTCCGGAAATTTGTCTCACACTTAAGTCCTTGAGTTAATTTCTCAAGTCAAATCTAAGGGCTCTAAACCCTACGCAAATTACACAAATCATTTAAATGGGCATCCACCCATTTAATTCCTAAAAAACTCGGAACTACGTGTGGTTTGATCCCGCAATGGGTACGTAGGCAACCTAAAATACGGGTGCAACTGCAATCACAAATAAATTTCATTTCAATGGGTCTTTTATCTATTGGAAATCCAAACACTCACAAAGTGATCCGTTGGTTTCATTGCGTTTGGAATCGAAGGGTGTTCACTTGAGTCAAGGGACTATAATTAAGAGATGTACTTCATCTTGAATGAGTCGTACCCAAAATAATAAAAACCCTTATTCTATAAATGAATTTGGGTGAAATTATGTTGGGTAATATTTATTATTTATTTACAAATTTTGTTCAACATGATTGTTTTCCATTAACCCGTTTTTTTCCCATGGAATTCTCTCCTTTTTCATGGTTGGGCAATGACCTGACTAGTGCAACAAGCTCATCTAGTTGAGCTTGGATTTGCTTTTGGCCGGTGGCTAGGGAGTTGACATCAGCCTACAACTTCTCAACACGAGAACTCATTCCCTTGCTCTGATACCAATTTGGTGCGTACTGGGAATTGGTGGGCTTTTTCTTGGAACCTATGTTGAATAACTAAAGATAGAGAAAGCTAATGGAGGATTCTTTGACCTTAGATAACGTATTTCACGTTACTACTTTTAATTTTTTGCTTGCTTTATTTATTTGGTTACCCCTTTAAATAGGTGATAAGTACAAGTAAGTAGAGAAAAAGAGGAAAACATGCAGATAACCCTCTAGCCCTGAACGCCAACTTGCAGTAAGGTAGGAGAAGTTTACTCCACTAATCTTATCTTCCCGCTAACCCAAGTCCTATTTGACTAGGAGTCTAACTTATTCAAACTAATAAACATAAACTAAAAATATTTTCATTCAAAATTAAATGTAACATGACATCATTTGCGATTCCTCACAGGAAGTTCATCAGTTTTGCATGGCTTTGAGGGTTAATGGGGTTTACTTCTGCTCAAGTCATGGTGTACGACTTTTTGTTTAGAACTCCCACATATGGTGTTAATTGTTTATGCTAAAATTCTTCAAGAGAAATAATTTAGCTAACAATAAAATTAGATGGCATGACCTAAAACAAAATAATTGTCCTTCAAAATGCAAGAATGGAATCCTCCTTGCAAAATAGGGGGGATGTGTTCTTGAAAAGACACTATAATGCCTAAATGAGCAAGTGTTTTGGTGTATATGCCTTAGTAAAATTAAATTAAATTGTATACCTTGAAATGAATTGGTGCGTGGTATTTATACTTTGGGTATCGCTATTTGGACCCAATTTTTTTATTAGTAGCCCAACAATTTAATGAAAGGTTAATATTCAATTTTATCATAATGTAAATTGACTGTTAAGGACAAAATTTAATTTAAAAATTTTGAAAATTTAATTTAAAATTCTTAAAAACAATTAATTAAACTATACCCAACTGCTAAGATTTGAAAGTTAATAAATCTCTCTCTCTCTCTCTCTCTCAATTGAAAATTTCAGAAAATAACAAACTTGCACAATCAATCGCAGTTCTATTAGGATTAGGTTGAGATATGATGAAAAAGAACTGGCTTTTCCAGCTTTGCTGTAACTGCTCTTTTTTTTTTTTTTTCAAAAGTAGGCAATTATTAAGGGACACCATGTAAATTTGAAACAATCCCTTGAAATTAAATGGATTTGAATATTGTTTTGTCTCTGCATGTGGGAAACAATCTCTTGTTGTGGTCGTCGAATAATGAGAAAGAATAGGAGCAGCAGGGAACGCCGTACACGTATTGGGTGAGGCAAGTCACGGAGGATGCGGCGCCTCCCCCAGTTTCTTGGAAGCTTTCACCCAAGGACATTCTCTTCGCCCAATCCCAGCCTGCCACTCTCGGTTCTCTCTAGAATCGGGTATTTCCTCTCTTTCTTCTTCGATCTCTTTCTCTGGAATTGGAATTTAATTAATGTGTTAATAATTTCAATGCTAGCTAGATTCATTTCAATTTAGTCTGTTTATAACTCTATTCATTCTTGTATGTATATATATATATATATCCTATGATTGATTGGGTTGATTCGTTTTTTCTGTTACAAAATCATAAGCATTGTCTTTCTTTACTATAAAATATCTATTGCATAATATGCTCTTTTGTTATTGCAGGAGTTGCTTGTATCAATAGGTTCCATGAAGTTCTTAGGTGGAAAAGCAGAAATATCATATGTCAAAAACTAGATCGTCAAAAAGTGCTGGAAAACAAACGTGAAACAACTTTTTGTTTATCTCTTTGGAGAAATTTACTGTTATATTACACATTCTTACATTTACAAATCACAATAAATGGGTGTGGACTGTGTGGTATTGATTTGGTGGTGGTCGTTGGTAGTGTTTGCTGGTGGTGCAATTGGATCTATCGTTTTGGTGGTGATGGTGGTGGAGATGGATCATTTGGATGTTTATGTTGGGTATAAAAAGTAGAGTAGGTTAGATATGGTGTTGGGTTTTAATAAGGGTAATTTGGGAAAACTTGTTGAGTATACTGATAATTTTTTGTAATTTCTAATTTTTAGTTAGGTATGTGTTGGGGCTATTGATAAAAAAATTAGTCCGAATAACTGCACCTTTATACTTTATAGGCTCTTAGATTCGTTGAGCCCCAATAATCCAATCAACCCACCTTCCCTCCTCCCATGCACATTCTTCTATTCAAGCCTAGGGTGAAAAGTGCCAAGGTGGTGATCATGGGTGATCATGCTCCTACTTCGTAGGATTGGCATGATGGCAAGGTTAATATGTAAGTCATTGACTCTGTCAATGACTCACACACTGCTCAAAGCCCAACATCAGTTCTTCCTTTCAATGCTAATAGGCATGTCTCAAGCAAAAGCGCTTTTGATAGCGTTTGGCAAAAATAATTAGAAGTGTTTTTGAGTTATAAAAGCACTTTTAAGAGATTTTTTGAGAAGCACCTGACAGGTGCTTTCTTAAGAAGCACTTTCAAGTGCTTTTGTATAAACAACTTAGAAGTTTTATAAAAATTTATATGTATTTCTTAACATAAGCGCTTCTGATAAAAGCGCTACTAAATAAAAGTACTTTTAAGAAATAGTGTCAAACGAACCCTAAGTGTGTTGGGGCTATTGATAAAAAAATTAGTCCGAATAACTGCACCTTTATACTTTATAGGCTCTTAGATTCGTTGAGCCCCAAGAATCCAATCACCCACCTTCCCTCCTCCCATGCACATTCTTCTATTCAAGTCCTAGGGTGAAAAGTGCCAAGGTGGTGATCATGGGTGATCATGCTCCTACTTCATAGGATTGGCATGATGGCAAGGTTAATATATATGTAAGTCATTGACTCTGTCAATGACTCACACACTGCTCAAAGCCCAACATCAGTTCTTTCTTTCAATGCTAATAGGCATGTCTCAAGCAACCTGGCTAGACTTGGCAAACGGGTTGGGTGAAGCGGGTTCAGGTCAAACCCGACACGACTCTTTAGCGATAATGGGTGAACCTGACTCGTAAATCAACGGGTGGCAAAAACTTCAACCCGAACCCAACCCGAAAATTAACGGGTATACACGACTCGATCCGTTTTTATCCGTTAAGAAAAAAAATATACATTTTTCAAAAAAAAAAAAACTTAAATAAATATACTTTATTTATTAATAAATACGTTTTATCACATAAATAAATATATTTTATTACATAAATATATATTTTAAATATTTTACATAAGAAATGTACAAATTAAATGATAAATCTCATAAAAAAAAATTATTTATTCCTTAATGGGTCATAATGGGTACCTGCGAATTGACTCGACCCGTTATTTTAACGGGTCACTAATGAGTGACACTGATATCAACCCAGCCCAATAACCTCGAACCCAAACCCATAAATTTTTGTGTAGTGACGCGTTGTGTTAACGGGTCGTGTGTATTTTTGTCAGGTTTAAAACTGGCCAACTTCAAGCCCAAACTTTCAATCCCACATTTTAATGTGGTCATTTTTGGGATCCACACACACCAACTATTATTCTAAATTTTTGACCATTAATTATGTTAGTGTGTAAATAAATAAAGTCCAAAATAGACCAAAAAAATAAATAAATGAAACCTACCACATTGATTGGAATTTATAGTAGTGTCTCTATTACTACTCAATTATTAAACACCTTAATGGAGCATCTAGTTATTTTGAAAAGAGAGAGAGAGAGCATCTAGCTAGTGCGCAATGCGGATGTATGGGCCGTATGACTTGCTTGCTTGGAAGTTGGATCCCAATTCCTTAGGACCATTATTAGCATCACATGAATGCAGGATGATGATGCCACTATGACTTGACCAACTTTCATTTTCTTTTTCTACGAAAACTGCAAGGAAGGTTCACAAGACAAAAAATGGTACATACATTGATTAATCACCATATATGGCAATGCATCCTATTAGTATCAGTTACTTCTTCCTTAAGTAGCTAGTTAATTAGCCCTCCCCTCTCCTTCCCTGCCTACTAGTGCTCAAAATCACATACTTATCTCTCATATTAGTCAAATTATACTTACTGTATGTAATTGTGTAATTATTATACTAAATATAATTAGTTTTCAAACCCAAATATACGATTTCCTACTGATTTTTTTGTGATAGTTTGGAAATACCTCAAAATTAAAGATATTTTAGTTGTTGCTTAATCAAAATAAAACGAAGATGACAATCACAAAATGAACGAAACGAAGATGACAAAATAGCAATCAAGATTAATGAATGAGATAGATGTTATGCATTAATTGTATATTATTTAAGTTAGAGAAACTTAAAGTTTAATTTATTTTATGAATTTTTTTAATTTAAGATCGGTAGTAATTTAGGATTTTTAATTAAATTATTTTATTTTTATTTTTTAATAGTTTTATGTTAGGTTTTAACTCTGAGATTTTGGGCGGAAAACTCACTCTACACTCTAGGATGAGAAATACCCTTCAAATCAGGGAAGAATTTTATTATGAATTAAAAAAACTTTTTTATAAATTAAAATGACTTTATTATGAATTAAAAAAAAAATTTTATAAATTATTATGAATTTTAAATTTTTTTTTTTATAAATTTTAAAACCCTGATCTTTATTTAAGAATTACTTTTTTAAAAAACCTAAGTTTATTTGTCTCTTTAAGTTATTGATTAAGGGTCAACAATAATAATTAATTTTTTAGAAAGGGTCATACCGTACATGATGGACGATGGATCTGTGACATCTGTCTGGCGCTAAAGGGCTAAAATTCAGGCTATTATTAAATTATTAATTAATTATCTCCTCCTCCTGTATTTGTTCAGCTACGTACGGTGCCAACCTTTTCTTGACCTTATTTAAAATAATAAATAATATACTGGCAGAGTTTTGTGGTGTGAAGTCCGGCGAGGAACGGAAGAGGACCATTGGGGAGATGAGGTTGGAATATGTGAGGCTTGTGAGCTGTTAGTTTGGCAGAAATTGGGTATTTCCTTTGCTTTTCTTTTCGAGCCGTGCAATCGACACCGTTTTGATATTTGAAATTTTGAATAGAATAAAAAGTATATCCGACTACTACTAAACAGATCTAGCATTGTGGGACCAAATTACTTTCTTTTATTTGGTTCTTTTTGCTTTTGCTTTTGTTGCTGAAATGGTGAAAGGTATAGGCGAATGTTACTAATAAAAACAAACAAGTAGACAAGTTCGTAACTAAGTACTAAGTAGTAAGAAATCTTAGAGGAACCTAAAGAAAAGGAAAGAAAAGTAATAAAAAAAGCACCAATTCCAATTCCTCCAAGCAAAATAGAAATAAAAAAGAAAAGAAAATAGACTCATTTTTGTTCAATTTCTAATAATTTGTTGGGACTTGGGATGGGAGTCATGACTGACTCTCGTAGGCCCGCCTTTGTTGATGAGTCTTGAGTCTTCAACCTTCTCTCCCTCCCCGTTTCTGGTGTGTTTTTTGTCTTTTCCNTTTTCCTAAAAAAACTAAAAAAAAAAAAAAAAAAAAAACCTTTCCAGTAAAATAAGAGTCAAAAAAGAGAAGCTAAAAGGGTACTGCTTTACCGCTTAATAATTATTTATATAGCCTTTGCCTAATTGCCTTTGCCTTTCTTTAATTCTCATTTTGATTTTTGAGTAATTTAAATTTTTCGCTCAGAAACAGAAACCGCGACACACACAGAGAAACAGAGAATTAAGAGAAATGGGGATCGTTTCTCAGGAAGCGATGAAGCAGTTACAAGCTTTGATGGATCAAGGTCACTATTTCTTTCTCTTTCTTCCTTTCTTCTTTTTGGTTTTCACTATTTCTCATTTTCTTTATTATTTTGGTGGAATTTTGAACAATGGCAGTTGATGAGCCACTCAAGAGAACATTTCAGGTTCGCTTTTCCTCTCTCCGATCTCTTCTCATCTCATCTCAACTCAAGTTTGTTCTGCTACCTACTTTCTCTTTTCTTTTTTCTGTAATTTAATACTCAATTGAATTTCACTTATTTAAACTTGTTGTGGGGTTGCTTTGCTTGTTAAATTTGGGGTGCTAATTGCTATTCGCACCATACAATAATGTGAACTGGAAGTAGCAACTGTCTGATCCTGAAATCTCATTCATTGCTGAATCTTTTTCTGGGTCATTGCCAATTTGCCATTTGGTCTCCCTCTAACCATGTACTGCATTACCCACCACGGTTTAAATTCTTTTCCTTAGCAACATTCAACATTTTGGATTTCAATAGACAGCTCCAAACTGACTAATATAATTCATTGATTTGGTCCCAGATCATGAACATTGTCTTTAAAATTGATTGATTTCTTAAAAAATGAGTGTCGGTCGTTTTGCCAAAGAAATGCTTGATTTGAATCTTGAGCTTTTCGGGATGCCCAGATTTTGAGTCGAATGTGATACTCATAAAATTTGTTTCTTGGTTGTTTATAACTTTATAGAATGTTCATCAAGGATATCCAGTTGAGACTTTTGGGCGTTTTCTCAAAGCAAGAGAGTGGAACGTTGCCAAAGCCCATAAAATGGTAACATTCAGCTCTTTCACTTAACAGTTTTATGTAGCGAAATCCTATCAATTTGTGAGCTCACTTTTTCTTTCGATGAAATGTATGATGTTACAGTTGGTGGATTGTTTAAACTGGAGGGTACAAAATGAGATTGACAATATATTGGCCGTAAGTTAATCCCATTCTCATACTTTTCTAACATTGTGTTGTTGTTTCATGTGGTGGTGAATGAATGCTGACATTTTTGAGTCTTATTCCTCCGTGCAGAAACCCATAGTTCCAACTGAGTTGTACAGAGGAGTGCGAGATTCACAGCTCATAGGTCTTTCAGGTTACTCAAGAGAGGTGCTCATTCTTTCCTAAAACCTGTCTTGTTTATGGTGTTTACATTTTCATGTCTAGACCTTAACAGTGTTTGCAATTTCAATCCTGCAATTTTTTGCTTCATGAGCAGTTGAACCATGATCATGGACTCTTACAGCAATGGATTTTTTTTTTCTTTTTTAAATATGTGTATGCTGTAACATATTTAACTCTCCTCGTTTCTCTTCAGGGCTTGCCAGTCTTTTCTGTTGGTGTTGGGCTAAGTACATTTGATAAAGCATCTGTAAGTATTATAATTAAAGTTAAAGACCATCTTGTCTTCTAATTGACAAAAATTCCCGAATTTCAATCACCTACTTATGCCACTATATCTTGATGTTGGGGGTCCTTGAGTATTGAAAGTCTTTGAGAAATATGTTTCTTTTTAATTGTAGGTTCACTACTATGTGCAGTCACACATCCAAATTAATGAATATCGAGATCGTGTAATTTTGGTGAGTATTAGATCTTGGAACCTCAAAGTTTCTTGAGTCATTTTTCTGATATGTGTATTTGGTTGCAGCCTTCTGCATCAAAGAAGTATGGTAAGCCTATTACCACCTGTGTGAAAGTTTTGGATATGACTGGTTTGAAGCTCTCAGCACTCAGCCAAATAAAGGTACATTATAACTTGATCTGAAAGAAGTTTATTTAATTTTTCATTTTCATTGCAGTTTAAACTATCTCGTTCTTTTCTCATCATAAGTACATATCACAATTTTATTTGGTTTTTCCAATGCCCCTCAACAATAAATTAATTTTTTAATTTGATAACTAATTTAAATAAGGTTGATTATATCTCTCAAGGGATGAACGAGGGTGAAGATTCTACTTTGTAGTTGTACATATCTAAATATTCTACTGTGTAAACTTTGTGAACCCTTGTAACATCCACTACCTTTTATGTTTTATGTACATGCAGTTATTGACAATTATATCAACCATTGATGATTTGAACTACCCGGAGAAGACAAATACATACTACATCGTAAATGCCCCATACATATTCTCAGCTTGTTGGAAGGTTAGTCTTCACATTGTTGATCTTTGTGATATCATGTAATCTTCTGTCTCCTGTTTAACTGAGTTCATCCTCACTTTGTTTATTGCGTGAGCATTGTTGATCTTAAGCCATAGAGAGTGCTCATATTCTTCGTAAAAATTTTACATATCAATTTAGATGTCTTTTTCGAATAGAAGTGTTGTAATTCTTGGACTGTTAGCAGGTTGTCAAGCCCCTTTTGCAGGAGAGGACAAGAAAAAAAGTACAGGTGTTGTCGGGCTGTGGGAGGGATGAGCTGTTGAAGGTAAGATGTTTTCCCTGTAATGCTTAAAGTATTGAGGATTTGAGTGTTTATGAATTCTTGTCATATTACTTAAAACGTCTTTCTAATAGTTGATTCTGATATCCTTAGTTTTTTCATGGGCATAAACTACTTCCACTCTCTCCTCTCTCTCATGAAACATTATGTTTTCAAAATTTCTCTTTATAGCAACTCTTGCACCTTATTGCTTATGCTCGACACCAAGGGATGTCCATGATTGAGCACCTATTCCTCTTCTGAAATTCAATTACTAGTTTAAACTGGATGGAAGGCAATAACATGCAATAGACATATAGGTTACAGAGCCCAATTTTGTTTCTCGTATTCAAACGGACTAATCTTGTTGGGTTTGATGTTTGTGTAGATAATGGATTATGCATCTCTTCCACATTTCTGTAAAAGAGAAGGTTCTGGATCCTCTCGACATTCACAGAATGGAGCTGACAATTGCTTCTCCTTGGACCACCACTTTCATCAACAGCTCTACAACTACACCAAGCAGCAATCTTTGATGAATGAACCCCTTGAACTGATCAAGCAGGGTTCTTTTCATGTGTCTCTACCTGAGCCAGCTGCAGAAGGAACAGAAATCGCTAAAACAATAGAATCTGAGTTCAACAAGTTTGGTAATGGGAATGGGCTACCTGACTCTCTCGATAGCCTCAAAATCAATGGTGACTGAAACAGTAGAGTCTGGTACCTTGCAGACTTGCAGTGATGAATCTTACTCCTCTATTCTCGGTCTAAAGCTGCTAGACAAGGATCTTGTTTCACTGGCCTTACAGTAGCAGTCATACAATATAATTGGTTGTAATGGTTGTTACTCACATTATGTCTACGTGAACTCCAGAAGGGAAAGCTAATACAGTGTATGTAATTTGACATGTAGCTGGATAATCAGTTCAGACCTGTGCCCAGCCTGATATGCGTTGTAGACTGTAGTGCAGCTGAAAAATGTCACTATAAGTTGCACAGTTCTAAATTATAGAGTAATTGCACAGATTAACCTGTTTTCACCTCTAACAATTTCATACTTTTTCTTAGCTGACAATTTAGCTTTGAAACACTATTGATGATCTGATTATAATATGAAGTTCTGAGAGATTTTTATTGTTTAGGCTGGTTTGCAAGTCAACCTCCTCCCCCTATTTCTGCTTGTGGATTAGAGTCTCATCAGATCAGTCTCATGTAGTGATGTGCCTAACTATCAATTGATGAGAAGCTGCATGCTAACTTATTAAATTTTGCTCCAAGGAACAAATAAAAGCAGAAAGTATTCATTTTAGCTCTTGAGATGAGAAAACAAGCCATTTTTCATGTTTTCTAATTCTGAACCACTGACTTTGAGCAAATAAGTTTTGTTGAATACACAAAAAATGGGGGATGGCATTCTGATCTTCTCTTGAAGTTGAATCCTAGAACTGCACGGGGAATGACCCTGACGACCTGCCTCCCACTGTTTCTTCTTCTTGACGCCGCTTGCGAAGTTCACCCTCAACCGCAGATTTTGCCGACTCTGCCATCTCTGCTTTGCTCAACGCCATGTCTGTTGCAGTCTTGATTTCCTCTATGGCTATTAAATTGGCCTCCAATTTTTTTTCTGCTTCATTTTTTCTTACATTGATTGCTTCTACCTGGGCCATGCTATCTGCCTCTTTCTTCTCAGCCAATTTTTCACATTCCTCCACTTTCCTTCTCAAAGATTCAAATGCCTCCGTTGATATTTTGATCTTCCCACTGCTCTCATAATTCGAAGGACTTCCTGTTTCCTGTCTCCCCGAGAACACATTCAGGTCATCAAGGACTCTTTTTTCAGCTTCTTTTGCATCTTTAGCTTCTTCCAAGGCGAGTTTTAGTTTCTTCTCTGCTTTGTCTGCTGCAATTCGGCTATCTTCAGCTACTCGCTTCTGCTCCTCAGCAGTTTCCTTCATCCTTTCGGCTTCCAGTCTTGTGTTTTCAGTTTCTGACGATAGCTGCTGGAGTGTCAAACTATGATCTTGATCACTAGGCTTAATTTCTGGCTCCGTACGCTCTGCCTCTTCCTTGATTTTATGTATCTCATCATTCAGTTTAGCAGCAAGAGATTGCATTTCCATTTCCTTGTCCTGCAATTCAGTTTGCTCCCTCTTCACGTCCTCCAATTCCAGCCTGAGGAAACTCACCAAGCTCCGAAGAGAGCTTTCTTCATCAGCAACTTCCTGCAGCATCTTTGTGGCTTCATTGAGCTCCATGGTCACAATTCTCACGGAGTCCATTTCAGACTCGTGGGCTTTTCTCATATCCTCTTGTAAAACTTCAATCTCCGCGGTTGTTTCCTGAAGCTCTGCCTCTAGACTTGCGGTGAGATCAGCATCAACTTGTTCCTTCAAAGATAGCAACTTTTCTTCTGCTTCATTCTTGGCAGTTGTGTAAGATCGTAGGCCAGCCTCCTTTTCGGCCATAGCGTCTGCCTGCTCTTGTTGGGCTTGTTGGGAGGCAAGTTTTAGCTGATCAATTGATCCTTGCATGGCTGCAATTTCCTTTGACAGCTCATTAACCCTATCGGAGTTAACTTTTGCGGCACGTTGAGCTTCTGCTGCCTGTTGGAAGGCAGCCAGCTTGGTTTCCAAGGCAGCATCAAAGTCTTGGCGGATTTTGGTAAGCTCTTGCTTTGCAGCATCAAGTTGGGTAACAATGGCTGTGTACTCCTTTCTTGCATGGTCCAATTCCTGCCTCCAAGTACCAACTTCAATGGTTTCTTTGGATTTGAACTCTTGCAGTTTCTTAGCGCGATTCTTGACTTCTTCTGCATCTTTCATTGCGGATTGTTTGGAATCGGTTACAGCTTTGAGCTTGGTATTGAGATCCTCCAGTGTTCTCTTGGACTTGTCAAGCTCAGAAAGTGCTCGAGCTTTCGTAGTTTGGGCACTCTCTAGTTGTTGCATAATCTTGTTGAGTTCTTTCTGGGCCAACAGAAGCTGAGTCTCCCTGTCCAGTGCATTGTTCTGAGAAATTGATAATATAAGTAAGTAAGCAATAGTAATTAAGATGATGGCATGATAATGATAATTGAATAAGTAGGTACCTCTGGAGCAAGTTGTTTTTTCTTGGTGGGGGTGGAATTGGAAGGTTGTTTGTTTCGTCTGGAAATGGCTGCTACTGCACCAAACAAACTAACAGCAGCTTTGACAGATTGAAATGGTGCCCTGGTGTCCACCTCTCCCACCTCTGCCCTTGGAGAACCACCTGCCTTCTGCTGATCCTTTATGCGCACATTCACCATTTTTATTTATTAATTTCTTCTGCAACATGCATGTCATCACAGCAATTAGCATCATATACACCTACTGAATAAACAGATAACTAAAAATAACATCATATCCCATCCATGTTCGAAAATTAATGTTGGCTTAGACTTAACATTTAACAACCTCACAAAAACTCAGTTGATCCCCAAGGTGAAGGTGGCCGGATGTCAACAAACAAATGTATGTTGGCATACAGAAACATTCAGATTAAAAAGGATGACATAGACAACAGTTACATTAATCTTCAAAAAATTAAGTATAATCACAAAAACATATACCAAAATCCATTAATAATTTCGCAAATAGAAATTGTTAGTGAAAATATATATTGAAAACGTCAAGGCACATTATCAAAAGAAATAAAAATATATGAAAAAAACGTCAAGGCACATACCTTTAGTAAAGAACAAAGATGAATATAATCAATATATTAGCATGCCCCCACCAATTGCCAAAATTAAATTACGAATCAGAGGTGAAGAAGATCGAATAGGTACGTGTATGAGAAACCAATTCACACAAAGATCAAGATTCAAATGGGTTAGCTTCGATCCGATCAAAGAGAGCTAGTAAGCTAGCTTACAATTGCCTGCCAAACCCAGAAATTAAATTTTTTTTTAGAACAGATGATTAATCTCAAATATGAAAGAACCTAATTAAAAAAGAAAAAAAAAAGAAATAGAAATGTGTTTCCGATCGAATTGGTAGAATTGATTTCTTTGTTTGGTGTTGTATGAAGCCAAAACATGAGGTTGATTCAAGTTTGTGCCTTGTACAAATGAGTCCTGCTATTTTAGCGGGAAAGATAAGAGAAGTATGCGGTCCTTAACGGTAATTGTCAACCGCTGAGAATTATGGAAAAGACAGAATTGGGCTCTATGATCCTCCATCCCAAAATCAGATGTCCACTCACACAGCCACACAGGGGGCACATGTGGAACCATCACAAGCCATCCAAAAACTGAGGAAATACTTGACCGTTGACCACTACGCCACGCACGCACCCTGCATGCTTTCCTATTTATTTCCTACCCTTGACAACTACAAATATCGTGAAAAAATTCTCTCGTCTTTTTTTTTTTTCTAAAGAATATAGTGAACCTTTCTTAATTTCAGTTGAAGCCATGTTGATGCTTTTGCTTCGTTGGGCTATGTTGATGCCAAAAACTGAATTAGATGTTCTTTGGATCAACGTAATTAAAGAGATGAATTAGATGTTCTTAGTCTCCTTTGAGCTTGTGATGGTCAAGCTTACTATATATCCCCTTGCTTACTATCTCCTTGCTTGTGAAGATCGATCACCTGGTAGGACACTCAAAGATGATCGATCACCGGAAAAGGTACTGGTGTAGTACCAGCCTACGAATCTCCGATGGTGAAGTCAGTTGGTTCTTAGCAATATTTTGACAAAGGTTTTGTGTACAATTCTTTAGTCCTTGTTTATGGTCACTTAATTAGTCCCTTATTTATAGGTTCCAAATAGGTTCTAAGATATTTTACCTGCATGGAGATGTGGGGTGGAGATGGATCCAAGTCCTCTTTCGTGAATAGTGATGGATGCACATAACTATGATAGAAATATTAATTGCAAGATGCTTTGATACATGCTTTTGGTCAAGTCCTAACCCAAAGCATGCATCAAGTATTTAATGGAGATGTGGGAGAAAGTCCCATCTGGCTTCAGAATATAAGAACAGTTCATGAATGTTTAATTACCAAGTATTTTAATATCTTTAAGATTAATATATGAGCTTACTTGAGGGCGGTGACTCTTTGGCATATTTCCCATGAGATCTTTAGGTACCAACCCGAGGTGACGATCAAGGGAAGTCTTGCAGTTGGTCCAGTGAGTGCGGATAACGGAGATCGGGCTTGGCAGTCCTCGAGATCTAGTGTCAATCACAGAGGACATGGTGGTGTGGTCGCCGACCCGAGGTGGATACTTGTGAACGCGACCTACCAACACTTGGGATAGCAACATGAAGATCCTTTAATTTTACATTATACAGACTAAAACCTTATGGCTTTTAAAATTCTACATAAACTCCAATTATATTGTAAATATTCCACGTTACATATATAATATTGGTTTATTAGTTTCAATTTTTTTTTTCATGTATACTAGGCGCCAAGCACTCGCCGGCCATTATCGAGTGTTCGGTAGTGCATTTTTGTTTCTTTATCGAGCCCTTCATACTAATTTGTCGGCTTTATATTAGGTTTTAACTCTAAAATTTTGAATTTTGTTAGGCCTAAAATTGCATTTTTGGTAGATGGGCCAGGATTTGATGGAGAATTGGGCCATTGCAAGGTCGGCTCAATAAATTGTAGAAAAAACCAAGATAGAATGAGCTAATAAAGAAGATGGGTTGAAGACGAGATAAAAGTCCAAGTTAAGAAGCAACATAAGGCAACACAAACCGAGCCTAGTCGTGAGGATTAGGTAAAAAGAAGACAAATCTCGTTAGAGCAAGGAACCGAGGAATCCTTAGAAGATCAAGATTCATAACCATTTAACATTCTTGCCAATTACAACTCCTTGAAAGAATCGTGACTCTTAGGATCAAAGGCACCCATTTGGGTTTTGTCACTATAAATAGAGGCCTTGAGTCACCAAGAACACAATTTTGACCAGCCCCCTGTTCTTCACAAGAGTTTTGATCCTAAGTTCTTTTAGTTTTCTTTTCAATTTTTAAGTGTTCTTGAGAAAATCTTATGGTTTCTCTCAATAACTTAGGCTCAAAACTCTTGTGTTCTTCAGTTTTTATTGTCATTATTAATATGAGTATGGTAGTTTAATCCGCATATTGGTTAATCTAGATTTAATTTCTTGTTATTTACTTTCAGCATAAGTAGGTTTATTGCTTTCTTAGATTATATTAGTGTTATATTATGCGATTTATAGTTCATTCTCATATTATTACAATTAATTCTGAAGACAGTTTGTGTTTTGATTTCTTTTTTACAGTTAATTGCTATTTGTTAAATTTCGACTTTGCACCTATCACTCACCACATCACCATCACACCCTCCTCGGCCACACTACCCTAAGTCCTTGCAGCCAAGGTATCAAAACCTTTGTGACCGAGAGGTGTTCTTTCCTTGGTCCAAGATCGCCTGACCGAAAGTCAGTTTTGCAAAACCTATAACTTGTACGTAGGGGTGGGTTCGGTACGGTAACCGTACCGAAACACCCATACCGAATTTCGACCGATTGGAGTCGAGATGAGGGTTTTTGGTTCCGATACCGTACCAACTGTAGGCGGTAACCATTCACTTCGGCATCAGAGTGGTATTGAGCCTGCCGAAAACAACATCAACAACCAAATTAAAGAAATCAGAGAAAGGAGGAGAGATAAGACAGAGAGATAGGGAGAGATAAGAGGGAGAAAGGGAGGCGACGATGGTTTTTGGTGGAGTTCGTGGTGGTGGCAGGGGTCTAAGATGGTGTTAGGAGTCTGAGAAGACAGAGAGAGGGAGAGAGATAAAACAGAGAGAGGTGTTAGGAGCAGAGGGTGAACTCCGAGAAGGTGTGGCTCAGAGCCTCAGAGAGTGAGTGAATAGAGGTGAAGGACGAGGCCAGAAGAAAACAGGCGGAGACTAGAGGTATGAAACTCGTCTCCATGTCTGTGTTGTTGGGGTAGTGACTGACTTTCAGTCTTCCACTGTGACTGTAAGTTATGGCTTCTATTTCTCTAAAGTCAAGGTCAATGAAATATGGGCTTCCAGATTTTTATTCTATAGGCCCAAAAGCCCAACCTTCAGCCCACCTAAACAACCAACACCTGAACGCGTAATCCCCTCTCTCTCACACTTCACTTCTACTTCTCAGTTTTCAGTCTTCACTCTTGTAGGTTTCTCTAGATCTCTTCAATTCTTCCTCTTCCAGTTTCAAGCTTCATCTCCATTTCTGAGCTTCTTGTGGCTGTTCTTGGGATCATCTTCTTCTTCGAAGCCTCACAGCCTCAGTGCCTCACTCACTGACCTAGGTATTTCTCTTTTCTTCTTTTGTAAACATCTCTTCATTTCCTCTCAGTCCGGCGAGAAGATGTGCAGAGGTGAGAGGCTGGCAAGGAGATTGCAAAGGAGAGAGGCCGCTGGCAAGGAGATTGCAGAGGAGAATGGAGATGTGCTCGGTATTGTTTCGGTATCGGGATACCGCAGGTGTGGGTATTTCAATACCGGCTCTGACTTCGAATACTGCCAGCACAGATCGGTTGGTGGCCGAAATTGAAAATGGAAGAACAAATACTGAACCATCAGTATCGGATCGGGTTGGAAGTCGGTATTTTTTGGTAAGTCGACAAATAAACCCAGCCCTATTTGTACGCTCGGCCTCACAGCTACGTACATGCGCCCAATGTATATTAGAAGGACATAGTTTCCTTGATCCGCGGCTTACTTGACATGTGGCTGTAGAGATTTTGAGGCAAACAGACTCTCAGAGTTAAAACCTAATATGCAGCCTCCACAAACCTTATTCTACACCCAATGAGGGTATGAGGTAAACTCGTACCCTATATACTAAAAAAATAAAAAATTGATGACATATATTTCTTTGGCGTGGTAGTGGTCAAAAGGCTTTATTAGAAACTTATAAGGTTTCAGTCCAATGAAGAAATGTAAGGACTAAATCTAATTTTCTGTAAAAACATTGTGGCAAGTCTTTGGCTAGGGAATGAATCACCAATCGATCTTCAAGACCTCAAGTTCCACAGCACGATGACCAGTCAACACGTTGACAAGTCAAAGTGCCAAATAGGATTATGAGTCAGTGGACATGGCATCCTGGCATTGGTTGGCCATAGTTGGTGGATTTATCCACAAACAGGCTACTTTCAAAATTTGTTTGAGATTGGAATTCACTTTCTCCCCTTGTTTGTGTTTTTGGCTTTCATTTTGGGTCTTATGGGTTCGAGTTGTTGTTGGGGATTTGTGTAGTCATATTTATTTTCTTAGCCAAAAAATATATATAAGGGATAGGCATTTCAAACTGGTACACTAATCCAGACAGATAGATCCCACCTCTATAAGAGAAATGGTCAATACTTTTATAATTTATTTCTTTCAAGGGCTTAAGAACTCAATAAAGTACTCAAAATAATGCAAGTTTGATTTGTTACTCAGAATGACAAGGACAACTCATAACATAAAGATTAGAACATTTTCCACGTGTGCTAGGCGTGTTCGTCAAAAGTTCTTAAACAATCGATTGCTAAGCAACTACATCTGCAACACAACTGTAGCTACATTTGCATCTAGCTACAGTTGCCCATCAATTTTTTCTCTTTGTTTTATACTTCAATCTTAATATTTGTGGGGTTATTTAGGACTTTTTATAGTATGTTTAAGTTTGTTTTAGGGGATTTATTGGTTTAAGATTTATAGTTAGTGTTTTTAATTGAAAATGCGTATTGTAATTTGTTGCTACAATATTGTTGTACTTGCATATGTAAATGTAGTTGTCAAGTGCTAGACGTTGCTTTTTCTCCTTGAACGTAAGAATACAAGTGGGTATTTTTTTGGATAATTAAATTAGTGATCTATTACTTATAGTTAAGTACCCATAATTTTATTCTATCTATATGNTTTTTTTTTTTTTTTTTTTTTTTTTTCACTTTAACATTTTTACAAATCCTATATATACATGCACTCTCTCATGTTATTTTTACAACATTTCATCCCCTACATTTGTGTATTACACTATTACCCCTCTTGAGCTTATTGTAGTGTTCATTTCTTGTTCCGCAAATAGTGGTTTTTTTTTTTTTGCATTAAAGATGAGTAAACAAGGGCCACATTTTTCCAATGATAAAGATGTAGCCATATGCTGTGTTTTTGTTCATATCTCCGAAGATCCAATCATTGGTGCGGATCAAACTCGAAAAGTATTTTGGGTCCGAGTATATGAAAAGTATGTTGAGTTTATCGGTAAGGCGTTAGGCGAATATACAACCGAGAGTGTCAAGTGCAAATGACATTGAATCAAGAAGATAGTCACGTATTATCATTCTTGTCTTAAGCAAGTCGACAACCGTAGGCAAAGTAGGGTTTCCGAGGTCGACCGGGTAAGGTTATTAATGTTTTATTATTATTTTTTTGTATGAATTAATATTTTATTATTAATAATTATAAAATATATGTTTTATCATTATAATTTATAATGTTAATGTTTTAATCTTTTCAATTATATTTGAAGGTCCGAAACAATAATTTTGTTCAAAGAAAAAGAGCCAGCAGGATTTACAAATTACTATTGTTATGAGGTTTTAAAAGATTTCCTCTTTGTGGGTATCACTGATTCGCCACCTATCGGACTCACCGATCTTGAGCCACAATCATAACCAATGGAGGACGTCGATCTTGATTGTGACACCGATCCGATTGAAGCTTCTCTTTTCCAAAATAAATTGAAAAGGCCAATTGAAAGAAAATCATCCAAACAAGCACGCAAAAAGATGGCCCAAGATGACATCGCCAAACAACGCTCAAGCGAGGTGTTAGAGACAATGTCTCAACAAATAGTGAGGTTGGCTGACGCCTGTGAAGAGTACAATAAGATTGCAAAGTACTCTGAAGACATAAAAATAATGCAAATGGATATCTCTCACCTAGATGAATTTTCAAAGGCATTTTTTATGAGTAAAAAACATGAGATTGCAGCTCAATACCCATCGGGATCATTTGGACCAAACACATCGAGTTCGAATTCGGACCCTACGATGTCCCCCGCCGATCCGTGGGAGTGATTATGTTTATTTTAATATGAATTATGTTTTTTTATTAAATTTAGGTATTAATTTAAAGAATAAATTACAATTTAATACCTCAACTTTATTTCGGATTTCAAGTTAGTACTTTAAGTTCAAAAAGTTGCAATTTCATACCTCAACTTTCATTTTGTTTCAAGTTAATACCTCCAATAAATTTTCTGTCAATTAGTCGTTATCTTTGATGACGTGGCAGGAATATGATGGTGTCTTCATCCTATTTTTGTCCACCTAAGCAGCCATATGTAAACAAAAAAAAAAAGTATGTTAATATTTTAAAAAACTTTAAATCATTTAAACAATTTTTTTTTGTCAAAAACAAAAATCTTCCAACCCACCATCTCTCTTCCCGACTCCCTCACTCTCTCTGCAACTCTTTCCCCAGCTGCCTTCCTCCCCCCTTTCCCCTGCCCCCAAACCCTCTTCCTCCCTACCCCTCCTTGCGTCTACCTCCCTCCACCTCCCTTCATTGGCCACCCCCCACCCAGTCCCCGTGTGCACCTCTCTCTACAACTCTCTCCGCATCTTCTTCACCCCTCTCCCCCCACCCAGCATCACCAAACCCTTCCACACCCTTCTTCCCCCACCCATAACCACCAGCCCCATCCACGCCCCTCTCCCTCCAACCCAACCCAACCTAGCCTGACCCACCCCTCCCCTTTCTCTTACCCGACTTCTGGAACTCTCTCTCTCTCTCTCTCTCCAGCAAGTTTGGCCGGCGATTTCCACGGCAAAAGGATTCATCGCCTTCCTCCCCTTGATCTTCTCTTGTTCTTCATCAGCTTCAAAAGCCAGCCACGCCGAAGATCTGGGCGAGTTTTTTTTTTTTTTTTCAACATCTGGGTATTTTGGTTTTTTTCTTGGGTATGTGAATTGGTATTTGTTTTCTTGGTTTTATTCTTGGATCTCTAAAACAGGTGTTGCTGAAGATGGTAGGGGTTGCTGGTGGGTTTCTCTTTTCTTTGGGTTGGGGGGAGAGGGGTGAAGAAGATGGTGGTGCTGAGCAACGGATCTGTCAGTTTTGCCAACAGCGGGGAAGGGCTGGGTTGCGAGGAGAGGTTGGTTGTGGGGAAAGGCCGGGTTGCGAGGAGGGGCTGGGTTGCAGGGAGGGGGAATGGGTGGGTCAGGCTAGGGGGAGAGGTGGGGGTTGTGTTTTTGACAAAAAAAAAAAAAAAATCTTTTTTTGTAAATGATTTTTCAGTTGTTTTTAATATAAAATTTTTTTTTTCATGAGACAGCTTAGGTGGACAAAACTAGAATGAAAAGACTATCATATCTCTGCCACGTCATCAAAAATAACGACTGATTGACAAAAAATCTAACTGAGATATTAACTTGAAACAAAACAAAGTTGAGGTATGAAATTGTAACTTTTTGAACTTGAGGTACTAATTTGAAATTCGAATTAAAGTTGAGGTATTAAATTATAATTTACCCTAATTTAAATTATTAAAAAAATATTGAATATTAGGCTTATTTTAAAGATCTCATTTAAATAATTTCAATTCTATAATTTTTTAGATAAATAAATTTAAAAATTTTAATTTGTAAGATAATATACGAAAATATTAAAAAATATATAGCTATTGAACCATTAAAAACAAAACAGTTTAAGTTAAATCAATAATTAACAAAATTAAAAAATGCGGGTCAATAAACTTGTATTTACATGCAAATCGACATTTTGCATTGCACATGCTCTTACAATATTGGTAGGAATCATTGACTCTAAATGGAAAAGGAGTCAATACCAACTTCCCCAAAAGAGTGAGATTGCTGAAAAAAGAGTAGTGTGATTCCTCATTTTGGAGTGGCTCTACTTACTTTTGGATTTCCCCATGTAAGTAAACACAAGATTTAAATAGAATGGGAATGAGATTCCATGTTAGTAAACGTGACCTATGTGTTTGTGTTGGTGCCTAAATCCAGCTGGACAGTCAATGTTGTTTGTTGCCATAATGTCTGGCTCCCTACGATGCATGTGTTCATTGGTTCAGAATAGAATAGAACATCTTTTACTTTAAGATCTATATCCAAGGAAGCCATTATCATATTATTTCCAGCAGCCGATGCTCACTACTTTCTACATTTCCAATATGCCTGCAAATTATTCTTTCCGAAATAATCTGCTTAGCCCTAGTTTGGGTGCAAAAGACTCATCACAACACCAGATTTTTAACAAAATCACGGCACATGGTTTTCATCCGTACTTCTAGATATCAGTTCGTAGAGTGAAGTGAAAAGACCCCGATCTCACATAAACAAATTTGGGGGGTGGGGGAGGGGATAACACTGAAAACATGACAAGATGAGCATAAAATAGAGCTTATATTTTCTTAATAACATCTGATACAGACCTTTATATTAAGGAAGAAAGCTGAAAAAACAAAGGAAAAATTGCACAGCATTCTGATGATGCCACACAAAAAATATCATAACTTAGAAGGTCGTACCCTTGCGATTGGCCTGCAAGATACAAAGTTCTTTAATGACTAATTGAAACTTCTTAGAAATTCAGAGGCAAAGATCAAAATTAAAAGAACACTGGCGAAGGGACAATAAATTCAGATCAAAATGGGATAAATATGAACAAACATCAGTAATAGCAGATGAGAAATTAAAACCCAATCCAACTGATTTAGTAGGAATGACGATATATTATATAGCATATGGGTGGCTGACCAAACCAAGGGACATGCACTCCGTAATTGATTCTACAATTTCATTGTTGCCTAGATTGACTTGCAGGGTATGGCCTAGGTTTCCACAATCTGCAACCACAGAGCTTTAACCAGGAGTCTATGAGGTGGGGCCTATCTTCCAGGAAGAGATTTTTAAAATTTATGAGCCATTCTACCTATTCTTATTTAACAATCAAAGCCCCTTACACGATCAGATACTCATCTGCTCTATCCTCATTATAATGTATTGTGAACCGTCTTTATTTCCCTACTATGTGGTCATCTGCAATTTTTCAGTAGGAGAAAGTTCAACCGAGCAAGTATGCTCAATTAAAATTAAGTTAAAAAAACAGATGCTTAACAATTGATTATAGGTGAATCATATGCTAGATGATAGCATGGCTTAATTTGAAAGATCAACAAGACCAAAAAAAAAAAAAAGCAGTTGGCAAATGCCTCTACTTTCTTCTGATGTCAAAATTGCAAAAAGTCTGAAGATTTTCCATAAGAGAAAACCTCAAACATAAGGCCCTAGTAGGCAGTAGCATGTAGCAACATAACAGTAGTACACAATTATGAAACATATTGAATCGCGGATATGCCTTACCAAATGTAAAAAGTCTTACATGAGTTCGAGAACAAGGGAAGATGCCCCCCCTCCCCCATTACAGATACCAGCAACCCCATACCTCCCATTTTTCTGTCTCAGTACCTGCAAGAACATTACTCTTCAATTAAAACATGCCTGAAATTTAATAAATATATGAAGAAACAAACAATCTAGATGCATTTTCCATTTCTCTGAAAAAGCCTCATCTCCCAAATTGTTTTTTCACAAAAGAGACGGCAGACCACTGGAAACAATTTTAAATCATTGAGCACAAACATTTAAGCATAAAGAACAGAAATAAGCCCTAATGAATTACCCCCAACAAGGTGACCAAGATACGAGCTCCACTGCATCCTAATGGGTGTCCTAAAGATACAGCTCCACCATGGGCATTAACTTTCTCCTGAATTCATAAGAAAGGAAAATTGTGAAACAAAAGTTTGTACCAAAAAAAAAATGTGAAATGAAAGTCAACTGCTGATACTGGGACAGAAGGAAACAAAGCTAAAATACAAAGTGGAAGTACAACTGAAATGACTCGCTTTCAGAATTCAGAGTGCACTGCATCAAATTCAATTTAAAGAATTTTGAATGAAGACTCACAGGATTGAGGCCAAGAAGCTTTTGATTGGCAAGAGCCACCACCTGCAGATATAAAGATATTTTTGTTCAAAAAATGCTTAATGAATCAGAGCCAAATGTATATAAATTAAAGGCATTAACTCTTACAGAAAATGCTTCATTTATTTCATAGTAATCAATTTGAGAGGCTTCCAAACCAGCATTTGAAATAGCTTTTGGTATTGCAAGGGCTGGAGCAGTTGTAAATAATTCAGGTGCCTGTCCAGACAATCTTGTTTTAGAATTAACAGTCTGAAGTTCCAAAAAACCAAGATACATGAAAATGGGCATTAACAGTACCTGAGCAGCATCAGCAAATCCCTTAATCTTAGCAATTACTTGTAACCCAAGTTGAAGTGCCTTCTCCCCACTCACTAGCACTAAGGCAGCTGCACCATCACTACCCAAGAGAAAAGCATGAACCCGNGCGGGGGCGGGGGCGGGGGCGGGTTACCTTATGCTAGAAGCATTGCCAGCAGTAACAGAACCCCCAGTCTCCTTAAAACTTGGTTGAAGCTTCCTTAATTTTGCAGCATCAAACTAGCAGGGGACAGATGACAATAAATATATGAATTAATAACAACAGAAGTAAATTTAAAATTTTGATGCTGACAAAAATGAAGTCAGAATACATGACTTTAATGTTCAAAAGATAGGTTAAAGGAGGGGGGAAAACAAAGTGGTGAGAAGAGGTAGAGTTGTGACTTCCTACAACCTGAGATTGGGAGTGCAACCAATCCATAAACCCCACTTTTTCTTTGTTCTTTCCCATAAATTTCTATGACACTGCTAGAATTTGTTGAAATCCAGATATAGGTAATAGATTTTGATCATTTAAACTCAAAATTTTTGGAATCCTGATCATTTAAAAGAAGTTGGTGCGGATGAATGAGCTGCTTTTTCAATTGTAGTTGCCGTATGAGGAGTTCTTTTGAATTCTTCTTTGGTTTTAAAAAGGAAATATATTCTATATAAGTTTATTTGCATGCCCATTATTGTACTTGCCTTTTGTAAACCATCATCCTTGTCAACAATTGAGGAAGGCTTTCCTCGTCCCCCAAGAACTTCAACCTGCAGCAGATGATTGAGAATTAACAGACATTATATGATAAACTAAATAGTTTTTGCTGTCCAGCCCGGAACTAAGATCCAACCGCAACTATTTCCCATGCAAAGAGACCAGCATCTTGGGCAGAAATTCCACGCTCAAAACTTCGAATAGCATAAGCATCCTGAAAAATACAAGGATAGAGCCCAATTTTAGAGGTGACTAGAGACAGCAGTAGATTAAACATAATGTGCAAAGGGAGTGTATCATGTCAAAGTAAATACATCAAATGGAAACAAATATAAATTAGCACTGGACAAGCATCTCAATAGTCAAACTACTACGTGACTTATTTGTGTAAAATAAAATGTTTTGATCCATGCTTACAATGTTTTGATGCATGCTCATTGAATGTAGCAAATTATGAAAGAAAAAAAAAATAAAGGAAAAATATGCCAGTTCAACAAAGCAACACGAGATTAGTAGAAGTCATCCAATTGCAGAATACCTAAAGGTGAGAGACATCAATATATTTAAACCAGACCTATCTCCAGAGAAATGCTACCTGCTCTTCCCTTGATATGGAATGTTGATCAGCACATATTTCTGCACAAACTCCCATTCCAAAGTCATTATAGACATCCCACAGACCATCTTTAAGCATGCCGTCAACAATAGTATCATGTCCTAATCGAGATCCCTTTCTGTTTACAAATTAGTGTCGGGAACAGAGATTAGATACTTCTCCCAACAAACCAAAATAGGACAAATTTTTATGAAAGACAGCAGATTGAATGGACAACATGAGCATAAGCCCTGTAAGAGACCGATAAATCTAGCACTGAGGCCTGCAATTTTCATGAATTGTCTTCCGTTGGAAAATCCTCTATTGTGAAACATACAAATATCCTCAGTTGTTACTAGCACATTCCCTGTTCGAAGTCCATGATTACAAAGAATCATATAAAGCAATGGTTTGCACAAAGGCTAACCTTGTATCTGGTAGATACTTAGGCGCGTTGGACATGCTTTCCATGCCACCAGCCACAACGATATCATTGTGACCGAGCTGGATGGTTTGTGCTGCAATCATCGTGGCTGAAAAAAGAATAAATTCTATCAGTGATCACTCACAAGTCACAGAAGTAATAAATTTTGGAAGAAAGCGGAAACAGCAAGTTGAATTACTAGGTGGAGAAGTGGACCTTTGATCCCAGATGAACAAACTTTGTTAATAGTGGTGCAAATGACAGAGTTGGGTATGCCTGCACCTAAAGCAGCCTGTCTGGCAGGAGCTTGGCCTAAATTGGCGCTTAGAACATTCCCAAAGAAGACCTCTTGCACAAGTGTTGGATCCACATTTGCCCTCTTCAAAGCACCTAATATATAATTAGCAATAGATAACCATTTCACTTGAACCAATATTCACATCATAAATCCTTTTCTTGTTTTTTTTTTTTGGGTAAAAAGAAAGAAAGCAAGAAAGAATAGAATTAAGAGAGATAGAAACAAAGTAAAGGGTGACTAAGAATAGAGAGAGATGTTGTTACATTGAATAGCAACGGAGCCAAGTTGGGTTGCCGAGAAAGACGAGAGGGAACCCAGGAATCCGCCCATGGGGGTACGTGCGATTCCCACAATACAAACATCTGAAAACGCCCAACACCGAAGAAAATGAAAAAGCAGTTAATTAAAGAAAATTGAAGAAATGAAGCAGTTAAGGAGTGCTTGCTTACCTCGAGGTTTAATAGAATCAGAAGATGGAGCCATGAGATGAGAGACAGAGAGAGCAAACAAACAAACAGAGTACGTCGGGTAATTCAAGGAAGAAGAAGAAGAGCTACGAGTGATTTTCTTTTTTAGTTTTAATTTCCTTATTAATTTATGCTTGGTGACGAATTATTGAATAATAATGTATACGTGTATATCTTCAACGTTGGGAGTTAGCATCGTCATCATGGCATCATCGCCTGCTGATTGCTGAATACTTTATCATTTACGCCGGGAAACGCAACCCATCCCCCATGTGGGACTGAGTGGGACCCACTGCACCCCTCCTCCTCAAAGATCGTTTGTTTTTCTGGGTTTGGGTTGGCCATCACCTCCCCAACTACTAATCCACGCATTAAATTTGGATTATAGTCATCAATTTTAGGTTTTATTCTTGCAGTCTTCAAGGCTGATTACATTGTCTTGGCCAACTTTTTATTTGGAAGATGTATTTATAGCCATCTTCTCATTTTGTTTGTTAGTGATAAGTTTTTTTTTTTTTTTTTGGGTACTGAGTGATAATTTAATTTCACGTTCACTGCAAAAAATGAATAGTTTGCACACTTATCTAAGGGCTTGAAGTGGACCTAGAAACAAGTCCAAGCCTCCAAGGACACCAATCAGTTATGCAGGCCCAGGCCCAGAAAAAGAATAGTTGTGGCTGACAATTATGTTAATGGCAAGACACACTATAGACTAAAACTGGAGAGGAGAATGCTTTTATTTTTTGGACATGAGCGGAGTATGCTTAATATCAACTCAAAAATGGGAGTCCGAGGCTTGGGAAAGCCAATAACATATGGGAGGAAAGCGATCGCATTTGTTAAAAGTAAAAGGTCACAGTTGAAGAGTGCAAAATTATGGAATGTGGTGACACTGAATTACAGGGAGCTTTTTGGTAGTCACTTCACTAAGACGAAGAAGGGACCAAGCCAAGCAACAAAACAGAGAGAAATGACAAAACAAAATTGTAAAAGCCTGTTACACAAATAAGTATGGCATATCAGTCACCAAAGGATACAAGCATCCACAAATTTCTTAAATAATCAACAAAAAAAAAAAAAAAAAAAGCTATACATTCCTGCCGTAGACAAAATACCAATGGGAAGTTACCTTACTTGCACCAAGTTCTTCAAGAACCCATCTACAGAGAATACACTGAACACGATGAACAACCATTCTCTTCTGATCCTAGAACCCATCAGACAACATGCCTGAAGGTGAGGTTGATACGAGTTGCCTCTACTTTTGACCGCTTAGGCACCGAGTGCATCCAATCCCTTTGAGTGTAACCCCTCATCACCAAGAGTGATCCATGCTTAAGTGTGAATGAGTGCTGATCATCATGGTTGCGCTTTAATCGCTTACTTGTAGTTTCTTGATCATTTCTTCTCTCTGGTATTCACACCAAAAAGGAATAATTAACGCACGCAACTAATGCAAGTTCAATTGTTGTTTTAGTTATGACATCAAATCTTATGATGAGAGATTAACAAATTAATGGATCATTGGATTGTAGATGTATGTCTTATCATTTTGTCAACAATACATGTGCAAGAGAAAAAACATAACAATGACAGAATAAAAACTAGATGGTCCCTTAAGTAATAAATGAACGAAACACTTGAGAAGGGAGATGATGGTTGATTATTATTATACCCTGGGATGTTTTACTGGGTTTCTTCTTCAAGAGGAATTCACGTTCACATCCCAAGGATAGGGACGCGATTTCAGGAGTAGATCCATAAAGCTTCTCATCATCAGAATGCCAAGCAACATAATCATTACCACCTTTATACCTATTGAGGAGCAAGCTATTAAAACTGCTGCCAGGAAGAGCTTTATGCACCTAGGGAGATAAATGAAGACATGACATGAGCCATGACACCATAGTAGGAATGAATTATGAGCAAAGGATGATGAAATACGAATAATGAAAATCATGTAAGCATTCTTGTTACCGCTTCCAAGATTTGCTTAAGTGGGGGATGATCATCCCATGAATAGGCATGAGGCTGGTACCCACTGTAAACCAGTTGTGACAGTCCTGGGCTTGCCACATAACATGTATCTCTAGGCTGCAAAATACAACAATGCTAGTTCGGTTCAATCAATCCTCAATTCAGGCATATAGAATCATACACAATTAAATCAACAATGTTTATGTTGCTCGTATGTACCAGAATTCCCAATATTTTGCAAACCACATATATTAAAATCCACAAAACCCAACTGATAATTGATAGACAAAAGGGCAAATTTCTATGGAAAATACAAACATAGAGAGAGACCTGGAGGCAGGATCGGCCGAAGACACGAATGGTGGGTCGGGTCCAAGGGATATGGGTGTCGAGGTAATCGAACCATTCCCAAGCCTGATCGAAGCTTATGAACCTTGGTATGAACACCACTTCGCTTCCATTGCCTAGAAGCACCGTCTGTCTTTTCGCCTGTTTCTCACTATCCTCATTACGGTTTGGGTTCGTCGGTTCACCCACCGCCACCTTCAACAACTTCCTTAAACTCATCGACTACGATTTACGCGCCTGTTGTTTGGGCCATAAATTGGCATTTAGTCATGGCAAAAATTTTTGGAAAGGATATGGCCATATGGGTGAGAAAAGGAAGCCGGCCTACCTTTGGAATTTGAGCAGTACTTTGGAAAAAATTATAGGGTATAATCGAGATGTACGTTACGTGGTATAATTAATTCAACATTCAACATGTAAGAGTATTATTGAACGATGTGTTTGTATTAATAAAATATAATATTAATAACATTCATCCATATTATAACACATAAATTGATTATATCACGTGTTAATATATCAATTATACAGAATAAATTTTTAAATTAAGCTGAGTAACGACTTAAATCAAGCATGTGGCATACATTTTTTTTTTTTACCACCAAATGAAGAGAGTTTAAAGGGGCTGCTAATGGGGTCCCAAAATCACAAGTTGCAAGAGCGATAACATGTTACAACTGTAGGTGTGCAGCTAGCCGTATGGAGCAAGAAAAATCAAGAGAGCTTTGGCCTGATTGGCGTGAGTAGAGTGGTCGGATGAATTCGGGATGGCTGGTTGTTTGATTAATAAGAATGGACCGTTGTCCGTTGATTTCTTGATGTTTGTTTGACTGAAAAAAAGAGGATGTGCATCCATGATGTAGAGAAGAGATGCGTGGTTGAGTACTTGAGTTGCTTCACTAAAATCTCTAACTTAGTATTCATAAATAGATAGCCAAAGAAACAAGTGCCAGTCATTCAGTCAAGTGGCGCTGGCACATAAACATATGTATATATGTTATAAACATCAATATTGGCTTAAGAAGTGGGCTTATTTTTATTTTGGTAATTTTGATATTTTGAGTAATTCTATTTTAGTCAATAATCCACTGGCCCAGTCCATTACAAAAGTGCTGTCTGCTGTGCTCTGGCCCAGCCCATTACTATTATTGTGAACACCTTCTCTACAACGTTGATGCTATACTGCTATTACACAAGTGAAGCATGAAGGTGTTTGAAGCTAGCGGGTGTGATGCCAATATAATGGTTTTTGCTTATCTTTCAATTTGCACAATAACTTTAATTTGGAAAGCTTGGCACTGGATGACAAATAACTTTCTAAAGTTTCCGAAATCATTGTTCCCAATTTCTTATTTCTTCATCTGAATAGCAGTGGGAAAGTTTGATATTCTTGGAACAATACAATAGGCCTGCCAAGACAGATACGTAAGAACTTGTCATGTTGTGCCTTAGTCAGCCCTTTCTTCATTTCCCTCTATTTCTCTAATGTCCGTACACTACTTGCCAGTGCAGTGTTACTCTAAGATAGTAACCAACTGGATATATATCAACAATTTTGCAAGCTAGCATGAATTTACTGTAATGAACTTTCGGGTGATCTTATACTGTATAATGTTTTTACTTGCACAAGAAATATTGGAGAACAAGTGGGGTTAATTTCCTCTCCCTTCTCTACCGTAGTATAGCTAATAAAACAATGATTTTGGTATTTATGTAAATTTTTTTGGTCATTGTCAATTCTGATATGTTAAAACAACTCTCTTGGTGCAGATTTTTGTGTGATTATTATAGTATATGAACATATAGTTACTGATTTTCAATCGGTGATTGTTTTCTTGTAAGAATAAATTATATTTCAATATATGTGTAACAGCATTTGATATAATGATTACATTTAATATTTTCTTTTTTATTTGAGTTGGACTATGAGTAGTAGTTCTTAAGTTGCACCTAGTTCACATACCTAAAATTGGCTATTTAAAATGGAATCAATGTTCATAATTATATAAATAAGAATATAAACATCATAAAACAATTACCAATTCAAAAACGGTTTATATATAAGTTCCAAATATACAGTTTATGTGTTTCTTTTATCATTACTTTTTTTCTTGTAAATTTGTTATGCCGGAGGTTGATTTTACTAATTGGAAAGTATATTAGGTTTATTAAGATGTTTGAGTTAGTTAGTGTTGGATTGCATTGTTTTTGTTTCAGTATTTGTGAAAGTGTATGTTTCAGTATCTGTGTGACAGTATGCATTTCAGTATTTGTGTGACAGTGTATGTTTCAGTATCTGCTTCAGTATTTGTATGACAATGTCTGTTTCGGTATCTGTGTGACAGTATCTGTTTCAGTATCAATGTGACAGTATCTGTTTAGGTTTTTACAGATATTGAAACAAATACTGATTTTCAATATCTGTATGACAACATCTATTTTGATATTTGTATGACAGTATCTGTTTCAGTATCTATGTAACAATATCTGTTTAGGTTTTTACAGATACTGATTTTTCAATATCTGTTTCAGTATCTATCACACAATCATTGATTTCTTTTCAGTAATTGTTACACGGTGTCTAATATGCACACTGTCTAACAGTGTCTAATATGTTTCCGAAACTATGCGATAATTTTCAATTTTAAATCGGCATATTAGACACTGCATAATATGTTTCCGAAACTGTGTGACAATTTCTAATTTAAAATCAACATATTAGACATTGCCTCTAATATGTTTTTGAAACTGTACGATAAATTCTAATTTAAAATCGATAATTGTGCAACAGTTTTCAATTCAAAAATAGTGTCTAATTTGTACACTGCATGTGTCTAATATGCATCTTAAACAAGAGGATGGAGAAAAACAAGATGCAAGGAAAAAACAAAACAGAAGAAAAAATGGGGAAAGAAAAAACCATTACACATTGCTGCAAGTAAAAAAAGGAGAAAGGAAAAAAAAAAAAAAAAAAAAAAAAAAAAAAAAAAAAAGGTTACATGTTGCTGAAGGTAAAAAAAAGGAGAAAATGAAAGAAAAAAATTTGTTGTTGACCTTTACTTTGGACATATGTCAGCTTCTGGTTAGTTGTTAACTTTTTTGTAATTTTCAAAATTAAGATATATTGCTGACATCAGCGATGGGTAAGCATTGATTGACCTTTTTGTAATTTTCAAAATTAGGATATATTGCTGACATCATCGATAGGTAAGTATTGATTGACCTTTTTAAAATTTATTGAAATTTTCATACGTTAGTTAGTAATATTGGTAGCAGTGGTTATAATTTGTAGTTTTTGTTATGTCAACTTTTTGTAAAATGCATAATTTCATTTATTACAAATAGGTTAATGGCGACTATTTTGGGATTTCAAAATTTTTTATTGACTTATTTATAATTTTGAAATGTTTTATTAATTCTTCTGTAAATAGCCCTTTAAAATATATATATATATATATGTATATATAGCCTAGCCAAGTAAAAAGGTTTTAATGACAAAATAGTACCATGTCTTTACTTTTGAGTGAGCCCAGTTTATTTTGAAAATAGATATGAAAGTTGGCCACCCAACCTCTTCTCATTTTACACCCAAGGTCTATATATGTCATTCGGCCTATCTCTCATCATTTTCTATCAAAATTTCTTCTATATTATCCGGGCTACCTCCACCTTCAAAGTATCCTTTAATTGGCCCAAGTTGTTTTTTCGCATTATTTCTATCCGCACAACCTCTCCATAATTTTCCACATCCAAATATCTTATACCTAGCCCAAATGACTTTCTTTCTCTGTTTTTTATTTCTTGATTATCCGACGTCATTTTATGTTTATTTCACCCAAATATCATCTATGTTTATCGCTCAACCTTGTGGACATGGTACGAAAATGATCAATTAAAATCTATCCGAGCAACCTTGTCTATGGTATAAAAAATGTTGATCGCCCAACCTCTCTTGGGCTAAAAATCGAATCGACTAATCTAAGTTATGTGAAAAGGCCTATTTGAAGCCTGGTGAGAAGGCCTATTTGAGGCCGGGTGAATAAGGTTATTTGAGGTCGAGCAAAAAAGGTCTATTTGAGGTTGGGTTGTGGTGATAAATCATGAAAATTGGTGGACTTGAGTGATAAAAGGCCAAAATATTTAATTTATTATTTTAAATAGTTAAAAGGCCCAATTTGTTATTTTTTATAGAATAAAAAAGTGATTCCGGCCTATTTGAGGTTTGGTCATCTCTTTCTTTTAGCTTTTAAAAGGGAGACGACCTAATTCTTTTTTTAGCATTTGGGCTGAGATTTTATTGATTTTATCAAGAGCCCATCGAAACCCAGATAAGCCCAAAGCTCATTGGTGGAAATTCCCTAGCCAATAATAGCTTCGTCCAAGTTATACAAGGATTTCTCATTCACCAAGAAGTTCTACTTGAACTAGAATTCCGCCCAAGGTAGAGCCATAATCCAAGTTAATGACTTTCCTAAAATTGAGTGCAAGATCAATCAAAAGCCGGCCAAGGGAAGGATTCGGAAAGTCATGGGGATTAAGTATCCCAATTGAATTAAGAAGCCAAGGCATTCAAGTAAAGAGTCCAAGTATGGAAATGATTCCGATCAATAATCAATCATCAATACTCAAGATCATGTGGTTATCAAGGAAGAATTAACCAAGAATCTGGTCAAATCCAAAATTCAAGATAGTTCAAATCTCATCCGAACTAGGAGTCGGAAGGGAATTCCAGGCCAAGTCATGCCCCATTGCCTAGCTAAACCCTATATATAGATGCATTCGAGAGAGAAGACATAGATTCATCATTCAACACACAAGCTCTCAAGAAACACTAATCAAGTTCTTTTGCTTTCAAGTTCTCTTTGTGCTTCCGTTCAAAGTGCTTTTAAGTTTTCAATAGCTCTTAGTTTCAAGTTTATTAGGTTTGTAGCTCTACCATCATCCTTCTAAAAGCTTGTGATATTACCCCATTTTTTTGGAAAAATTGGATATACACCCATTTTTAAATTTGCCACGTAAGATTATCCATTTTATGCAGAAAATTCATTTTGTGATTTCCTCTTTTACCCTTTGAGTTGGAAAAAAGTAAATTTTAATTTTGTCAATTAATGCCTTATTTCAAATTTCAAGGTATTATCATGAAAAAAATTTATAATTAACTGCCATTAATTTATGAAGTTGAATATTAAGATTTTCCATTTCCAATTTTCGTTTTCAAATTTCAAATTTTTATGCATTAGTGTGTATTAATGCCTTATTTCAAGGTTTTATCATTTATTTTTTTTCTAATTAATTATCATTTATGTTTGACTTTAAAAATTAAGTATATCCTTTAATTAAGTATATCCTTTTTAATTTTGTTTTCAAATTTCAAAATAGATATTTTCTTATCCAAATTAGTGTATTACGACCAGCGTTCAAAGATAAAGAAGAAACATCATTTACGTTTTTCAAACATCATTAAGCTTTCATCGTCACATGTTCTTTAGGTTAATAATTTCAAAAGTTCTACACGACGTTTTTTGCAGTATTTTTCAAGTTTCCATTCATCCTTACTTACAGGTAAGTAATGTATTAATTTGCTTTGGTTGAGTTTGTGATTTGTTCGATTTTCTTTTGCTTCTTTTATTTTTTTCTTCTTTGATCTTCCTTTTCTTTGACTTTTTTTTTTTTTTTTTTATCTTCTATCCTTTTTCATCATCAATCTTTGATCATCATCTTCTGTTCTTTAGGTTAACATTTTTCTTGACCTGAGCGATAAATATCTTCTTCTCTTTCTTGTTTTGTTTTTAATACCAAAGTCCAAGGTATTGTATTGGATTTATTATATTTTTATTAGATATATATTTTTTTTTTACCCAAAGTAAAGGCTTATTGTGTTCATTTTTTTAAATCTATATTATAGATATATTATATGTATATTACGTGTTTAATTTTTTTGTATTTGAGTGTGTATACGTTGATGTTCATAATTGGTAACACTTTTTTTTTTTTTAATTAGATGCATGAATCATGAAATTTCATCAATAATAACATTCAAAATTAAGAGTAATAAATATCTTAAAACATGAATCTTTAAATCTTGCTCAAATAAGAGCAATGACATCTTTTGTAAATATCCACAAATTCATGCTTAAGCCATTATCTGACGTGAAAAAAAATCCATACACACATTTATTTACCAGCTGGCCTACTCCGAAATATGGTATTAAAAATGAAAGTATATCTAAAGAACCATATTTTAGCATTTTGCAAAAAACAACCATTGTAGCTGGTTTTTTTTTTCCTAATAAAAAATTGCTATTTTAGCTATAGCATTTAGTATTTAGCAACCTCATTGTGCATGCTCTTTTTTGAGCATGTACAATTAGGGCTGAGTTTTTATACTGAAAAATCGAAACTTACCGACAACCGACCGACCATTATACATAAAAATACCGAACTAGCCGGTTACCGATACCAATACGCGATATTTATACCGATACCAATGAATTTGGTAACGGTATTGGTTTACAAAACCCGGTATCGACGGTATACCGATACCGACCGTATATTAAAAAACTATAATTAAAATAATTCATTTTTATACATTTATATACTATATCGATATACCCTAAATAAAAAATACTAAAAATACTAAATACCTTTCTATATAATTTCTAATTTTATATAATACATTTCTAATTTTCTATAATTTATATAAAACATATATAAATTTATAAACCCTATAACTTATTAACTTATATGTTTTTTAATTTATATAATACATTCCTATATAAAAACTAATTAAAAATATCCTAAACCCTAATATTATACTAAATTATAAACCCTATGTAGTATATGTATATGATATCTCATACTAAATTACCAATTTTTATACCCTAATAGTCTAATACTATAAATTTATACTTCATAGATTCATAGTTGGTAACTTAGAGTTTGGTATATAGTATATAATATAATACTATAATATGATATAATACGGTATAATATGGTATAGTATAGTATAATATGATAATATTAGTAATTTAATTAGTATATTGTATAATATGATATAATATAGTAAAATATGGTATAATATATTAATATCAATATGGACTATGGAGTTATAGACTATTTATGATTTATGTAATTACCTCAATCATAAATGTATAATATATTATTATTAGTATATGGTATTAGTTATTTAGCCTAACAGCCCTATTAGGTAATATACTAATGTAGTATACTAATATACTAATAATGTAATATACTAATATCGTATATACTAAAATAGTAAATAGTAAATAGTAAATAATATATAGTTATATAACTTATATTATATACTATATACTATATACTAAATAGTGTATAGTATTTACTAATATACTATAAAAGTATAAAGTAGTCAAGTAATATAGACTATATAGTATTAACTATTAAGTATATACTATATACATTAATACATTATAGAAGTATAGAGTATAGGCTATACTGCTATAGTGCTATACCCTAAGGTTTATGATATAATTAATGATATAAATTAAAAAACATATAGACTATTAAGTATTAACTATATACTATAAAAATTTAAAAAACATATAAATTATAGGGTTTAGTATTTATAAGTTATAAGTTATAAATTTATAGTATATACTATATACCAAGTTAGTAACTAGTAACTAGTTAACTACTAACTATAAGTATAAACTATAAACTATAAACTATAAATTTAAAAACATATGTAATAAAAATAAAAAACTTCAAACCCCAACCAAACCCCAATTGAAATTTGACCCCAAAAAACCCTAAACCCTAAACCCTAAACCCCCAAAGTCCAAACCCCAAACGAAACCCCAAAATACCCTAATCTTATTATTCATAAATTTCTAATTTCATAATGTCTAAACCCCAAAATCAAGGGGCATTTTAGTAATTTTGTAACCTAGGATTTAAAACCCCAAAATCAAAAATCAGAAATCATTCCTGATTTCTCCAAAAAAACACCCGCACACACCATTTCTCTCTCTTCTGGCTATTTCCGGCGAGAACTTCGCCGTCCAGAGGCCAATGCCGGCGAGAACTTCGCCGTCCAAAGGCCAATGCCGGCGAGACCACTTCCATCCTTCTCCTCTCTTCTCACTCTTCCTCCCCATGTCTATCACCCATCCACAAAACAAGCCACCGCGCCGAATCGGCGCTTGACAGAGCCAACTCTTTGTGGTGGCGATCCGCCGACTACGGCAGATTTGAGGTGCCGGATCACCCCAGGATCGTTCCCCTTGATGCACTGAGTTCAGTGGTGCCTTCAGACGTCTCACTCGACCTCCAACGCTGGCAATTCAAAGGAAGAAAGCCGACGGCTTGCCGTCGTCGAGTTTTGGTTTCCTAGCGCCTCTCTCTTCGATCTGCCACCCTCCAACAATGGCTGGTGACGAGACCGAGCTCATCATGCTCGACTATTCGCCTCCTCCTCCCTTCTCTCCCTTTGGTCTTCGCCCTCGCCGCCTCCCTTTAGTTTGCATTTCTGGGTTTGCTGATAGTGGGTTTGTCGAGTACCGTTCCGACACCGCCTAGCTCCGACCGATGCCGAATGCATCGGATTCCGACTACCGTCGGCACGGTATTGGGGTTCAAAATCTTCCCTCCGCTTATTTTCGGTCGGAAGTCGGTATGTGGGTTTCGGTACGGTTACCGTGCCGAACCCACCCCTATGTACAATAGAAAAAAGCTAAAAGTTATGCTAAATGCTATATTTTTAGTTTTTTGTTATAGCTTTTATGGTTTTTGCTCCAATTGTACAAAAGTTATAATTTTGTGTTCAACCAATAAGAACAAATCATGTGTATAGAACATTGACTCCAACACCCATATGAAGTTTAATTCTCTCTCTTGTAAGACCCACACCTTCAACAACCTCTCTTTTCTCTCTCTTCCCAACCAATCAACTCCCATCAACTAACACCAATTTTCTTTTTCCTCGCATACCTTTTGGGGCCATAATTTTCTTGACAAATACTAAATACAGGCATGCCATTGTAGCGAGTTTTTTTTTTTTTTTTTTTTTTTTTTTTTAATGAATTCCACTATATATGGCTTTTAGCATAATAGCCATGTCATTGTACATGCTCAAATAGGGGTGATATAGCTATAGCTATAGCATGCACCATTGTACATATTTGTACATACTCTTATGGTTTGCCCACAAAAAATAAAGGCCTCTTATAATTCCTATGAGAACCAATGGTGCAGGATTTTACACCATGCTCTTTTTTCATTTTAACAGAAGAAATAATATATATAATTAAAAAAGAGGTGCTGTCAACAAAAATAAACACAAAAGGTCTTTTAAAAGAATCAGAAACAGCAATTGATTCATTAAATAACAGAAAACATACATTATCATCCACCATTTAGTATCCTGCTTTCCATCAGTCATTCCTGGCTCACATTTTGAGACTTTGCAAATTTGGCAACAGGCTTATTGTATAATTTTGCAACAGCCTCAGTTAACACAAAAAATCCAGTCATTTTACAGTAACCAAAACGTCCAAAACTAAAAGAAGTAGAATTTGATTGCAGACACCAAGGAGCTAGAGACGGTAAAAATCAGTTTTGGCTGCCACCTAAAAAAATATAATCTAAGCTTACCACACCATCATCCATAGAATCTATATTACATTTATACATGCACAGGAATTTCAATTTTATCAGACTTCAAACATTCATGCAACCTACTTCCCACTTGGGCCACTACAAATTTATACTAAATCTTCGGTAAAACTAAAATGACAGTTCCTAGAGAGAGTAACATTGGAGAATGACCACACAATACAGAGATCCAACTCTTCTCCCCCTTGTTAGAGGTCTACACCTAAGCCGATAGTAAATTCTGCACTACCCTGAGGGAGTAACAGGTGCATCAGTGAACTTGACTTTCAATTCTATTTCCCCTGACTCGACATCATAGAGCCTCAACCACACACTCTGCACCACCTCACCATCTACACAAGTAATACAGCTTTCCCTGACTAGGCAGTTGTCACTATCTGGGAGAACCTTCCTTAAAGTTGTCTCACCAGAAGAAACTCGTAAAATCTGCCTCAATCTAGCAGCGGATACTATTGGGTGAAGACTGAGGTGAGCATACCCCATTTTATCATCTGTCTTCAGAAAGTCTTTATCGAATACTTCCTATGGAAAAAGCACTTTTGTCATATGCCATACGTGGCTAGAGTGTAGTAATGTCAATAGCATTTCCAAAATTATTTTCACCAACTAAAAATTATATCTATAGCAAATTACACAGAAAATGTTGATTTCAAAACAATAAATAACATTATAAAATTGAACAAAAGATCAACAATACTAGATGTATATTGGAAAAAGCCATAAAAAATATTAATTTCCTTGAGGAGAGAAAGTTCAACAATTAATATCCATATTAACATGCTCAACTACAAGACAGCAAAGACATCCAAATTTAGGAGCAAGACAACGTTATTAATTCAACTTCAACATACAAACCACTAGACTAAATCTATTCCAGCACACTATGTGGACATCAAGTTTATTACTTCAACTTCAAACTTACAAAATTACTGGACTAAATTTGTTTAAAAACTTGATATGCTTCCAAAAAGTAATTGGGAGGCTAGGTTAGCTGACAGATGGTTATCGGTTCAAGGATGCAAGGTGCCCCTGATTTTTAGGGTAAGAAGAATAGAGAAAATGCCCCAATCCAATGTTTGAGTACCAGGTCTTTGATTCCCTTTTTATTATATGCCATGCTTGCAACTTGATAAAATCAGAATAGAAAAAAATAAACTTGTAAAAATTAAAAGAAAAACACTGGTATAATATTGACACAATATATTTTTACCAAAAAATTCACTTAATCTATCAAGTTCATAATCAAAATTGCAAATTTAAATGTCTTAACTTACCAAATTTAGAACTTCAGTTGATTCCGTAAGGAAGAAGCTTAGCTCTTCATTCCAAACAGGATTAAGGCAACTGTTGATAACCTTGGTTTTTGCCATCTGGTAAAGATAATATTAATGAGTCAGTTCAAGATATAACTGCAGTAAAACAACTTTATTGACATACAAAGTCATTGAACGTAGATACCCTAAGAATTTTTACATGTGCTGACAAGAAATGCTCAAATGATGTTTTAATTTATATTTATGCCAAAATTGTGAAAATCTGCGACATGAAATTTGAAGTATAGACAATTGGATATTCTAATTGTGCATATCTCTGAAGCATGCACAATTTAGAAACAACTATATATAATTCATAGCAGGCAGATTGTTGTGTTTGGCTCGTTGAAGTCCTAGTTGGTTTTAGGATTCCTAATCAGTTTAGGAAACTAGAGAAAAGTGTGCACTTGTAGCTTTAGGATTCCTAATTAGTATTTCTAATTAGTATTTCCTAGTAGCTTTAGGAAATAGTTCTCTTGTATTCCTAGTTGATTTAAGGTTAGATTTAGGGAAGAAAGTTCCTTTCCCTATTCTAAAAGGTTTAGGCTATCCTAGTAAGTCAAGAAATGTAAGCTAAACTCTATAGTCTATAAATAGGGTTGGCAGGTCTAAAAATTTTAAGAGAGGAGTTTCTCAAGTCTTCATAAATTCTGAAGAAAGGCAGAAACACAAGAGTGATAGAGAGAGAAAGAAGGAGCTGCGGGTAGAGGGTTAGTTTAAGGGTTTCAATGAGCTCTTGTAATCTATTTCTAATCTTCATAGTGCAGCTGTGATTCTCTAAGGATCACATGGGGACGTAGGCAAAGTCAGCCGAACCTCGATAACAAATCTTTGGTGTTCTCGTGTGTTTTTCTGTGTGCTACTTGTTCCTATTGCCAAAACTGCTATAAATCTAAATAAATCAAAGAATAAGGTTATAAGGGGGTTTAATTCACTACAATTGGTATCAGAACGCTAGGTTCGAAGGTTTCTGTGATGTCTAGAGGAGGAAGAAGCATGGATTTAGGGGATATAAGGCCTGCTTTGAAGCCGTATAATGACAATAATGATTTTACAGATTGACAACGGATGATGAGGAATGTGTTGGTGCAGCAGGATCTGGACGATGCACTTACTGGTAAGAAACTAGCAAACATGCAAGAAGGTGTATCGAACAAGGTTCTCAAGAAGGCCAAGAGTTCAATAGAGATCCACCTTACAAGATCTGTGAGGTCTCACATCACGGAAGAGATGTCAGCAAAAGAAGCATGAGAAAAATTGGAGAGTGTTTACATGGGCAAAACTCTGTCCAATAAACTTTTCTTAAAGGATGAAATATTCGGGCTTCGACTAGAAGGAGACACTGCAGATCATATATGCAAGTTCCAAAATTGCATAGCTAATCTCCAGAAGGTTGAAGAATTTTACAAGGATGATGATAAGGCTATCATTCTGCTGCGATCTCTGCCACCTTCTTTCAAGCACTTCCGAACTACTTTAATGTTTGGAAATGAGACTCCAAAGCTTGATGACGTTGTACAAGCCCTCCAGTAATATGCCAAGCTAGATGACTTAACTGAAGGCTCTCAGTCACAAGGCCTTTATGTTAAGGGCAAAGAGAAATGTCGGTTGAAGGGAAGGAGTGAAAAAATCTGGTGAAAAGAGGAAGTCTAAATCCAATGAATCCGATGATGAATCTGGTTGCTTTGAGTATGTGCACTAGACCACTGGAAAAGGGATTGCAAGATATAGTTGAAGATAAAGAAGAAAAGGGCCAAAAACTCAAGTTCAAGCAATGTCGTGGTTGATGACAATGGTGAGCCTTTGGCAGTATCTTCAGGTATTTTTACTCCTTATACTTGGTATTTGGACTCCGGATGCAATTTTCATATGTGTGCAAACAAGGATTGGTTTATACATATGAAGAAACAAATTGTGGCAAAGTTGTGTTGGGGGATAACTCTGTGTGTAAGATTCATGGTGTTGACACAATTAAGGTGAAGATGCAAGATGAAATTGTTAGGTTGCTAGGTGATGTACGGTATGTTCCTCCATTAAAGAAAAATCTTATTACTCTTGGAACTCTCGAAAGGAATGGGTATGCATTCAAGTCTAGAGCAGGGAAGCTCAAAGTCACAAAAAGATCAAGTGTGATTATAAGAGGAGTTATGCAATCTAATAATCTCTACAAGCTTGCTGGGGTTACAGTGATAGGTGGAGCAGCTGTGTCTCTACCAAAGAGAGCTTGGAATTTGAGCTCAAGGAGCATTGTGACAAGGGAGAGCAAGCACATCTCACAAAGGAGGAGCCCCATCAAATAAGTGCTACGGCTAAAGAAGAAGAAGCAGCAAACCATTATTGTTGCTTGGTTAATCATTCATCAAAGATTGACTTCAAGGATGCAGCAAGGGAAGTCAAGAAAGATGAGGAAGAATTGATTGTTGATAAGAAAGATGCAACCATAAGAACAACCAAGGTGATTATAAAAGAAATTACAGTTCAAGTGGAGACCAATTCCAAGCTGGTGGAACATGACACAAGGGTTGAAGAGATTAGGCAGCAACAATAATCAACAAAGGTTCAAGAACAGGTGGAGCCAAGGAGCACAAGGCAGTCTAGGCCCAAAAGTACCATCAAGCTAACTCACAAGTCGTGGTGGGAAAATGACAGTTTATTATGGGATTAGTAAGGCAAATCCAACTACATTCAAGAGGGCTTGTGAGAGCAAGGAATGAGAACATTGGATGAGTGCTAGGTTGTCTCTACAAAGAAACTTCGGTTGGAAGTTAGTTCCTAAATCCAAGGAGAAAATTGACTATGAATGGGTTTATGGGACAAAAGGTGAGGAGAATCTTAGGGCTGCAGAACAGATTCAAAGTACAAAGGAGAAGTTCAAACTTGATTTGAGCTTGCTCAATCTTTCAAGTTACTAAAGATTCAGGAGGAGCACCTCCTCACTTGAGGTGCATTGAGGCAAGAAGACTCTTGCCAAGGTGAAGGTTCTTGGAGTTTGTTTTGGGGTTACTTCAATAAGTTCAAGACATCTGGAAGGCTGCAAGTGGAGATTGTTGTGTTTGGCTCGTTGAAGTCCTAGTTGGTTTTAGGATTCCTAATCAGTTTAGGAAACTAGAGAAAAGTGTGCACAAGTATTTCCTAGTAGCTTTAGGAAACAGTTCTCTTGTATTCCTAGTTGATTTAAGGTTAGATTTAGGGAAGAAAGTTCCTTTCCCTATTCTAAAAGGTTTAGGCTATCCTAATAAGTCAAGGAATGTAAGCTAAACCCTAAAGTCTATAAGTAGGGCTTGGCAGGTCTAAAAATTTTAAGAGAGGAGTTTCTCAAGTCTTCATAAGTTCTGAAGAAAGGAAGAAACACGAGTGATAGAGAGAGAAAAAAGGAGCTGCGGGTAGAGGGTTAGTTTTAGGGTTTCAATAAGCTCTTGTAATCTATTTCTAATCTTCATAGTGCAGCTGTGATTCTCTAAGGATCACACGGGGATGTAGGAAAAATTAGCCGAGCCTCGATAACAAATCTTTGGTGTTCTCGTGTGTTTTTCTTTTTGCTGTTTTTCTGTGTGCTGCTTGTGGAATTGCCAAAACTGCTATAAATCTAAATACATCAAAGAATAACACAAGGGGGTTTAATTCACTACATAGATATAGTTCCAACCTGCGTAAAAATCTAACCTGCTATTTTTACGTATGTACGTAAAAATGTGCATATCTCTAAGGTATAAACTCCTTAATAGTATCCATTGAGTAATTTGGTTTCTTGATAAACTAGCTAAAGGAATCATATATGAAGGCACAAATTATTCTGGCTAAAGTGAAGACTGAGTGACTTTTGAATGGTTCTTCTCATCATAAGAAAATGAAAGGTGCTTTTTTTTTTTTCTTATTTGGTCAGAGGTTCTCCTTCAATCAGTAAAAATAAAAATAATTTCTTTCAGTTAAATGAGTTAAAAATAAAAAATAAAAAAGCTAGGTAGGCCCCTTTTTTCTTCATGTCAATAGACTCTTTCAATCTAGCTTCAATAAGCATTGAACATAGATTTCCATAACCTTCCTTTTATTCAGTATCGTAGACAATTTGATTCAATGCAGGCTAGAAGATAAGTGTTACTCATCCTCCCTACAACATAAACACAGATCTTATAAAGGAAGCTTACAAGCTACACAAATTCCCTAGATGTAAAGGTATATTCCAAAGATCTGTTAATGAAGAGAATTCAATCCACTTCAGGGGAGAGTAAAGGCAACAGAGCCAGACAGCACTGTGTGTGCACATGCATGTGCGGAACAACAATATTTATGTGAGTGTGCGCGCTCATGCAGGATATTAAAGCATCTCTATGAACCTCATAGAAACAGTTCCAAATAAAATGGAGAATGAATCCACCTGATTGCCCAACTTGACAACAACATAAGGATCACTGCTCTTGAAATCGCGGATTGCCAGTCTTTTCCCTTGCACGACTGTAACTTTAAGTACCCCTAATGGCTCTCCCATAGTTTGTTTCCAGAAATGCGTCAACCATATAAAGAAGGCCAACCACTGCACATGACCCGCCATATTTAACAATAAGGAAAAGAAAAACACATGAGACTATATGTAAATTCTGAACTTGTCAATTGAAATGAAGAGCCAAAGAGCAGAAATATTACAGAATTACTATTAATTGTGCTCCAAACCTTAAAACAAATCCAACATTCATCCAGAGTACATTGAACCATATAAGTACAAGAAGCATAAAACATTCCATGGCATTTCACTTAATAGAGGATGCTTATGAAAGAACAAGAACAAAGTCTTAAAAACAAAAAAGCCCAGTTATGTAATAGAGTTCACTCTGCCTATTCCAGAAAATTAACAAAAGAAATGAAGTCTAAAAAAATATGGTTCATTTCATTCTGAACTCTGAAGGGAAGGAAAAGAAAAGGGAAATGCAAAATTTGGGGAAAGGGGTAATGCAAAAGAGCATCAAAGGAAATAATGTTAATGCAAGCAAAATATAGGAAAGATTAGATTTAATAGCCAGGATTGAAAGTTGAAATATTACCAAATCAACAACAATCCGTCATATGTCAAACATTCCAACAAGCACAAGTGAGGAACGTAAACATCATTTTTGTACAACTAAAACAAAACCAGAAGCCCGGCATATAAAACCCCAACTACATATGTATGTGTTTGTGACTTGTGTGTGTGTGCATAACCAGAGAGAGAGAGAGAGAGAGAGAGAGAGAGAGAGAGTTCTGAACGAGACGTGGTGTGCAAGAAGATCTTAGATTACAGAAACGCTGTGTGATTATGCACGAATAGCTTAGAATCTATACATAAAAGAAAAGATAAGGTTCTGCATAAAAGTCAAAAAACAAAGGAGCTGTTTATGTCCACATTTTCCATTAATATTGCTAAGAAACTCAAAGCAAAACCCAAAACATTACAACAAAATAACAAATACGAAATGGCTAGTTTACAAATCATTGAAGTTAGTCCCGACATATTCAGTTTTTCATTGCTCTAACAAATACAAGCCCAAAAAAATCTATTTTTGAAAGCAAGAAAAAGAAAAAAGAAAAACAGAAAGAAGATGAAAACAAGTTACCCGATCAAGGGATTTGCTTTGTTTCTGCTATGGATATTGAGAATATGAGCTTCTGGCTGTTGGCTGTTTTGTGGGTTGTGCCTTGTTCACCGCCAAATTAGATACCGGTGGCCAGCGGGATCACCTAGTTTACCACTTACCGGCAACTACAGGTCGCCGAGGAGCTAATGCCTCAATGATTAAACAGGCACGTGTCAGTAAGGATTGTGTCTACTTTGTTTTATGTCTTTGTAGATTTGAGTCAAAAAAACCAGGTCTTTAGTTTAGTGAGTGGGGTCTGAGCTGACTCTGACTTCCCATTGCGGAATATTGCCTTCATAATTGGTCCGGATTGGCAGTGAAGAATAATATATTATTCGAGAACACGTGGTTGGTGAGTAGGTGAATCAGAAAGCATTTCTTACTTCTTACTTTCTTAGGCGCCCATCAACATGGGATTCCCATGTGAACCATCCACAACTCCAAGTACATCACTTTTAAGATTGAAAAATGAGGCCGTCTCACCTCACTCTCACCTCACTCTCACACTAAAATAATATACTTTGACCTAAAAAAATGGAAATGGACTGGATTGCCTAACTGAAGCTATCCATTGAGCACAGTCAAACGATTGCCTTCTGCTGACCTGTACAATTGAACTTGTCCAAGACCGGGGCCGACTTCGTTTTAGTAACCGGGGCAGTTTAGGCTATCAACGAGGAGCGGGCAAAGGTGTGAACATGGAGAACTCGATGTTCAACATTAATCCCAAGGGACATGCAATAATCATCGAAAGTTTTCGATGTAAACTCTCCGGCATTATCAAATCTTCTGGACTTTACAGGATAATCCGTGTGGTGAGCCTTCTGGGCGAGAAGTTTAGCAAAAGCAGCGTTTCTTGTGGACAATAGTGCAACATGTGATCACTTTGTCGATGCATCAACCAAAACCATGAAATATTTAAATGGTCCGCATGGTGGTTGGATAGGTCCACAAATATTCCCTTGTATCCTTTGCAGGAAAAGGATGGAGTCTTTACTAGTCTTTGCATATAATGGTCTAGTATTCAACTTTCTGAGCAAGCAAGTTTGGCATAGTGTGACACTAAACACAAGATCCTTATTAGTAAGGGGATGCCCGTGTGATGAATTGAGGATACGGCGCATCATACTTTGACCTGGGTATCCCAACTGGTCATGCCATAGAAAGAAACTGCTCAAATTGGTTAACTTCTGGTTAACTATGTGATTGGCCTCAATCGATCTAATGGTGGTCATGTAAAGACCGCTCGATAGACATTTCAATTTCTCCAATGTACGCTTCTGGCCATACAAATTGGAGGTTATGCAAAAATATTTCACTCCATTTTCCTCAGTGGTTTCAACGTGATAACCGTTGGCTCGAATATCCTTATAACTCAACAACGTTCTTCTGGAACTTGGAGAATATAAGGCCTCATTAATGGTAATTCAGTACCATTGGACAACATAAAAATGGGCTTTGCCATGGCCCTCTATCAGGTTGGATTAGCCTGATATGGTTGTCACAGAGGTATGATTAAGCATAAGTTTGAAAAATACTTCCGATCTTGAAGTATGATGTGCGTAGTAGCACTGTCTGCCAGACAACAAACTTCCCCACTAAACATGCTTATTCATAAATTTAATTCAATAGATCACATGTATGAAAATAACTTGATTTAATTAAATAATATTCGAACATAACCAAATTTTCAAAACAAATAATCCAAATCATAATTCACCAAAATAATCTGAATAAGAAATATTATTCATAAAATAAATACGGCACAAGCGCCGATCATATCCATGTCATCGAGTTTCTAGTCCTCGAAGTGTCCAGTAGCAGTCTGGAAATCAGTGACCTCTAAGGTGGTATCCATAGGAAATGATCCCTCAACGAGATTGGTCTCTCGAGTTCCGCGACTGGCGTGATACTCATTTACAGCTTGCGCTGATGTACGGCAGGTGCGGGACCAATGATCAGTTCCTCCACATCGGTAACAGAGATCATTCTGATTCTGTTTCTGGTTCTGGTGGCGACGGGCCGGACCAGTGTTCCTCTCATTTCGAGTTCTTGGGGTTGAGAGACCGTGGTTCCTACCACGTGGGCCATGGCCACGTTGGCCTCGGTCATACAGGCCATTCCTCTGAGAACCTTTCCTTCCATATCTCGGGTGGTCAGACTTTGTACCCTTTCCATGACCTCGGTATCCTCTTTCGTGGTTTGAATCGCAATAAGCAACATCGTTTGCTTCAAGCAATGGTGCTGCTTTAGTACCGACAAGTCGGGCTTGATCATTTCTCATTAATAAGTTGTTGTTCTTTTCAGCGAGCAACAGAGTAGTGATCAATGCCGAGAACTTGATAAAATTCCTCTCCCTGTATTGTTGCTGCAGGACCAAACAGGAGGCAGGGAAGGTGGAGAAAGTCTTCTCCAATAGGTCAGCTTCGGTGAGCTCCTCCCCACAAAATTTGAGGAGCGACCGGATCCGGCAGATCTTCGAATTATACTCATTCACGGTTTGAAATCCTGGAAACGGATGTTCTGCCAATCATGTCTTGCTTCAGGCAAGAAAATGGTCTTTTGATGGTCAAACCGCTCTTCCAGAGCAACCTAAAGAGCTCGTGGATCCTCTTCAGCGAGGTACTCAATCTGGAGTGCTTCCTCCATATGCTTCCTCATGAAGATCATGGCACCTGCCTTAAGAGACTTTGCAATAACATTGTCTGCATTGATTGTCGATCTCATCTTCTTGGCAGTCAAATGAAGCTTAACATCTTGAGTCCACTTTGATAGTTTCTTCCGGAAACTTCCAAAGCCACAAAATCAAGCTTGTTGAGATTTGACATTCTTTGGTCGAAAGGAACAAATAATCATAATTAATGCTTTGGGCAATAACATCCATAAGCAATAAATAAGAATTTCAAGTTCTATAACATGGTATAGACATGTAAAATCTACTGGTTTTATCATGTATGGTGAATTTATGAAGGAAACTTCAGGTTCCTTATACGGCATTATTGAAGCTACAGGTTCAATATTTATATATGAACTACTGGTTCATTAATTACCTGCAATTTCTACACATATACTCTAGTGTAAAAATTTAAACAAGTAAAATATTCATATACCCAAGTAAAACAGAAAAATATCACAAAATTATTTGAATAAAAGTTTCTGGCATTTAGGGTATATATATTAAATGGTTTGCATACTAATAATAAACCAGCAGCAGCACATTGATTAAGGTGCAAGGTGGTGCACAAGAATTAACATTTCCTTTTTACAAAGTTTCAGAAGGCTCGCCATGTGTCAGCGTGGGAGTAGCAATGACGTGGCGCTGACGTGTCAATGACATGACGCTAACGTGGCAGCGGTGTGGCGGGCCTGGGCTGCCTGCGTGGCAGCTCGCGTGGCGTCCACGTGGCAGCGGCTGCGAGGTGGGCCTGGGCTGCTGGCTAGTTGGGCCTTGGGCCTGCTGGGCTGCTGCTGGCTGGCAGCAAGGCCTGCTGGGCTAGTGGGCTTCTGCTGCGCCCGCGCGAAGGCTGGCAGCGAGGCCTGCTGTGCACGCGAGGAGGCGCTACTGGTGGCAGCGAGGCATGGCTGCTGGTGGCAGCGCGCATGGCTGCTGGTGGCAGCAAGGCTGCTGGGCTGCTGTGTGCGCGAGGAGGAGGCGCTGCTACAGGCAGCGAGGCGCTGCTGCGCGCGCAAGAGCTGCTGCTGCTGGCAGCGCGCGTGGACGAAGGGGGGGCTGCTGGCCGCGCGGGGTGGTTTCCGATCACCCCATTAAATTTCTCTTTTTATTTTAATCATTCAATTCAAGGAAGCATGTATAAAATATATAATCTCAAATAAATCAATCTCATAAATTTAGGGTTCATGCTTCATGGGGATTTTTCAATCAATTAAGGTTAAATAACCATGAACATAAAATTATTTTATAAAACCTACTTGGTTGAAAAACAAACTAAATGATGATCCTCTTTCGTTTAGCGATCCACAATCCAAAGAGTTTTTCGTACTGATAACGTGTTGTAAAAGTATGTAGAAATTAGGGCTTGTGGAAAAGAGGAGGCAGAGAGAATATGATCAGTCTATTTCATTCATGTTATAAATATCCTTATATAGAAGTAGGGTTTACTAGATTTTGTATATTTACTAGTATGCCCCTACAACTAATTACATGGATAGCCACATATAACAATATATTTACAACAATAATTGAATTTTTATTATTTTTTAGTCTGGAATTAGGATGATACCAAACCCGTACCGAACCAGTTTGGTACAGGACGAGATGGTATCATAATTTCAAAACCCTCGTCCCGTCCCATACCGATCCTAAACTCAAATCATGAATTAGGAACGAGATGAGGTAAGTCATGTCCCCCCCATCTCGTGCCCACCCCTAGTCGTGAGGTCTGCTCTCACTCTCTCACCCTCTTCTCTCACGTCTTCTCTATTTTCTTTTCTATTCTCTTTTGTTCTTTAATCTTTGATATCATCTCTATGCTCTCTCTTCTATTCTCAAATCTTTTTTTTTTTTTTTTTCATTGCTATATCTCTTCTCTTCTTTAATCTTTGCTATCATCTCTCTGCTCTGGAATGTGGTGTTTATTAAATATTGATGGCTGATATGTGTTTGTATGAAAAATTAGGGATTATATCTAAAATTGGGTTTGTATGAAAAATTAGGGATTGTAAATGAAATTATGATTTTTCTTTCTCTTAATCAAAGATTTTCTGACAAAAGCTTCTCTGCAAGCTTCCACAAACCACCAGGTAATAAGCTCAGTAAGCTCTTCTGCTTGTAATCATTTTCGCTTTTCCACTTTCTTCTTTTTTCTCCGTACATGTATGTCTATAATTCCAATATAAAAATGTAATCTTTAATTGTCCAATTTTTCTTCACTTTATCTCTTTTTCCTCTGTTACTATTATGTATAACTGGATTTGGGAACTTTGGGAAAATGGTGAGCAGCAGTGGCTCTGCTTCTGTTGAAATAAAAAAGAAAGTTTGTTTATTATCCTTTTCTTTTTGTAATGAAATAAATGAAAGCTTTCTTTGTCTCTTACTATTTAGTAAAGTTGAAATAAAAAAGAAAGCTTGTTTTTATTCTTTTCTTTTTGGTCGGGGAATGTGGCAGTAAATACCCATTTGATTATCGTATGAGTTTGCTGAAATTTCTTGGTGAGTAATGCTGCTCTTTCTTCATTGTTTGAGTTTTGTTAAAGGCTACATATTATTGAGCAAGTGTTATATGTCAATATACATATATTATTTATGTAAAGAAAGTTCAAATGACATGGATTTAATTTATTTTAATTAATAATGTGTCTTAACTTTTAATTCTTAGATATGGACCGAAGAAAGATTTTGTTGATCTTATTGTTGGAGCAAATGCATTTAGAATGTGTGCTTGTGCATTACTTGTGATGATGATGTTAAAAAAGAGCCGTAATGGAAAGAAATGCCTTGAATAACCATTCACTTGTTAGACATGAAACTCGTTTGCGCTATCTAGATAGCATAATAGGTAATAGTGACATGGAATGTGTGAATCAATTGAGAATGGATAGAAGAGGTTTTGGTTTATTATGTGAATTGCTCCGTAATGATGGAAGAGGAAAAAATGATGGTTTGGTGTCTTTGGAGAAGCAAGTGTGTATGTTCTTACATGTGCTTGCACATCATGTTAAGAATCATACTATTAGTGGTAGATTTTTCCAATCCGGGGAAATTATTAGTAGGTACTTCAACTCTGTACGGTGTTGCAAGGCGTTTTACGATTACAAGGTAGCTTTTTCAAAGTACTGGATCCTGTAGGTGATAACTGCACAAACCATAGATGGAAATGGTTTAAGGTATCTTCATACAATAATTTTGCTAAACACTAATTATCATTTGACTTGTTTTTCTACAAATTAATTGAAGGTTACAATTTTATTGTTTTAGAATAGCTTGGGAGCATTAGACGGAACTTACATTAAAGTCTGTATAGTTGAAATTGACAAACCATGATACCGAACAAGAAAGGGCGAAATTGCAACAAATGTGCTAGGTGTATGTCCACGAGACATGCAATTCATATTTGTGTTACTCGGTTGGGAGGGCTCTACATCCGATTCTAGAGTACTTCGTGATGCAATAACTAGGCCTAATGGGTTAAAAGCTCCTATCGGTAAGGATATTAGTTAGTCTCAAAGTTATTAGAAACTTGAATATTGTGCACACACTAATAGGAATTGTCCTTGCTATTTGTTTAGGCTATTACTACCTTGTAGATGGTGGTTACACAAATGGTGAAGGATTTCTTGCACCATATAAAGGATTTTTTTTTAATATGAAACATTCATCTGCTAGAAATGTATTTGAACGATGTTTTTGCTTGATAAAGGCTAGGTGGGCCAGCTTGAGAAGCCCATCTTATTATCCAATAAAGACACAATGTCAAATAATTAGGGCTTGTTGTCTTCTACATAATTTTATTAGGAGAGAGATGTATGAAGATCCAATGGAGCGAGAAATGAATGAATTGGGAGATGCTGAAAATATAGCAATGGCGGAAGGTGATATGCTTGGTACAATTAGAGCATCCGATCAATAGACTACATGGAGGAATGATTTGGCTATGCAAATGTACAATGAGTGGAGGGAAAGTAGGCAGAACTAGGCAACTTTTAGGATTATGTGATGTGGATGTGAACCTTACTATGAATTTGCTTATGTAATTTGAGTTTGAACTTAGCTATTTAGTTTTAGTTTTTTTTTTTATTTTTTTTTAACATGAGAACACAACTATGTATTTGAATGAGAAATAAATTGGATTATCCTACAGCTTGTTATCTAGCATCTTTTAGAAAAGTGGACATAGTAATTATATTCTTCAATCCCCTTCATGATTCTTGAGTGATGTTACTAATTATTAGCATTTTATATGTTGTTTTCTTATAATATGCATTTGTTTAGGGATGGAATCTACTGGTAGCAAGAAAAAGGCTAGGTGTTCATGGACAAGGTTTGAAGAGGATGCATTGTTGAAAGTCCTAGAGGATTTTGTTGCTCGAGGTCATCGATGTGAGACTGGTAATTTCAAATCCTGTACAATGGTCCAAATTGAGAAGGATGTGAGACTGGTAATTTCAAATCCGGTACAATGGTCCAAATTGAGAAAAGCTATTTGCTGAATCTGAAAAAAAGAATGCAACTTGCTACTGATGCAATAGTGCGAGGTAATGAAGATCGCTGTGACATTTCAAATGGACTCAACAAAATGGGTTTTTCTCCTATGGAACAGATTGATGCAGTGACCATCATTTTGGAAAAGCCACAGACTATATCACTGTTCAAGTCATTGGATGCCAATGTCAAAGAAATGTACGTTCGCAGGACGCTTAGTGAGCGTGCTAATGGTTGACATGTGATGCTAGAGGTTAAGGGCAATGCTCATGTTTTGTGGACTACATTCGGTTATTAGTAGGTTGCTAAGTAACTTCTTTTGAGGATGCTATAAACCGGTAATTTATCTTGTATATGGGTGTTGCTCATGTCTATTTTGTGGACTAGATTCAGTTGGTAATGGGTTGCCAAGTGACTTATTTTGCGGAGAACATATGATTAGATGGTGTCTTTGTCAATCATGCATGTTTCTTTTATGTTTAAACTTATTTATCAACTTTGAATTAATCTAAGTTTATTAGTATTGATTGTGGAATCTATTTAAGTTGGTTTACTGATTCTATTACCAGGTTGTGAAATTTGTAAAATGGTTAAAAAAACAAATATAATGCTGCCAAATTTTTTTTTAAGACAGATTTTTATAAACTATACCTACAAGTTTGATAATTAACATATTTTATTAATTACAAAATTAAAAAAAATTAGAGTTTAGTCCGACCATACACTAAACACAGGATAACACTTAATCTAGTTTACTCTAGTCCAACACTATCCAGCATAATTCATAAAAATAGTCTAGTCCAACACAATCCAGCTTACCAAATGTAGCCCTAGGTCTAAAGTTGTTATATTTGTCATAGTTGCCCATTTCCCCACTTAGACATCAATACCAAGACGTACTCATGTTTTCCATAGCACTTTAATTTTTGTGCATGTTCTGCAGGATACCCACACATTAGTGCATCATGTTATACCTTTTGGCTTTCTTTGTCCTTTTGGTGCCAAGTTTACTTCCATTACCAGTCAGGTCTGGGGACCATTTTGTTTCATATGTTAACTAGCCGCGTGGAAGTTTCGTATGCAGTTGTGCACTGCCAGTATCATTGAAGATAAATGCAATGGGGCTTGTCTCGTTTTCAGGCTACTATCACCAGTGTCACCCTTCTAAAGGTTTCCACATTGTATGGAATGCTTTATAAGAACTTTCCCCATTTTTATGTTTGATGTGAAAGTTTGCTCTTATTTATCAGATTGTGAATATGGATGATTGATTAAGTCGATTCTTAACTTATTAGATATGCAATATAAATTCACGGTCTCAATTCGGTTCGGATTGGAGTTGGGTTTAGACTAACAAAATCGTCAACTCAGCTCCAACCCAAATATATGATCCAATTCAAGTTGCACCCATTGGTTCAAGTACTTTCTTTTTCTTTGTAATGTGGTAGGTCACTCAGGTAATTGTTGCGTTACAGAATTCTTGATCATGCTTTCTATTTCTGTGGAAGAAAAACCAAAAGTTAATATTGCCAGAAATGACAAATATAGCTATATACAATTAGAGGAAGGACGTAAGAGTAACCTACCACACCTAATCACTCCAATAACCCTAAAGGTCTTGTTTGTTGGGCAAGATACGGGCTTGGAATAAGATATTTATTCTATTTATCATGTTTGGACTATAAATATGACTTCGGATTGAAAAATGCCTAATCCAACCTAATTCAGCTCAAGTTATATTCTATAGGATAACTTATCCAACCAAAACACTAAGGATTATTCAAAAAAAAAAAAATTTAGACCATTCCGATTATCAAAATACAATGCATGATGGATCCCACAAATAAGCCTATATGTGAGGTCTTTCACTTGAAGGCCTCATATATATATATATATATATAGTCCTTCTTTAGGGCAGACGCCGGCAATTTGTTTTTCACGGATTTCCAGCGCTAAGCGCTTGACACTGGTTTGTTAGCTTTATATTAAGTTTTAACTCTGAAATTTTAGACGGAAGCCTCACAAGTCCTATTCTACATCCTAAGAGGGTATGAGATGAACCGTCGAGAAAATACCCTAAAAAATTGGCCGAGGAAGCAGTGCCGAGCACTTGTTGTAACACTCGGCTGTTATAAAAAATGTACTACCGAGCGCTCAACGATGAGAATCGGTAAAAAAAAAAATATGAACAAGGCCGCCCTTAGGGAAAAACTGTATATATATATTCCAATCGCTCAGCCAAAACCAGTCATTCGCAATACCTCACTTCGCTCTCCTCTGATTCAATTTCCGATGATGGTGGTCATCCCCAGCCACTCGTTGCCGGCAAAAGTCATCTTCAAGTCTCTCTCTCTCTCTTTATATATATATATCAACTTCTCCGTCTGCACTTACTGAATTCCACTTTTTTTTTTTTGCCCAAGGTACTGAATTCCACTTAAGTCGTAATCAACTAATCATGTTGATTCTCATAAACACTCTTAGTCCCCAAAAAGAATACATGAGTGGGGTTTACACACTATCTAGAGTTTCAGAAGTCTAATGCTGTAAAAATCAATTTAATTGAGCAGACGGTCCCCAAAGCTAACCAGAATTTGTGAAACCACACGAGAATAAAATCGAGTCAATTACATAGTGATTATAAGAGAACTAAACGCAAACAATAGAAAAAAAGTAGGCAAGAGTATTCCTTACATGGATGTTAAGATTCAAACAAGAATAACATGATTATCCATCCCCACGTATAGCTGTACATGTGGGCCATTTAAGCACAAATTATGGCGGTGAAGAAGAGTAGATGCACTACAGCCCATTAATCATTATGTCAAAAACTATCATCTACCACTAGTAGTCTAGTACAGAGTCACTTGCTAAACGATGCACTAACACCTTTTACCTAGAGTGGGATGCCTACTGTAATTTTTACAATCTACACGAAGCTGCTCGGTAACTGCTCATTACATTTATTAGCATTTTCCCATTGTTGGATGTCATGCATCTTCTTTTGCTGTCCACGCTAAACTTCAAACGACACAGATTGCACCAAAATCTGCAGCCCCACAGCCTAGCAACGATAATCGGTAAAAGTAGCTGAACCACTTATACTCGCTTTGAACCTCTTTTCCCTACTCGGTTCGTCCACTTGCTCTGCATCCAGATAATAATAATAAAAAAAAAAAGGACAATTAAAACAAGAAAAGTTAAATTAGAATACCAATGACAGCTTAAAAACTATGAATGCTAAAAGAAAGGCTGTAGGCATGTACAAGAGGCTCATCATCAGAAAGTTCGGCAGCCCCAGAATCAGATGAACTTGAAGGCTCTGCATGGGGGTTCTCATCTTTTTCTTGATTCCCTTCAGAATCTGATGGATCTTCCTCGTTAGCCTCTCTTGAGGAACTGCTAAATTCATCTGTTTGTTTCTCTTCTGAATGACGCGTCTCCTTGAAACCATTTTGAGCATCTTGTGGGCTACTGTCCATATCTTCAGCAGGCCTCCCACTGGAATCAGGTTTCTCTTCATCTGATTCCTCACTATGGTTTGGACTTCCTTCAGCATCTTCCAACTGTTCTCCTTCGGAAACTGACTTCACTTCCTTGTCAGAGTCCCCCTCATCTGACACCTTCTCATTCACTCTTTCAGCTTGCTCTCCTTCTGAACTACCTGCAAAAAAACAAATTGATTCTAAACAAAACAAAAAAAATATCTATGTTGTGGCTGCCTGGCTGGGTAATTACATGCATCAGCCATGCGAAGTAGTTAAACAAATGAAACATTGCACAGATAAATTAAAAAAGACAGGCACAAATTATAAAATATGTAATAATTCTTGTGTTTATCTAGATCTTTTCCAAAAATGTTATTTTCCAATTGGTATAATATATGTCAAAGGCACTTTGACATCTAGTTGAAAGACCTTACCTGAGTTCATTTCATCAACTTTAGACATCAAGGTGGGCTCAACATTTGACAGATCAGAACTCTCTTTGTCCCTACTTCCCCAATGATTTCTTTTCGATACACCCTTTTTTCCGTCCAAGTTTTTATTCGGCGTTCTTTTCCCTTTAACTCTATAAAACCAAAGATCAATTCATTTACAATTTCCATTATAAGCAAAAACAAAAGTATCAGAGAAATGCACCAAGGATGCAAATTTCACTCACGGTTTAATTGATTTCTTGTTCTGACGTGAAACACCTAAACGTTTATGTTTCTGACCAGGTGACCTGTAATAAATGAAAGAAAGTAAGAAAATGAAGATAGCATGCCCACCAAAGCCCGAAAAATATTTGTCAATCATTTTGAAGAACAAATAATCTGCAAACAAGCATCAGAAAGGCCATACTTACACTTCTTTTGAAGGAGATTTCTTTGACAAATTTAACTTCTGTAAATGAAGGAAAAAGTTCAATATGTCAGAATTATGTCAGGATTCCCTGCTTTATTGGAAACAAGTGAATCACTATCAACTAGAGGACAGAATTCTGATAAAAACTTTTCAGACCTTTGTGGGCTTGCGACCATTGTCAACGAGCTCCCACCGTTCCTTTTCTAAGCGAAGTACTTCTACATCTCCATCATTATATAGTACCTTCCATATGACATCAATGAGTGAATTATTTGTAATGAAAATTTAAATCAAGTAATCTAAAAATTCAAGAGATGAGTTGGGAAAGAAAGGTGCAGCTTACCACATGCTTCCTCTTTAGCGTATCATAAGACTTCACTGTGCCTTCATAAAATCTGAAGATTTTGCCAATAAAATAAGTCAAAGAAGTATTCTTCTGCTTACTTATATACTAGTAAATAATCATATTGTTTCAGTTACAAATATAATAAAGAAATTAATCAAATCTGAAAGGAAAAGTTTTTAGTTACAATAAACAACAAAAAGAAAAGCTTCCTTCTGTATTTCTTGTCTGCATATAATCTAATAGAGCACTCACTTCTTATCCATTGGCCACCAAACTTTTATTCTACAACCAATCAAGTCTTCAATATCTTTTCCACCTTCCTTGAATTTGCACTAGGGGAGAAAAAGAAAAATGCATCAGTTCAGAAACCAACATACTATAAAGGAAGATGGGCCAGTTTTAATGAGATAACCACTGTAATGTTGTTTGAGAAGGGCTCAATCAACTTACCTTTGCCAATCCTGCCATGCTCTTTCTTTTCCGCTTCTTGATGGGTACTGTAGGAAACTTGGAATCACTATTTAGGTCATCCTTGTCAGCCTCCAGCACATTAGGCTCCTGCAATAGAGGTAGAAAATAAGTATACTATAACATGGAACAGCTGAGCTAAAAGAGCACTGAGAGTATGTGATTTCTAAGAAAAAGGTTGAAAAGAAGGAGATCTCACTTCACAGTCACTGGCTTCTCCAACTTCATTTGCCTCATCATTAAGGCCATGATCAGAGGCTCTGCCTTTACGCTGTGATGATGAGGTAGCATTCTTCCGGAAGCATGATACCAACAAATCTGACTCGGTGCTTTTAACCAATTTTCTCTGCAAAGACATTATATCTTTAGGGTCAGGGTGAATCTCAGCATTAATGTCAATGGCTTGAAATAATGAAATTCTCACATTAAGAGAATCATCCCCAGAAGCACTTAGAGGAGACTTTGAAGTACTTCTCGGTGATCTGAAAACACTGTGAGCAGATGATGACCTCCTCCGTTTCGGTACTGGAACAGATGTTGCATCACTAGCTTTTCTTTTGTTACCCTTTGGGTGCTTTAGATCCATTCTTGATTTCTTCATTGGAGATTGTGTATGACCATTGCTTGATTCAAACTTGGTAGATTTTCCCAAGTTATCCAAATTTATCTCCCTGACCATTTTCAAAATATCAACATCGTTTTCAGCATTCTCTGCACCAGCTGATGAAGCCTTGTTCTTTTTCACCTTTTTAGCCTTGGAATTCTGAGATTTTAAGCGCTTTATTATTTTTCCTAAAGGCACTTCGTTTCCATCTCTTTCACCATCTTTCAGAACTTCATCCTCATTAACTTCTGAAAATCCCTGTTGTGATGAAAGAAGCAGCACACAAGTTATTAAAAGGTCAAAGATGCACCAAATATCACAGCATATTTCCAGAGAGCTAAGTATCTTCAGCAGTATAATATACCGTTTCACTAGTCTCTAACTTAAGGGATTCAAAGTGAGCCAGCACACTGTCATCAGCCAACCACGTTTGCCCTTCACTGGCCTGTCAAATACATGCATTATATCAATAGATATGATAGAAAACTTGGAATATGACCCAAGATATCCAAATATGTTAGAAAATGCAGCTGGCCCAGGTAATTTAGCAACAAACATTGGTCTTATTTTCTTTGTTCTTTTTTTTTTTTTTTTTGCTTTCTTGGTCAGAAATAGGTTGAGAATTCATCAGGCTGGGTCATTCACACACGAGGGAAAGTGATTCCTTCTATAAAAGGATAGTCTTGAGTTTTTTGAGTGGGTTTTCATTTTAAGTCATTTTTTGAGTTCTTTTTATATGTTGTTTTGAGATCTCAACCCTTGTACAGATACAAGGAAATTTATAACTCCATTTAAAGTATAAAATGTGGATTGAATCACTCAATTTTTCATAAAAATATAACTCCATGCCCAGCACATAAGCAAGGCACCCTCTATTGATCATTACATGCCTAATCCAGCAAGAGAATAAAGATAAAGGGATTCCATACCATAGATTCATCTCCTTCTTTCTTCTCATATGGCTTGTACAGCATAGAAGGCAGAGGAACTGATGCAGTCAACCCTTGTAAATCATTTTCTTTTGGGGCCAAGCGCTTGATAATTGATAGCCCAAGGTCACAAATAGCATGTGAATTCTGGGAATTTCAAATTATCACATATGTAAGCTTGACATTGGGATGAGGGAGGAGTCAATGATCAAATATGTTCAGCATAACTGAATAAAAGCAAACAATATGAACAAGAGATATTTTATACTCAACCTTTGACTTTGCTGCATCATGCATATCTTCAGAGAGCTTGATACTTTGAAAGATAGAGATTATAGCAGAAATGTCCTCCTTGTCAATGTTGCTACCACATTCTGACTTGAAATCTTCATCTCTATGCACCAGCATAGACAGAATTAAGTGCAATTGCCTGGAAATACAGGAATCGATAACTTCAGTGAGAATGAGCATTGCCAATGTACTAAATTCCAAGAGATCATGAATAACTGCAAAGTATGTGAATGTAAAATAATTCAACCTTGTTTCTTTCAATCAGTCATGTTCCAAAATCTATGCCACTGATTAATTAGGAAAAATTATCTAAACCAACAGGTGCTAACAAAGGGTAAGGAATATAGGAAAATGTGTGCTTGCAGAGATTCAAAAAAGGCTATTTCATATGAAATAGTATCTATAAATTCAACTAGACAAAGCATAATACCGGTATATCAGTTCAAAAGCTTTGACATCCTTGCATTCATCAATATTAGGACAACAATGATGAGCAAGAGCATGAACCAAGTATGGGAGGATGTACTCCGGATAAGCAGTCAAGGAAGTAGCATCAGATTGCATAGAGAGATGCCGCGCCTTTGTTTGGTGATACATTTGAATAATGTCAGTTAGATTCTGTTTCTCCTGCCATTTCAACCAAAATCCAAAACTCAGCCAACAAACACACTTAAAACATGGATAATTACTTTGAGTGAATCAAGCCTAGTATGGATACCTCTTGAAACTCCGCTGACTTTGATCCAAATATGTTAAATAAGAATGCACAAGCATATTTTGCATCTAAAAGCCGGTCCTTTATGTATTGATGAACTTTGTTCAGGAATAGTTTCCTAGCTTGAGGGAAACTAATCTAGAAGACCAAAAAAAAAAGACATCTAGGTGTTACATAAATATAACAATAGAGAACTTGTATAAAAAAAATATATAAATAAATAAATAATTACAGAAATATTTAAATATAAGGGCTCCACCTCTGAAGTCTTCAAGGTTAAGTGGAAGACATCTACAGGTATCTTATGATTCCAGTGCTTTGACAGACGAAGAACTGCCTTTGCAGAAGCAAGTCTCAGATGGGCCTTGTCAACTGAACTGTACATCACAAAAGATTTACATGAAATTTTAAGCCTCATATACAAGCAAGAAATTGAAGTATATTTGTCAACTGGAACAAGAAAATATACAGTTTTGATATTACCTTGATTCTATATCTTTTGATATTTCTCCACAAGAAAGTGTATTTCTTAAGATTTCCAGCAGACCATCAATGCCATGGCGAACATGAGCATCTTTGACAGGCAAGTAGCTTTTCACTAATGTCTTAATCCCATATATCTACAGCTCAAAAAGGGCAAAAAGAAAAACTAAAGTGCAATCCAATGCATAAGGAATTGCGAAAAGGTATTGCATCATTATATTACTATATATTATTTTGGACAAATTGACTAAACAACTTTTTAATTCCTTGTTGAGAACCAAAATTGAAAAAAGAAATTGACCATAGGATTTTCAAAATGGTAAAAATAAGAATAAAACTTGCTCAAAATTGACCAACCTTTAACAAACAAAGCTCACTTTTGTCATCCCAAGACGGCTTTTTATTATCGCCTGCTTTCTGAAAAGTAAAACACCCATATACAAGAAAACAAATTATCATTATGTCATAAATCAAAGATATATCACAAGTGCAGTGAGTTTAAAAGGCATACATTACTGCATTTAAGGATCTTTTCTATTATAAATTCTTCGATTTCACTCTCTCTAGTTTCAAAAACTGGCATTGCGGTCTGGGCTATACACCCCAAAGATTGCAGAACAGCAGGCAAATGTGTCTTCTCCTCCAGCATATCCACAAGCCTCTGCAAAACCAGAAACATGAACTTCCCAACTGCTAACACTAACATGAAATCGTACGAATTACGGGGATCTACATGTGATGCATAAAGTAATCATAATCTTAAACCTTGTATAAAACAGAGAGTGATTTAAGTCCATCATCCTTTGTTATTGCTGCGAGGGCATGTACAGCATACTTTGCCTGTCTTCGACTGCCCTCCAAACACAACCTTTCCAATATAAGGTCTATGGAACTGCAAGTGGACAATAGGGTGAAAATGAGTAATATATACAATGGGAATGATCTAGTAGTTCAAAAATTCTAACAGTTTAACCTTGATGACACTGCAAGATGTTCCCGGATGGTACCACCAGCCTTTGCTAAAATATTCAAAACTCCTTCTTTTACAGTTTCATCATCATCTTTAAGAAAATTTACCAGTTCTTCTTCTGCTCCACTGAGTAGCACTGGACTAAAGCGTGCAAGAATCTGGAAATAAATTAAAGGAGAATTAGAAACGTGGACTTGAAAATACTCAAATAAAAGTGACTAAAATTTTAGGGGCATAAAACTGCAAACCCTTGCTAACTATTTTATATGAGCCCACACATGATAACATTCTAAAAACTTCCTAATTCAAATAATACAGTAACTTTTGAGTTTTTACCCTGACATGTAATATAAATAATGGAAAGCAAAAGCAAAGACGAATATGGGACATAGTTGTTGTCCACATAAGTGGAGAAAACTGGGTTTTCCTTAACTGCAAGCCTAGGAAAAAGTAGCAGATAGTACTAAGAGCAAACATTTTACAGGTTTATCTACAAAAGAGAAGTAGGAATTATGTGTTATTACCACCAAAACATTCATGCAAGATAGTGTATATTGCATATCAGCAGTAGATTTATGTGTGGAAACCTCCAGAAGAATTTCCTTCACATGCTCCTTGTTGAACAGTAGGTAAGAACATTTCACAGAGAGAGTGCTAAGAAAATCATACAGTCGGTGTTTTTCACCCAGAATCCTTAGCAAATCATCCTGCAAAAAAGGAAAGGTTGCATGAATATCATTTTAAATACAACCTCGAGATGCAGTTTCCTTGCCTTCTTACTAATCAAGAAAGGCAAGGGCAAGTTAGGCTCAGAAGATCATATTTTGTACTAGGGTTGCAGGATTGAGTTTAGAAAGACCGGAATTAGCATTTGACTGTTGAAGTGATTCTTCAGTATTCCAAAAGGAAATATATCTAATTATAGAACTGTAATAGTGACAAGTTGAGGATGGACATATATTAATGAAGGATATGATAGAAAGTTAAAACAAAGTGGTGGGTGCCCAAGAATGTGTTCTGTGTGTGTTTGTGTGTTTGTGTGTGCGTGTGTGTATGCGTGTGCGTGTGTTGAGGGTGGGGGCATATCAACTGGCTAAAGTTGTCCATAAAGTGGTAGCAATTGTAGCTGCCAAAAGTGGTGAGATTGGCAGCCATTATGTTCATGGCAACAACAGTATGAGAGTAAAGCATGAGGCCTTTGACTTTGGATACCAACAAAGGGTTGCCTTGCTTGTGCAGTGGTGGTAGCAGGAATAATTGTCATGGGAAATAGCTTCAGTGGTTGCAGTTGTGTTGGTAAACTGTTGCCAACTTTTAACAATTTGGTGAACGTCCAATGTACTCATGATCATTGTACAATAGTGGTTCTGTTGACAATGGTGGTAGTGATGGTGGTGTTGAAAGGTCATGGTGGTAGAAAAGTGAATGTACTTATACATTAAATTCTTCCTACTCCACATTCATTTCTGTTGAATCTAAAAATAATATCCTCCATTGGATTTCCTGGCATCAATTGCAATAGAAAGATGAATATTCCCAATTGTGGACCTTGAATCCAATGCCAAAACCATTTCCACCACTTTTTACCTTTAAATAACATACTATACATTTTTGTATCAGTCAGTAAGTTATTCCTTACCCGTAAAGTACAAGCTTGATGGAAGCTAGTGTTTGGATCAACAAGGTTTGTTAAAATCTTCCAGATGTTAGCATCTTTTAATTGATCAAGAAACTGAAAATTCTCCTCAGCCTTTGCAGGGTCGGCAAATGAGCGTGACATTATACGGAAACAAAACATAATTTTTTTTTGGATCTCAGGAGCATCACCATCCTGCATTTGAACGAGAATCAGACACTTTTCTTGGGATATCATATGTGACACTTCACACTTACTAACTTCCAACATTTGCTAACCTGATGCATCTGCCTAAGAGACAGATACTTCTGCATCTCTTGTTGTAACCTGCAATCCAAGAGGAAATCCCCTGAAAATCAGTGCACAATTCATCAAATACCAAGATTGAAAAGGTGAGAGGCTTATCAAAAGTCACAGCCTGGTGTCAAAGCCAAGCATTAACAACATACCTTTGCTTCTGCTCCAGTATCTTCTCAAGAGCCTTCACCTCAACTTTATCAAATCCTGAGAAGACCCTTACCCAATGTTTAACTTTATCTTTGACCGAGAAATCAGTTGGGAAGAGGGACTCACAAAGAATATTTTCAATTGTATCTGATCTGCAAATTTAAAGTACTCAAAAGTTAAATGCTCATATTTCAGACCCAAAATGCTCCGAGGATAGAATACTTTTAAATCTGTTACTAGAAAACAAATCATCTTATGTTCGTTCATTGACAGTCATGGTTATACAATGTAAATAATTTGAGTCACTGCACTGGAGATTGACAAAACCTAAATCTCAACAATAAATATGATATAGTATGCATGCATCTTAGAGCACAACCTCTGTCAAGTGGAATATATGGACTTTGGTTATTTTTAAAGAAAAAAGGAATACACTGCAAACAGAAATAGTTAAGTTGATCCACAAATCAATCATATAATGAAAAAAGCCAAGGGTGACCCGTCAGTATTCTTTTTATAAGAAACATCTTAATAAAGAAAGTTTCACAAGTGGGATTAAGGACATGTCCATCAAAAGCATGACCGACCTGACATCACTTAGTTCCTAGCATTTGAACAAATGGCTCAAACTGCCTACAATTCTTGCTTGATGTTCATGTACAATGAAAAAATCAGAAGCCTTGTAAAAAGTGATATTGAGCACCACTGCAAACCTCTCTGTTTCCTTAAACATAATGAAAACCCTGAAAAAGTCTTACCTGAAATCTTTGTCATAAAAACATCTCAGAATCTTCCCAGGAATCCAATCAAATTCACTGGAAATGATCGAGCCATCAGAGCACTTTACGCAATAAACCCTGTATATCTCAGTTAGCCGCTCCATGGTATACTTTTTAACAAGTAACTGACATTTGGAAAGGGAAAATGAAGTATTACGGATAAGAATAGAGTAAAAATCAGATGGGCACAATCAAAGATAAAAAGGAGAAGTGTATATACAGATTTGTCTCGAAGGCGCTCTGCAACAAGTTTCATAGTTTCTAGCGGAATAGAATTTAGGGCAGAACATGCCACATCATAAATTACAGCAACAACTTGCTTCCGTACTTTTTCTTCAAAGTCCAACAGCCGGTCACAAAGGGCAGCTAAGAAATGTTAACCCAGCTCAAAATCAGCAGGTGTAAGACATGTATAAAATTTGTGCAAATATTCCAATACACTTACAAATGATTTCAGGAGCTTCAGCTCTGAAAGGATTTGACAGCATACAGCTCTTGACATGTTCAAGTACCAACATCCGAACCTCAACAACTCTATCAGTCAACCTCTTCAAAAACTCTGAAAAGATTGGCTGGAATGCTTCGGAGATGGCAGAGCCCGGCAGAGAAAATAGGTCCCCAACTAACTTAACCGCTTTTAAGCGAGTGTCTAGCTGATCAGTCTGCAGAAGTTGAAAATTATAACTGAGAATTTACTCATCAAACTTAGAAATATTCATTCCTACAGTATGAACATAAGATTAAGTTCCCGATGAATATTATTTTCAAAAAATATAAACAAAGCAAAATTATCTGTCTCCAGAGAATAACATTAGACTCACAAATTGATATAGTAAGAGTTATGCACTGTTATTAATGACATTAATCCATCATTTTGGCACAAAGAATTCAAGTTACAAAACCCAAATTTATTGAATACTATACATGATAGAGCAAGAAGTGAAATGTAAGACATTGTATCAGTATTTACCAGTAACTCTCCAGTTAGGTAAGGAACTATTCCTGACAAGATTTGGGGAGCACAACGATATACATCATAGATGACTTCGTGGTAATCAATCTGATGATTCACCGACTTGTTGTCTCCTGACATTGATGATACAAGGAACTGTTTAATGCCAGATTCAAGCTTCCCAGCGCAGTGTTCTATAACATTCATGGCAAGCCTCCTAGCAGCCGCAGTAATATCCTAGTATTTGAATTTTACAAGGTCAGTCAAAAAAATTGTAGTAGCAACATACAACATAAAACTAATTCCATACACCAGTAAATAGAGATAAGATTCTTACACTTCTATTACGACCTAATATAGACAATATAACAAATAAAAGATCCTCTGGAAAATCCTCGCTCTCTTCTACGAGAACGATCATGATTGTTTGCATCGATGAAAGAACAGTTTCTTGGTGATCATCCCTGCATATGTGGCCAAAATTCAAAACAGTAGGTATTAATTTGGAGCAGAAACTTTTCCTTCAGTGAAATTTCAACGTACAGCTAATCAATACAGGTCAATATTTAACAGATAACCTATGTTGCACGGATATCCCAAAAATCTTAGAACACGCGTATTGGATATAATACTGTCCCAATACTTGCCCAAATATCCTCGATACATATCGGATAATTCAAATCCATATCGGTTGACTTTTTGACAATTTTGACTTTAGGATACCCGTATCCACACCATATCAGCACACATATCCTAAAGTCCAGTAATGATTCTTTGCAATTTTTCTACGAAAAAACCTAGGTTCTGTTAGCAATTGTAAAAACCTAGTGAGTCAAAAAGAGAAAAAAAACACGTAAATAAGAAAGAGAAGTTCTTTGTTTCTACTTTCTGGCGTGACGCAACAACAAAGGGTTAAAGGGGCTAGGGTTTTCAGTATCCCATAACATATTGTATCAAATTCCATATCCCATATCCGTATGCGCACAACATAGCAGATAACATAATGTTATCTTTCCTTGTTTAAAGTATTGTATCTTTCATTCTATCTCGTATAGCAAAAACCATTAATCATGAACTATTGAATGGCTGTCTTCTTATTGATGTACATAATGTCATCATATATGATAAAAGGCAGGGGGGACTAAACTAGTCATTATTGACAATAATGTCCATTATCAGACTGATCTACAGATATTATCTTGGAATATACAGTATCATATATAAATGAGAAAGATCAAGAAACTTAATTAAAGTATATTGTTCATGAAAGATAGTAGGAATAGAAATGACCACATTAGAGAGATAATCACATGCTTTTGGAAATATCATAAAACCATGAAAACAAGGTTCCTCAAACTCATAAACAAATATTTAAAAGAAACAAAACAAACCTGGCAACAGCAAAAAAAGTACTGAACATCTCATTCACCAGATCATCACATTCAAGGTCCAACATTACAACACATGACCTATATTTTGCAAGAGTCTCCAAAATGACAACTCTCCTACCAAATGATGGACCACTTGTATCTTTCAATCCACTAAAAGTACCCACAATCAAGTGAAAGATATCCTGCAATGATATCCAGAGCAATCAGCTGGGACTTTGGGAGTGAAATTCCCAAAAAACATTGATCAAATGGAAACACAGTATATCCTTTAACCAGTTGACTTTAATAAAATAAATGCACCTTTAGCACATCATCACTATAAGGAGCTTCAGGTGCAGTAATCCGGGTTATCTCACAAATACAGGTCGCAACTAGAAGCTTGACATCTCTATCTTGATGCGTCAACAGTTCTGGCTTGACAATTGCATTAAGGAAAGGCTGCATTGCCTCCAATGTAGATGCTGGAGGTGATTGATCCAACTCAGAAAGACATGATGCAGCTTGCTGCAAGTTGGAAGAAAATAAAAACCATAAAGCTGAATGCAAATCAAATTTATCCAACAAAAGATGAAAGAACTCAGTCCTCAAAATATCAGGCCAGACAGAGCCTAAGACTAATATTTTATTGCAGTAGGCTAATAAGATCTTCAGAAGTTACATGATCGGAATAAGGAAATGAAGAGTCCCAAATATATGTGGCTTCAGAGTGATCAGAACAACATGGCCGAACGACAGTTCCTAACAGTTTATTTTGTTTATCGACAGATTCAACTTACAAGGAACACAGCAAGCATTTTGAACTCAGATGATAACAAATTAGGATGAACACTTCTGTGCTACTATCATGTTATAATTACCGTTCAAAATTTAACAGTGAGACAATGTAACTCAGAATACTTGTGAGTTGTGACCAAGAGGAAACTAGTAATTTTGACCACTTTACATAATCACCTGCCACAAATTAGCTTTCAAGTTATCTCTAAAAACTGTGACCTGCCATTTTATATTGTCTATGATGCTCTGCGATGTTTCTTGAAAGCCATTTTGCAATTGGGAAAGATGAACCCTTATAATTTTCCCACTATCAGCTATTAACAAACTTAAAATTAGAATAACCTAAAAGAAGCATATGCAAACACGGACTGAAATTTCCAATGACTAGCACAATCGAACTTTTTGTTAAAGGGCTGTGCTTGCTTAGATCTTCAAACACCACTCACTGATTTACCACCCAAGCACCAGTGCACCACTACAAATGTAATATTTCCTTATTGACAAAGCTATCAAGATCGTCTTAAGTGCAACACCATCCTCCAGCTTCCAAATATGACCAAACTCACACTTCTAACTACTTTTAGGTCACTAACATATTTATCACTCAGACCAGGTACAATTTGCTCCAACATCCGGACTTCCACATTCAGACTATCAAGAATGAACCCTCCTATAAAATAGAAATGAACCATAGTCTGACCACAAATCGTAATACTGCCAATAAAAGAAATATGTTTTGCATTAAGTGGTTAAATTTAATAAATCATGAGAGTAATTGAACTTCAAATGTCAAGTCTTACACTTTTCCTAGTTTACCAAGAAAAATCTAGAACCTCCTTGACTAAATCTAAAGCATTCCCACAAGTGAATCGAACATAACCATTTATCTTAGTTGAGATGTGTAATTCAGTCCTGTAAACAATATAATGTTAAGACAAGAAACCCAGAATTCCAATTTGATTTGTACCACTCACTACCTTGGCATCCAAACAACACATGCAGATTTTCAGACGTATCTAACCACCACTAACCCTAAAACAACAAAATTGCTCCGAACTTGTTCAAATTTACAGAATTCAAAACCTCTACACAGACAAAGTTCACTAGACCCTCCGTTTAATACCCAAAATCAAAAAGGAATTTTAATTTCAAATCTTAAGATTATACATCTGTTTGATCCCCTAAGAAAACCCTAATTCAACTACTTAGATTACTTGCTGGAGGCGAGAATTTCAGTCTCGAAAAGAAATTCGCAAAGAGAAATGGAGTACGGAACTCAAAATTTCGTAATGCTTGCTTTCGTTTCCTTCCTTCCACTGGTTTCCGAGAAACCAAACAGAAAATAACTAAAATAACTAACGTTACAGAGCGTGAATTTCGACAAAAACACGAACTTGTATGTAAATTAATTTGAAGGGAGCTACAAGCGACGGAAAAAAAAAAAAGTTAATTATACGAAGTAAGAAATTAGAGAAATGCGAACCTTTAACAGCTTGACGAGAGCGTCTTTGGAGGAAGGAGGAGTCTCGAGCTTGGATCCCACCTCCTTGAGCTGCTGCTCAAGCTTTTGGGCCATCTCTTCGTGGAGCAAACGGTGTCGTTTCACGACAGTAGCACCTCTCGCATGGAGTCGATAAGGGTGAGATTCAAAGTTGTGAAGGAAGAGGTCTTTCCGTTTTTGTTTCTTCTCTCTTTTTTTTTTTTTTGGCAGAGTCACTTGTGCCCGAGTCTGTGTCTCTCTCTCTCTTGACTCTCTGCGGTTGGGCTTTTAGTTTTCGAACAGCAATGCGAAATGAACTCCAGATGTAAGTGAAATTTCAAGAAAATGCTGACTTCATAAGAATTGTACTTTGTACACTGTACGTCTGTAATTCTATATCCCGACTCCGGAGTCCACCTCTATAAATCGTATTTCTATTCGTGCCCTTCTGTTTTAGTTATCTATCATCCATGCCCCCATTTTACCACATTTAATTCAAGAAACCCTCCCCATTTACGTACTAAGGGAGTTGTCCATTTGTTCTATATTTTATTAAATTCAGAAAAAAAAAATTCTAATTTTGGAGTTCACATATAAGCCTTCAAAACGCAAAATTTCAGAAATTTTGAATATTTTTAGGTTTTTAGTTTTACAACATTTGATAATCTTTTTCATGAAACTAACAAATATGAAATACTCTAGACTCTTTGGAAATTCATAGGATAATCTCCCAAACTCCAAAAAATATGAGGTATGCACCGTTAGTCTTCTAAAAACTAACAATATTTTTCTCGTGAACACTTGCTACCCAAAAGACCTCTCAGTCTTAGAGGAAAATAAATTTTCCTTTAAAATAAATTCTAGAATTTTTCTAGAATTTCTGTAAAGTCTCGAAATAATTCTCTAAAATAAGCTTTTGGTAATTTCCAAAATATTTTGAGAATTTGTCCAAGAGTTTACGAAAATTCTAGAATTTCTTTAATAGAGGAAAATTTATTTTAATTTTTTTGAAATAAATTTAGACTTTCTAATGTTTTTGGAAATTTTTAGAGATTGGTAATTTAACCTGATAGTAAATTAGTAATACTCAAGACGAATGAGTAGGAACTTTTTTTGTATTTTTTTGAGCTTGGAGCTATTTTTAATTAATTTTTAAAGTTTATAAAAATAGAAAAATAAAAAAATCCAAAAATAAAAGCAAAGATGTGACACGTGGCGCACATCCAGCGCGCCACGTCAGCATTAACTGCCAGGTCATAATTTTTAACTGAATTGTTGATGGAACAAGGTAAAATGGGACACGGATGTAAGTTACAGGTGGTAATTTGGGACAAAAAAATCTTTCAGGTGGCAAAGTAGGAATGAGTTACAATTTTGGGTAGTAAATCGATAATTAAGCCTTAAGAATATTATGAGAAGATTAATTAGTAAATCCTTAACTTTGAATGATAATTCAGAATTCAATCACAATATGAGCTCGTTAGCATGACAATAGCAAAAATAATATTGAATGTTGTAAAATCATGATTCTTATATTTTTTTATGGTCCTCCATAGGAACAAGAGGCCGTGACAACCCATTGTGATTTTGGGTAGAACCACGCAACTCGAGGTCTGCTAGGTTCGTTCGCAGTAAAATTACACAGGTCCCATCGTCTGATGGTATTTGTGTTTTTTTTTTTTCTATTATTGGGTCTTCATAGATTGTGAGATTGCGAAAATATCGCCTTTTATCAAGAGCTAGATTACACTCTTTCAGTAGAATAAATTTGAGAGTCACTCGAAGCGAAAAGTTATTGAGTTCGGTTCTCAATGAAAGCATTAATTGTTGTAACATGAAATCTCCAAGTAGCTTGAGTCCAAAAATCTTCGATCCTGAAAACATAGAAAACCTTCGGAGGTAAAGGGGTACCGGTGTGGTGCCGGCTAAAGGCTCTCCGACGGTCAAGTTAGAAAACAAGATCAATTATCAACTCAGAGCATTGGCTTAGAGCTTTGGAATTACTTACCTTTGTGTGATCTTATGAGAGTCTATTTATAGAGGATGATTTAATTCCTATGGCCTTAGGATTGTAAGTTGGTTAGATTTGTAATCACTGGGAAATATAATCCATATTGGATTGAACTCCTATACTTGAATCCTTGTTTGAAGAGGATTCAAGCCATTTAATTTGTATGAGAGTTGGTTTCCTAGTAGAACATGGAGTTCTTAGGTCCCATTAACTACGAGTGGTATAGATATACCTTCATGAGTTTGCACTTGGATGCCTCAGTGAGTTTTGGGTGCATACTCGAATAGGTCCCTAAGCAAGGATGGATCCATGGATTCGGATGTATCCCCGTATTCGGATGCATCCGACCCCTTAAGTGAGTGTGAGGGTAGTTACCCTTTGCTCTATATTTAATGGATCATTCAACTTGTGGTGATCTATACCTCCGGTCCTTTTGCATACATGTTGTTAGAGAACGTTCATAACTTGTAGGTCTCTCAAAACATATGTTGTATTCTTCTAACATCATGGGTCCTATATTTTCATGTCTTTTCCAATGGACCCATGAGAATAGATAGGTCCCCTCCTTTTTTTATGAGAATGGATAGGTCTCATGCTAGAATAAACCATGGTCCTATGCTAGAATATTTCATGGTCTCACACACATATATATATATATGATTAAGCTTGTATTGTATTAAGCTTCAGCAGTTAATTGGACTTTTAATTTTATGTCTGCCTCTTTAGGTCTTGTTACTTTTGGGCTTCGGCCCCACTTATACCAAAATAAAAAAGTAAAAACGTTGGGTTAGTAAGAAAACAAATTGGGCTTAGCAGTATCATCCTGCTAGCCAGGAAGGCCCAAAATCCAAATCGTAGCCTCCGTTTTCACTAGGGATGGCAAAATTCTCCGCCTCCAAAAATTCTCGTGGGGACCCACCCTGATTAAGCAAATATGGTAATATCATCCTCGTCCCCGCCCTGCCCCGTATACCCGTTTAATAAAAATATTATATTATATAATTATATTTTAATTTATTATCTTAATTTTAAAAGTTAATGATTATAAAACCCAAATATGGGCTCTTAATACCTTTAAGACCCATGTGCTTTTTTTAATTTTGAATGAGGTCCAATAACACCTAACCCGGTCCACATTCTAACCATCCTCTTCTTCTCCGTCTATGTTTGTTAACCTTACTTTCTCTCTAACCTCACTCTATCGTCTTCGCCATGGAGCACAGCCCGGCGGCTTCTCTGCTGGATCGGATCGACGAGCTTCGAGATCTAGCCACCATTGGATATGGGTATAGGTGCGAGATCGTTCTTGACGAACCAGGAGATCGCTTCCAGATCTATAAATAAGAAAGAAAAATAACAAAATTGAGATCGAAAATGGTGGAATTATGAGGAAGCGTACGAAGATCCTTGGTTGTAGATATCAATGGAGACAGAGACGTGCTCAGTGCCGGACTTGAGCCTGTTGAGGGAGGCCTTCTTGTGGGCGACGATGAAGAGCGAGTCTGAGCTTGATAGCGCCGACGAGAACAGAAACAGATCTGATACCACCGCGAAGATCAGAGGCCTACTCAAGGGATTCGTCATTTTCATTTGGGAAGGTGTGGTGACAAAGTTTAGCAATTGTCTTGATTTGGATTCTTGGGTTTAGATAATCAACAATAGTTTTCATTTGGATTTAGTTTTTTCTTGGTTTGTTCTACTATTCATCTGGATTGCTCTTCTATTGCCTTTGTTCACTGCAAACTGCATTTTAACATAGGTATGTGCACTTTAGAAATGGTTGCTCAATCTCAACGATGGTGACTATGTTGGCCTAAAGTCATGCCATATGGCCCAAAGTCAGTCCCACCACGAATGGCCTTTGTAGAATATATTCAGAATGATGCCTATTTCATTTGGCTTCAATCAGATTCCTTTAATCTTCACTTATGTTTTCAACTCAAGGAAGAGAAAGGAAAACAAGGTACAGGATGCAATCACACATTTTGTTTTTTGGTCGCTTGAAAGTACATGATGTTAAGTTGTCATCATCCATCACAATGAGTTTGATCAAAATTGGCTTACAAGCCAAAAAAAAAAAATTAGAGATACAACAAACAAATTGTATTGCTATCATTGATATAGTGAATGAATTTAGTGTCTTTGTACAATATTTTTGGTAGATTGGCAACAAAGGAGTAGAAAATTACACATTAATGGTAAATGAATTGGTATTTATACTTGAGTTTTTCTTAATCTTTCAAGATAGAAAAACTTACAGGACGCTTATTCTGAGGAGCCTGAATGAGAATTAGTTGCATCTGAGTTAAGAGAGCTATCTTCCAAAGTATTTATGGCAAATACATTGATGGGTACAGTGATTCTCATGAACTTATTTTCATTGTTTATTCTTGCAGGGTCATATTTAATGTTTGGGTTGCTTAGAGAACTATTGGAATGTTGTTGTTTAGAAATTGGTGGTAATTGTGATGAGTAGTAGGCAATATGGGGTTTGTTTTCGAATTAATTTGCTTGGAATTCATCATATGGGAGCAAGTAATTAGAGATTTTGAAATTGTCAATGTTTTTGGGTATGAATTGGGTTAGATAAGGAGAAATTATATTTTCCTCTTGTTGACTTAGATAAACCCATAATTTCTGTTTTAGTTTGTTCTTTGCTTGTTTATGCTTTCACAAGGATTGTACTAAGTTTAAATTATATTTTCTAATTTATTGTTACTATCAAACAATAACAATACTTGATTGTCACTGCCGGGTAGTAACAATAGATGATTGTTCTACTGCCGAACAATAACAATAAGTGATTTTTGGATTTGGTTTTAATGTGTTTCTTGCATTTTTGAACTAATTTGTATGTAATTGTCACTTCCTGCCTGATAGTGACAATTGTTAAATAGTATTTTTTTGACAGTGGCAATTTTTTTGACAGTGGCTATTGTTAAAAAAAAAAAAAAAAGAAGATATACGACAGCTTCAACAAAAAAGAAAAAAAGAAACACATGACAGCTTCATAAAAAAAAATATAAAAAAAGGAAGTACATGCCTGCTTCAGCAAAAAGAAAAAAAGAAGAAGACAAAAATTTTTGTTTTTTATGTGTTTATGTTAGAAAAATACATAAGATTTGTATATGTATGTTGTTTATGAGTTTTTTTTAGCACATTGAGAATAGTCATTGTTCGATAGTGGTAATAAATAATAATTGACACTGTGACAGTAGCAATTAGGTGATTGTTACTGTGTGATAGTAGCAAATTAGCAATCACCTGATTTGTTACTGTGTGACAGTAGCAATCAAGTGATTGTTACTGTGTGACAGTAGCAATCAGGTGATTGTTACTCTCTGAATTTTGTGATTTTCTATAGTTTGAATTTTGGTGATTGTTATTGTATGACAATAACAAGATATATTAGTTATCTTCAACATGTAATTGTTACTGTAAGACAGTATCAATAGATGATTGTTACTAACAAGTAATAACAATTTTTTATTGTTACTGCCAGATAGTAGCAATAAGTGATTGTTACTATCAAACAATGATAATATTTGATTGCCACTACCCGGCCAGTAGCAATAGATGATTGTTACTATTCAATAGTAACAATTATATTTATTATTAAAACGTAAAAGATTATGGAAGCCTCATCTTGATTTTTTGTATTTTATATTGGTTATTATTTAACATGTTTATGACATGAAAATACATAAATTATTATTTATTTTTTTTGGATAGTTTATGTATCAAATGGTACTGAAATGAAAAAAAATAAATAAAGGGAAAAAATGATATTTTTTTAAAAACACTGTAGCGCGCTACAGTAACGGCGTCACTGTAGTGCTGTTACTATAGCACCGGTTTTTTAAAAAGTGGGCTGCTACAGTTTTTTACTGTAGCGTGTGGGCCGAATGAATAGTACATTTTAAAAATTGGACTTTAAAAAAAAAAACCCTAATTTTTATTGCATGTCTTTAAGATTTAATTGTATTATCTTCATGATTTAGTATTATTGTAATATAATATGATAAATTTTAATATATTTCATCTATTATATTATATATTTATGTTAATTTAGTATGTTATTAATAAAAAAATAGGAGCCTCGAATATCTTTGATGGGATCCAATTACCCGATAGGGTGATATAATATTGTGGTATGGTATTGGCAAACCCGTCCCAAAGTCATCCCTAGTTTTCACACACAATTCATAATCACTATTCATCTTCTCACTTTAGGGCCCGTTTGGTACTGTTTTTAAAATTCTCAAAAACGTTTTCAAATTAGTAAAAACACTTTTGATAGCGTTTGACAAAAATAATTAGAAGTGCTTCTGAGTTATAAAAGTATTTCTAAGAGATTTTTTGAGAAGCACCTGACAGATACTTTCACAAGAAGCACTTTCAAGTGCTTTTACATAAACAATTTAGAAGTTTTATAAAAATTTATATGTGCTTCGTAACATAAGCAATTCTAATAAAAGCACTAATAAATAAAAGTGCTTCTAAAAAGCAGTGACAAACGGACTAATGGTTTAGTCTTCCCAACTAGAGAGCCAGCCTGCGAGAGGAAGGGCCTCATTTTCTATTTTCTCAGATTCAGATTTTGCACAATTCCACAAATTCAAACAGTGAAATTGGGTCTCAAGTTCATCATGATCGTTCAAATTACGATGAAGTCCAATCTTATAACGATGGGACCTTCACGACCGTTGGATCATACTTCGAGATTTGACCCTCGCCGTTCGACAATTATCACCGCAGGTCAGAATTCGAAATTATCAATCGTTCACTTGTTTGTTTGCGTGCTTTCTGTAATTCAATCGATACGCATTTCTGATTTTGTTAAATTTGATTTCTTATTTTGCAGCTTAACATTTTATCATTTGTTGTTAATACAATCATAGACAAAAAATCAACTTCATTGTACGTAGTTTAAGTTTAAATTTCATATTTTTTAATTCATATCATTTTCAATATGAGTTTGAATCCCAGGATCATTGTGTGTAGTTTAAGTTCGATATTTTTTAATTCATGTCTTGTTTGTTAAGAGAACATCCCTAGCTCCTAATAAGAGAAAATAAACTTGGTAATAAGAGAATTGCTCTAAATTCTATCAGCTTTGGATGTGTGATATGAAGAACAAGAGCCTTCAGGAAATAGCCTCGTTTACAGAGAGGTTAAGAGAACATCCTCCTTTTTTGTTGTTTTTGGGCCTTTGGCGCCGACTATTACAAAAAAAAAAAAAAAAAAAAAGAGCATCCTCTAAATAGAGAACATGAACTTGGAAAAAAAATAAAAAAATTTAAACTTCCTTCAGCTTTGAATTTTATAAGCCTTCCCGTTAATGTTATAGAAATATGTTTTGCTTGAACCATCTTCATGGAGTTGGTATAAAGAAAAAGTCTGTGTTTGGAGTAACAATTCATTTATTAACTCAGGCTTACTGGAGCAGATAAATACAACAGAAGATACAATTGATTATTTATGGTACACAACCAGTTAATGAATCCAGTTTTGATTATTCTCATGACCTATTCATTTGCATGGACTGCCTTGTTGATAATATTTTAATATTTAATAACAAATCCTCGTATCCTGGTTATTTTTACTCTCATCTAATCTGATGACATCTTATGGAATGTGCTTCACCATACTTGCAGTATTAATGTGGTCAAGAGAAAGAATTATTTTGCATATTGAGAGCCTGGGACATGCAGCTCTGGTTTTCATAAACAAAAAGCTTGTAGGTAGGTACTCTATTGAATTGCAGTGCAGTAAAAAATTGCCATCTAACTCTTGAATCCTGATGTATTCAGAAGTTTCAAATCATTCTCTCTTCCTTTGGTGCTTTGTGTATCTAAACAAACATTTAATACCCTAATTTTAAAGGATTTGGATACGGTAACCATGAAGATGCTAGCATCATCCTTAATGAGAAGATTACTCTGAACCATGGAAACAATACTGTGGATGTGTTGAGTATGATGATTGGTGTACGGTGTTAATATTCATGGACACAAAATGAAGCTAGGGCAGGTAACCTACTTGAATATTCGGTTTAATGATATTCTCATGCTTTGAATCTTCGGTATCTATCACTAACCAATAGAATTATTACCACAGGTTTAAACATTGTGGAGCAGTCCCTTTGGAAAGCTGTACCTCATTATTTGCGTCGCATCAACAATGCTCTAAAGAAGGTTCTTTGTCAGTTTATGTTCTGATATTACTAGTTTCTCTATATGCATATACTGCTTTCTGTTAGATGCATCACTTTCTAAGAATGAATTTCTAAAATTTCATCAGATACTTCATTATGTCTAATTCAAATAGGACCCTTTGTAGAGTCACTACAGCATTTTCCAGCCAAGTACTCTTACTAACTTTCTCCACCAAGGTCAAGTGCTACAGCTTGATTTTCTTTTTAACAGTTAAGAAACACTAAAATTGAAATGAAACAAAAGCACTCTGTCTTTCTCTCTGTCAGCGACATATCTTCAAAAACTCCATCTTTGATCTGCAGACTACGTCAGACCACATTAACTCAATTGATCTTCTCCAGAGCCTTTCCCTTGCCACTTCTGCTTCCAGCCTTATCCTATATAACAAATCTGTATACAGGACCAAAATATAACCAATTAACTTCCTCATATACATAAGACAGAAAATAAATAAACCTCTCAGTAAAAAAAAATATATAAAACCTACGTTAATAGATCCAGAACTTTGGGGTCCTCACTGTTGTAGCATCTTGCGTCAGCGTCCCTAATAAATTTTCGAAAAAACAAAAGAGAGTGAGTGATATCAAACACAAATGAACTCGGAGAAATTTCAAAGCTTGAGAAACATTAAAACACGTCGAATTACCCCAGCTTGTACAAGTTGACAGACTCGACCTTATCCTTCAGTTCACGTAGGTCCTCTTCCCTTACATCATCTATCGCCTTTGCTGTGCGACCAGGAGATTCATAATTCTTACACCAAGTGAGAAAGCACACGCTATATCTCCCTGAAAGTTCCTTCTCAGTTCCGAGCATTAGTAATTTGTTTCTGACTTGTGGGAAATCAGATAAGGTCTCTCGATTGAAGGACCCAAGGAGGTTCCCAATGTATTTCTTCCCAAAGGCGTATACGGGGATGGAAGTCGCCGGATTTTGGCCAGGGGGAAGCTTTCTGTATATGTAAAGACATTAATCAAATTATTGATGTTATAAAATTTTCCATGATAAATTTTTTATTACATATTTAAATTGTTACTAGCTAGGCAGTGGGCTCACCTAAATTTTGTGTTTGCACACTCTGGTGGATGTTCTTCTGGGGGATTGTTCACCCCATGATCGCTGTCTGAACTCGAATCATGTGGGTGTTCTTGATGATAAATTTCCGCCCCCAACCAAAAAAAAAAAAAAAAAAGAGAAGAATAAGATGATGATTATTAGGTGCAGCCTTGTTTTAACTTAAAAGGATTGGTTCTGTATGATTATTTGTGACCAATATAATATGTACATCTGCTGCTCGTTTTCCTTGGCTCTGGGAATGATGAAAAAGAAAATATCGTTAGTGTAATGAATGAATGGATATACAGACTATGTATATACTATGATCAGTAGGGGTATCTGTAATTTTGGTTCAATAAATTAAGTGTATCCTTATTATTTTCAGGGTTGAAGCAGAGCCACTACTCAGTGCACACAATACACGCATAGATGAACAGATGGAGACAACATGGAGATGTAGATAGATAACAGGAGGAGCGTATGTAATTTTGAACTCAATTCATGTAAATAAGTATGAACAACAAAAAAACAAATTGACGCAGCGTAACACGCAATTAAGAAATATTAGGGAAAACCAGCGTTAATCCCTAAGAAAGAATCTGTAATCCACCAGAGAAATGAGAGAAATCTCAAGGTTTTTCTGATTGAAAATAATAAAACTGAAACTTACAAACAGCCAAAAGGTTGTTTAAATACGTTCAGAACCCTAGACGTTCGAAATTCAAAACGGAAATAAAAATGGAAATAAAGTGCAATTTAGGAAATTTATTCTAAAACTCTAAATTGCTTATTTGAAGCCCTAAACGAAGGAATTTGGCCAAAATAGGCCTAAACGAAGGAATTTGTCTCGTCGTTCCCTTCGATTCGGTATATCATGGGCTCATTTCTGACACCGGACCGGGCTGAAGCTTGTTTCTTTTCTTGGGTTTTTGGCGGTCAAGTTGTTGCATGAACCGTTCTGCCATTTGTTCTACATCACAAATTCATGTAAATAAGATTAATTGTATACCTCTTTAGTAATATATGTAGCTCTGTCTCTGATCTTCAATTACCCTTGTGGTGTAATGTTGCTTTGGATTTACAATTAACAACCTATACAGCGAGAATATATTTAGTGAAGCAAAAGATTAATTGAAATAGCCATATAATTCATTGATTATATACGAAATTTAGTTTCTAATTAAGCTCTTGCTTGTCTTGCAAAAAATGAACACTAACACAAACCAAGGCTAATTGATCAATTCAAAATAATATGTACGTGTACCTTGCGGCTGCTGCTCGTTTTCCATGGTGCTCTGTCAATGATGAAGAAGAAAAGATACAGGATGACGAGTAGGATAACTTAATTTTTATTAAGGTATAATGAATGAATATATATATATATATGAAATTTGATTAGTAGGTGTCTGTAATTTTGGTTGAATATATTATGTAGCTCTTAGGTCATGAGATTCATTATATACCTCTTATGTAGCTCTTATGTAGCTCTCTCTGATCTTCAATTACCGTTGTGGTGTGGCAGGCCAATTAATGTTGCTTTGGAATTGCACCTCTTGCAATTAACCTATACAGAGAGAATAATACGCTGATCAGTAGGTATGTGTAATTTGGTTGAATATATTAATGTAACTTTGCATATTTTTGGGACCCTCGCCCCATAATAAGATCATAAAAATACAGTAATAGTTTACTACTCACTCCAGCTCCAAGCATGAAAGTTGAACAATCAATCAAAGTGTTTAATTATTATTATTAGTAGTAGTTAGCATGTTGATTAGTAGTTAATACTCAGGGTTGAAGAAAGGCTAATACTCACTACAAAGAGTACCCACACAACAGGGACAACGAGATAGATGCAGATTTTTCACATATGTAGACAGATGGGGAGCTAGCTAGACAAGAGGAAGCAATGAAGCATACAGCATCATCTTGAAATATTAGTAGGGGGTGTAATTGTAAACTCAATTCATGTAACCTCTGATCTTTAATCACCCTTGAAATTACAATTACCTGTACAACAGAGAACAATATTTAGTGAAGCCAAAAAAGAAAAGATGATTATTAATCTTATAATCAATTGCATGCCCATATAATCTTTCAATTAATTAATTATATTTCTAATTTAATTTAATTTGTAATTGCTTGTCTTACTATTATGTATCATGAGAAACACGGACACAAGAAACATGGTTAATTGGTTCGATTTGTTCTGAAAAATAAAATTAAAAATTGGTAAAGTTACCAATCTCAAAGAAAATAAGTTAAACGTTAGTAGAGAAAAAGAAACCAATTTACCTATAGACTTCCTCTTGGATTTGTATTTTCAATTAGTAGGTTCCCAATTTCGCACAAAGAAACCAATTTCTCAATTTACCTGGGAAAATATATATTAATCAATCCATATTAATTAGGTGTTAGGCATATTACTCTAAAGAGAGTAATTAATATCATACAAATAAATGACTAAATACTATTTAAAAATTAATTAACAGAGTGCTCTGCTCTGCAGTCTGTAGCACTACAGAGACATACTGAGCCAAAACCCATTACTTACCCAACAAAATGCAATATATTCTGCCCCAGAAATTATCGAAAAATATACAAATATAGACACCAAAATGTCAAATTGTCAAATCGAATCAAGATAGAAAGAGTTCTTGGACATCAAATTAATAAAATCAAGAAATGACCTTGGTACAACAGGATCATCATATTATATCAAATAACAGAGATATATTTATATATATATATATATGAAAGAACAGAGATTAAGTGAAAAAGATGATAGATAGGTATTTTTTTTTTTTTTGGCCACGATAGATAGGTATTAATGTAACTTCAAATGTGAAATAAAGAAGAGATAATTAAAGATTTAGTCCATTTATTTTATACTTAGTTCAATTTTGGTTCACGATATTTTTAAGTTTTGTTTTAGTTCACTAATTGTTCCACTTGTTCAATAAAGGTCCAGATTTGTTTTCTCAAATTTGTCTCACCTTTTATCCTATCAAATTTCAACCAAATTCAATAAACATATACTTGTTTTAAATCTATGCATCTCTTCTTTACAACCATATAAAGATAATTCAAATTGGAGTTTTAAAACTCAAGATAATTAGCCTCAAAATAGGGTACCCGAAACTATCAACTTTTCTTAAAAAATTTTCAGATTTTTCAAACTTCACCAAACTTCAATTCTCTTTGATTTTAATACTTCAAATTAGTTCCTATGACTAAGAAATAATAAAATATAATTTATACTTCAATTATAATTGAAGAAAACACAACCAAAATGATTTAAAATCATAACTTAAAAAAAATCATGTACCAAAATTGAACTTAAAAAAAATCATGAACCAAAATTGAAATAGATATAAAATAAGTTGACCACATTTGTAATTTCCTCAATAAAGAATATGTTCTGTTAAAATGAATGAAAGAAAGAAAGAAAGTTCATACCTCTTCGATCGTTATTAATTGGAATACCCCTATGTTCAATATCCACCTGAGACATTAGGATGAATCAATCATCGAATACAGAGTCGAGAGAGTAATTGATATCTCATTAATACTAATATTTAATTAACAAAGTGCTCTACAGAAATGGAAAAAAAAATACAAATTAAATACATAATACCTTTCGATTGCACGTACGATACTCCTCGATGAAGATTCAAGAACAGAACTGGAATGATTAAGGACGACAACGACAATTCAATATATCGTTATTAATTGGAATACCCCTATGTTCAATATCCACCTGAGACATTAGGATGAATCAATCATCGAATACAGAGTAAAGAGAGTAATTGATATCCCATTAATACTAATATTTAATTAACAAAGTGCTTTACAGAAATGGAAAAAAAAAAATATACAAATCAAATACATAATACCTTTCGATCGCACGTACGATACTCTTCGATGAAGATTCAAGAACAGAACTGGAATGATTGAGGACGACAACGACAATTCAATATATTGTACTTTGTGTGCTCCAGGAACCAATATGAAGTAGCTACTGTGCTCTGCATGCAACGATGAAGTATGAACGCATCCTCCTCGGTTGGGTGTGTTTATAATTTATAAAGACGCACGTGTACTTAAATAGACACGAGAGAGCGTCAGATTAGAGAATTGTCTTGATTCTTGAGTCTCTTGACAATTATAATAAATTAGAGTATTATAGGAACTATTTGATATTTATTTTCAAACCAATTAGAGTATGCTCTTGAAAATTATTATAAATTCTGCAATAATATAATGATAATATTATATATGAGAAAATATGCAATAAAAGATATATATGATATAGTTGCACATCTTATAAAGCGTATTATAATTGTTAATCTGCGACAATTGCACAATTACACTGTCAATAATTACCCAATTATAATAAATTTCTTAAAATAAATAATTTCAATTACATAATAAATAAATTTATTGAAATTAATTGCATAACAAATTACTCAAGAGTTCTACTATAACTTGAGAAGGGAGAGATGATACTTTAGCCAATCATAAATGTGATAAAATACCTCTTGTTGCTGTTTGAAGCTGGATTGATTGGACCACAAATGTTTGAGTGAATCAACTTCAGTGGTTGCTTAGCCCTCCATGCCTTCTCTTTTGGAAAGAGATCACGATGTTGTTTACCAACAACACAGTCTTCACAGATTTCCGATGGAGTGCTGATTTGAGGAAGACCTTTGACCATGTTAATTCTTCTGTTGCAAGGTTCGTAAACCATTGAAATTAAGATGGCCATAGCGAAAATGCCATAACCATATGGATTCTTGCACTTTAGTAATCAAGCAGGTCTAATCGTTATGCTGCATATGCAAAGGAAACAACCAATTGGCTATCATATTTACTTGAGCAATTAATCCCTTCTCAGGATGTTGAATTGAGCAACAACCCCTACGAATAATGATCGTATAATCTTTTTATTGCAGCTGTCTCATGCTAATAAGGTTGCTTTAATTCTGGAACATAGAAAACACCAGGAATTTTGAAAGTGTGATCTTTGAGTTGTAATCTGATAGTGCCTTTTCCCATAACAGAAATTTTCGAATTATTCCCAAGCTTGACAATATCTTTAAAAGACACATCCAAATCAGAAAATAAAGACTTGTTACCACACATGTGGTTGCTACAACCAGAATCCAAGTACCACTTGTTTGAATGAGATTGCTCATGGTCATGGCAAGCCATCAACAATGTTTTTTCTCCTTCTTTCTCTGCAAAGTTAGATTTCTCTTCCTTGTTGGAATGCAAAGTGGTAGTGCATTCAGATTTATAATGGCCAAGTTTATGACAACGATAACACTCTATCTTTGATTTGTCATACCTTGGTTCATGATTGGATAAGTACATGTGATTATTTCTTCTGCCTTTGCCTCTGCCTCCAGAATCTGGAGTGTTCGATCCTCTACCTCTTCCTCTACCTCGGCTTCGGCCTTGGCTTGAACTTCTCCCAGTGAAGGAGTCAGTTGACACCTGCAAAGCTTGTTCATTTGAGGAAGAAGGTGCCATTCTCTGCTCATGCACCTGCAAAGAGCTTTGCAATTCATCAATTGACATTTCATCAATGTCTTTTGATTCTTCAATGGAGCAGACCACATAGGCAAATTTGGGAGACATAGACCGTAGAATCTTTTCAATCACAGCAACATCATCCATTTGACCACCATGAATACGCATCTTGTTGACAATTGCTAAAGCCCTGGAGAAATACTCTTCAACTGATTCTCCTTGCTTTATGTGAAGAACCTCAAATTCTTTGCGAAGAGTTTGAAGTTGTTGCCTTTTTACCCTTGATGAGCCTGCATACTTCCTCTACATAGAATCCCATATCTGTTTTGAAGTGTCTTTTTGAAGAATAGTCTCCGGTATAGCACGATATATTGCCTGGAACAAATAATTTTTTGCCTTCAGATCCTTCAGTTTCAGTTCATCCAATCTCTTTTGCTGGACTTCTGTCAACACCGTCACACTAGCTGGTCCACTAATACCAGTCTCCACAATGGTCCAATATTCCTTGGATCGCAGGAAATTCTCCATCAACATACTCCAATGGTCATAGTAACCATCAAAACGTGGAATTGCAGGTTGCACATAGTTGTTGTCAGATGCCATGAACACTTGCTTGCTGCTACAAGTTGAAGCTGCTGCTTCGTTCTCCTTCAAGTCCCAAAAGGGCTATGATACCAAATATTATATTAAACTGAAATTGAAGAGATAAACAAAAAATGTGGAACTCCAGTAGTAATTGTATTGACTGGAAGACTATATTAATAACAATACAGGAAACAAATTCTTGCTGAAATAAAGTAACGACTAACCCATGACTAACAGTTCCTAAGTACATGGGATTTTCCTGAAGACTTGGTAAACAATACCAACTCCCTGAAGAATAGGACTACCACTATTATTCTGTTGAAATTAATAAACTTAACAATGACGAGGGAGAAAGAGAAAGGGAGAGAATAGAAAGACGATGGGTGAGAAGAGAGGTGAGAGAAAGGCAGAGAAGAGATAGAGGGGAATGAGAGAGGAGAGAGAGGAAATAGACATAGAGGGAAGGAGAGAGAATGGGAGGCCGTCACCGGCCATAAGGCAGCGCCGGCGATGGTGGGGTCGGGGTGGGTCTAGACTTGGAGGCAGTGATGGGTGGTTTGGGGTGTGTAATGTGAGTATTATGGTCATTTGGGTTAAGGGTTAGAATTATAATTTAATAAATGTAGGAGAGAGATGTGTACTGAGAGAAAAATGGGTGTGCAAATAGCAGCACTTTTATATAAACAAAATTTAAATTTTATTCTTTCAAATCAAAAGTAAAATTGGGGAAACCAAACGGTTAAAAATATATTAATCAACCTTAATTGTCTTCTTTTTGTTACTAACCATCAATTTAATTAACTCATATATATATATATACACAAAAATTCTCTATGGAGTATTAAAGAATGGACGTAGATCTTTTATAATTTTTTTTTTCAATTTTTGGTTGGGTTCAACATTTTAAGGTCTTTATATGACTGTCTGCCAACTTTTTTTTTTTTTTTTTCTAATATTAGCCGGGTTCAACACTAGGGTATAGGATTCCATATTTTAAGTTATAGAAGTTATAATTTAGATTTTAAGGTGAAAAAAAGGCCAAATATTTTGTGTCATGTTCTTTAATTAAATAACGAACAAATGTCTTGTAGAGAGAAATACTATATATATAGGGAGCTTCCATTAAAGGATCCCTAAAAAAAATTATTTAAGGGATGAAGTGTGGGGCCCACTATACATTGTCTTTTAATAAGGAACCATCTACCTTTTAGTTCTTCATTGCAGAATCATCCTTATAAAAAATTAGTTAAATTGGAAATTATTTCAAGTGTTTATCAAAAATATTTTTTTCGTCTATTTATTTCATCAAAATTAGATAGATTAATAATTCCCGATTTGCCTAATTTTTTACTGATATGATCTTTGAATAGAGACTTAAAAAATAAATGACTTGTATCGTTGAAATATTATATGAAGTGAGTCTCATAAGAGATTTCTTTAATTAATAAAATTATTGGAAGAATTCCTTAATGGAAGATACCTGTATATATTCATACTCAACTGATATTTTTATTTATACTCAACACACACTTCTATTTATAGGCTATCCATGACCGCGACAGGCATATATATGGCGGCAGTCTTTTCCTTCTCATTTAAGATTATTAGTGGGATAAAATAATTGATTTGAAGGCTAATCTGATCAGATCAAAAAGGGAACTTGTTGTTAATTTGGCTCGCATTTGAAGATTTCCTGGTTCATGGAGGATTTCCATGGTATTCTAGGATGAAGTTAGGAGTCCAAATAGGTGTTGGAAGATTATTAATTCCTGGTGCGTTTTGGACTTCGTTTTGGGCAAGTTTTGAGGTTTTCCTTGTGTATAAAGGAAACTTATTTCCTACTCAAAGTTAACTTTCTTCCTACTTTATCTAGGATTGTAATCTAAGGCCTATGGTTATAAATAGGACCTTAGGGGCTTAGAAAAACGTGAGAGAATCAGATTAGAGTGAGCAAGTCCTTAGGATTCTTGGGAGGCACACAATCTAGAATAGGTGAGATCAAGATTAGGTAATTAATCTTGGGTGAGAGATCTAGGGTTCTTGGAAAACACTTTGTGAAAGGGTGTACAAGGGATTTGGAGGATTGGGTTATGTGATTTAGTTCAATTGTAATCTTATACTTGTTATCTCATAGTGAAGAACGGAGATCTCTCCCGGGGACATAGGCATGAATTTTGCCGAACCTCGTAATAAATCTCGGTGTGATTGTGTGTACTTGTTGGTTTATTATTTTCTGTTTACTTGGTCGTCTTTGTTCTTTATCTTTCATCGAATTATTGTTTGTACACCGTGACAGTGGGAATTAGGATTTAATTCTCAAACTACATCAACAAGTGGTATCAGAGCCAGGTTTCGTGTTTATCGATTGAGGGTAGTTTGTCATGGCAGCGGGAAGTAGTGGTGTTTAATCTTTTAAGGTGGAGCAATTTGATGGAAGAGGTAACTTTACTCTATGGCAAAAGAGAGTGAAGGATGTCCTAGTTTAGCAAGGCGTGGCACGCGCCTTGAAGGGAAAGGAAGAAGGAAAGCCGACAAAGATGACAGATGATGACTGGGAAGACTTAGAGTGCAGGTGTGTGAGCACGATTCGGCTTTATATTGCTGATAATATTATCAACAATATAGATGAAGATTCTGCTCCGAAATTGTGGAAGAAACTAGAAAAGCTTTATTTAGCTCAGAAGTTTATGGCCACAAAGTTGAATCTAAAGCGGGACATATATAAGCTGAAGATGGAAGCGGGTGCAAATCTCATGGATCATATGAACGTGTTCAAAGGACTGCTGAATCAACTCGAAAGAGTTGGGGTAAAGATTGAGGAAGAAGATCGAGCCCTCTTACTTCTAACCTCACTTCCTGATACATATGACAACATAGTGGATATCTTCTTGTATGGTAAGGATACACTGAAGATGGAGGAGGTCGAGTCAACTCTCTTGTCTAGTGAAAGGAGAAAGGAAGTTGAGGATAAAGATTCCTTGTTTGTTGCTCATGGTCGAAGAGGAAGGCAAACTACCAAGGGTTCTAGTGATAATAGCAAGGCTAGATCAAAGGGTAGTGGTAAGGGCTGGTAGTGCTACAAGTGCAAAGAGTGGGGACACATAAATAAGGATTGTCCGACTTGGAATAAGAAGGATGGTCATGGCTCTACGGCGGTAGCGGACTGTAATGAATTTGGAGAACTTCTCACAGTCTCTATAGGTAACACTTCTTCTCATGGTGATTGGATATTGGATTCGGGTTCTACTCACCATATATGCTCTAGGAAAGAATATTTTGAAAAGTTTCATGAATCAAAGGGATGATCTTTCTCTTTGCCTGACGGGTCCAAAGTTGACATCATGGGGGTTGGAATGGTGAAGATCAAGATGTTCAATGGGGTGGAGCATACTTTGGGTGGAGTCGCTTATGTCCCAAAGCTATAAAGGAATTTGATATCCTTGAGTAGGTTGGATTCCAAGGGCTACCTGGTTTTGATAGCAGGTGGAGTCATGAAAATTACTCATGGAAGCATGGTCCTAATGAAGGGAGAGAAGTGTGGTGGTCTATATCGTTTGATAGGAACTCAAACCTCGAAGGTTGGTTGGAAACGGGATGCACAAGAAATCAAGCGCTTGAGGAAGGTCTCGTTTGCAGGTACAGCAGAGACGGTTGTGACATGTTTCCAAGGTTCAAACGATGGTGAGAAAGGAGATCCTACTGGAGGAGGAGGTGAATCGAGGCCCCTCTTCGATGCTAACCGGTAATTGGTTACACGATGCAGCTGCATAGGTATTGGCCGTGCGAATCAAGGGTGGACCATAGTTTCTTGATTCGGGTTATGTGTAGTTGGTACAAGGTCAAGGCCAATGGTATTTGGTGCAAGGTAATTTGCATGATATGCTCGCCAAGGTGGAGATTGTTGTTAATTTGGCTTGCATTTGAAGATTTTCTGGTTCATGGAGGATTTCCATGGTATTCTAGGATGAAGTTAGGAGTCCAAATAGGTGTTGGAAGATTATTAATTCCTGGTGCGTTTTGGACTTCGTTTTGGGCAAGTTTTGAGGTTTTCCTTGTGTATAAAGAAAACTTATTTCCTACTCAAAGTTAACTTTCTTCCTACTTTATCTAGGATTGTAATCTAAGGCCTATAGTTATATATAGGACTTTAGGGGCTTAGAAAAACGTGAGAGAATCAGATTAGAGTGAGTAAGTCCTTAGGATTCTTGGGAGGCACACAATCTAGAATAGGTGAGATCAAGATTAGGTAATTAATCTTGGGTGAGAGATCTAGGGTTCTTGGGAAACACTTTGCGAAAGGGTGTACAAGGGATTTGGAGGATTGGGTTATGTGATTTAGTCCAATTGTAATCTTATACTTGTTATTCTCATAGTGAAGAACGAAGATCTCTCCCGGTAACGTAGGCAGGAATTTTGCCGAACCTCGTAACAAATCTCGGTGTGATTGTGTGTACTTGTTGGTTTATTATTTTCTATTTTCTTGGCCGTCTTTGTTCTTTATCTTTCATCGAATTATTAGTTGTACACCGTGACGGTGGGAATTAGGATTTAATTCTCAAACTACATCAACAGAACTAACCATAATTAATAGCCTTATGTCTGCTATCATCACTTGCTCGAAGAAAATCTGTAACTTTCACTGAATTCCAATTCCAACTAGCCAATTCAAAATGAGCTGCTAATCCTGCTATTATGTAAACCAAACCAACCCCCCCGCCCCCAAAATAAAATAAAATAAAAAACTGCTATTTATTACTTTGTGCGTTCCATTCTCACCAATATCAACTTGTAACAGTTATTAAAATTTCATGTCAGCTCAATATAAATCCATGTAAGTCATTGTTTAAAATTTCACACGTAAATTCTTTAAATTGATTGTAAACAAGAAACATGCTTCAGAGATCTATAGAAAATTGTGTTTAAATGTACTATCCAAATATTGAACGAATTTGAATTAAGAAGTTGCTATATCCAATAATCCACCTGAAATAACATATCACCCCAATAAAATAGTATATTAAACATATTACTAAAATATAATCTTGAATATCTTCAATCTATTTGAACATCAAAACCCTTGTTAAACAGGGGACTCAAAATAAGAATTAAGTTCATAAACTAGTTTCTAAGAGAAATGAATAATAGCAGTAAGAGAAATGAAGATTAATATTTGCAGAGCGATAGACAGAAACCAATGCATGAGTGAAACTATAATTCTCATTCAATGAACAGACTATTGCCGCTGCAGCCTTTAAATAATACAAAGCAATTGTTAACAATGCCATCTCAGCAATATCAGCTAAACTACCCAAACTGTAATTCTTACCTGTCAAACAACTCTGAGAGTTAAATAAACCATTAATAGCTTTACAACTTCTATATAAGCGTTGGTTTGGTATGACTACATCTCCTTCATACATGGTGCCAAAGGTTTGGATTCGGTTGCTTACAACTATAGGAAGCAGCCATTGCAGCCAAGGGTTTGGATTCAGTTACAAATTTGAGATTGAGAAGACACAGAAATTGCCTTATGTAGGATTAAAAAATTGAGAATTCTGCTGTTTTTGCACATTGAATTGTTGAGACTGACTTCTAATTCTTCCAGAATTATTGACTGAATTGATTCCTTGACAAGATACAGAGAAATTGCATCCTGCAGGATTAGAAAGTTGACAATCTACTTCTGTTGATTAACACTCTCTAATTCGTTGCATGTGATCAATGTTATTTAACCTTGAGTAATTGTTTGCAAATTTGTCTTAAGCTTAATAATATTTGAGCATGTTAGAGAAGCAAACCTTCATCCAAGAGTGTGTCCAAACCTCCCTTGATGTTGCACAACCACCAACATACCAAAGAGCAGTAAATGAAAGTGTAGCACTGATCAATACTTGATCTTGTGTACACGCTTCATAGCTTGGATTGATTTATGAGGTCTATTCTCCTTTACTGTTCACAAAAATTCCTTAGGGCAGGAAAATGAACCATCTACATATCCAAGTAGATTGTGAGCTCTGCGAGAAAAAAAAGGAGGAAGATTGTGAGGTCTGAGAATCGATGTAATCTGAATTTTCCAAAGATAAAATTAATTGAACCCAACCTCAAAGGAATGAAATTAGGAAAGAAGATAGATTAACATCTGAAATGTAGAAAAGCCATGAAGAAATTGAATGTACAAGAAACTGATGGAAACTACAAGAAAATTTAAGAAATTTCATCTGGTGTGAGGCATTGAGGCTCTGATACCGTGAAAGAAATGAATAGCAGTAACAGAAATGAAGAAGATGAAAATCGGCAGAGTGTTAGAAAGTTTAAGGTTTAGGTATCAGTTAGGGAGAAACCAATGCATGAGTGAAAATGTAATTCAAATTCAATAAATAGAATGTTGCTTCAGAAGCCTTTAAATAATGCCAAGCAATTTTTAACTGAATGCCATCTCAGCTATAACAGCTAAACTACCATAACTGTCATTATATCCTCTCAAAACTCAACAGATCTTAACTAAACCAGTAACAGCTTTACAACTCATCTATAAGCTTCGATTTGGTGCAACTGCAGCTGCCTCACACATGTTATCTATCAGTTTTGGGCAAAACAGTCTCTTAACAAAAACTCACCAAAATCTAAATATCTGTCCATGTTTGTGATATTTTTCATAACTAATATAGGTATATACAAGTTTAGTCTCCACAATCACATTTCATTTTGCCGAGATTTACTATAGTTTTGATAAATCAGCAGTTGGCTGTAGCTGCTATCAAGGAAATTCCAGAATGTACTTAATTTTAAAAATTCAACATTTTTAAAGATAGATCCAATGTGTATAAAATTTTCAGAATTGAAATAGACATGTGAAACTTTATCCTTCCAAAACCTCAAGTCATTTCAAGAAGATCTAATATGGTTTTGATAAAACTAAATTTGGTTTGGAACAGATGTCAAGAAATTTCCAAGAGCTTGCACATAACTTCAAAGTTTCACTAAAAATTGAATAGTCAACGAAACTCAACAAGAAAGCATTCAATGGAAAACTTATCATGTCAAATTTAAATTAAAGACCCAATTGAAAACTCCGTCTAAGCCACATAAAAATTGGAAACAACCCGCTATCATTCACATTACATGCATGCACTTCAAAGTTCAAACTTTGTATAAAAATTTGAATGTTGCAGCTACCGATTGTAAAATTATGAAAACAGATCTAAAACACAAGAACCTGCCTCTCAGTTTTAAAAACACAAAATCCAACATGAAATTTTATTGACCTACCTCAAACTCTTGCCTCTTAAGTATTTTTCCACAACCTCCAATCTTTTTCCAACTCAAATCCTATCCTAGACCTCCCCACATGCACTTTCAAAGTTGAATTTACCAGAGAAACAAGGTAATGAAAGACAACTAATTTAACATATATTTGGATAAATAATTCTTTCCGTACAGTTATGGTTTTGGAGGCTACCAATCTGATTTTTTTCTCCTCTATTCAAACTTCCAGACAAAAAATGAGGAGGGGAGTATGATATATGCAGATACTTTTTTTTCTTTTTTGGATCCCAATGTAAGAGGCTAAGTTGCCTTGTGAAAATTATGCAGAAGGATGGGATTTCTAATGAAGTTCTATTCTTAAGGCTGATCAATTGGGCTTGTATGGGTTGCGTTATGTCAAGCTCCATAAAAGGGCTTTTAAAATGAGGTAGGGCTTTTAAAATGAGGTTGGGCTATATACTCTATACAAATTCAGTCCATGGTGTCTCAGTTATGGGTTNAAAAAAAAAAAAAAAAACCTGTCTTGAGAAAAATTCTATTCATATATATATATATATATATACACACATATTCGATCAGGTGTGCACCAATGAACATGGTTTATAAACTTAGCAGTGGAGGCTTATACAATTATAGGTTTGAACAGAATATGTTAAGATTGAAACAAAAAATTCATATGAATGCATAATTAAGAGCTGGGCTGTAGTTCATGTAGGATGCATTGGTGTATTGGTATTGCTGGCTAAAGTTTGTCACACGGCGGACTGGGTTTAGGTCATCTAGAAACCCTAAGACCCCACTAGGTGGGGAAAAGCCATTTGGCTTGTAAAGTAGCGTAGCATTTAGGGATGGCCTTTTGAAATGGAATGTTTAAGGAGTGAGTATTAGTTGCAGGTTTTCAGTGTTATGGTTGTAGGCTTATGATAAAGTTCAGGTTTATGCATGGTAGTGTATCATTGTGCCACCCAAATTACTTAAAACTTTATGATTGAGGTTGTTCTCAATATATGAGTTATGATTTTAGGTGAGATATATATATATATATATAGAAATTTATTCAGGTGCGGACTTAACACCATAAGAACATCTCACACCTAGCTGTATATATATATACCCATATTGTAAAAGTTTGAGTTCATTTGTAAGTAAAAAAAATTTCAATTCTTTGTTTGTGACAACAAAAGTAAATAATTGAGTACATAATGTGACAGGAAACATTATGCACCTGATCAGCCATTGAAACTTGATGCCAAAGGTTTCTGACCAGCTATGGCCAGGCTCTGTTGAGATTTCTTATTTCATTGAAACCTACTGCTCCCAGAAAGAAAAGCCCCGCTCTCTAACAACTTTCCTAGTTTCAGGTTGCCGACGGAAATCTTTTTCCTGATTAGATTTCTTTGAGATTACTGCTCTAGTATTCTTGGCTGGCTGACTACAATCCAATTGATCATCTTCATCACTTGTCGTTTGGAATCTGGAAATCTGCTTAACAGACAGCCATGCCTGAATCATCTCTTCTGTCCTTGGTTCTGGCAAATACTGTTTCTCTTTCATCTCTATATAATATTTGTGGGCTTCCTCCAACTTTCCATTCAGAAAGAGCCCATGTATCAGCACAATATATGAGCTACGATCAGGACTAACTCCATTCTCACTCATCTCACTCAACAACTTGAACACATAATCAAGCTGGCGCCATCGACAAAATTTTCGAATCAACATTAAGTAGGTATCAGTATTTGGAAGGCAACCCGTGTTTTTCATCTTGTCCAAGAGCTCAAACACTTGATCGCCAGATGTTAAAATACGGATGAAGGCATGGTAAGTCTGAATTGTGGGATGAAGGCCTTGCTGCAACATGTCATCGAGGATGTGTCTAGCTTCATCAATTTTCCTGGCCTTGCAGAGAGGCTTGATGAGCGAGTTATAAGTGACAACATTGGGAGCAAGACCCTTGTCTTGCATTGTTTTCATGAGATTGATAGCTTCTTTCCAGCACCTCCCTTTTGCAAGCGCGTAAATGAGTGCATTGTAAACTTTCCTATCAGGCTCAATCTTCATCTTCTTCATCCGGTCGAAGAGCTTGAGCACCTTGTTAAGGTTGCAGGATTTTGAATAGCAGGATATGAGACATGAATATGAGACAGCATCGTGCAGGACACCTCGGTTGGTCATCTCATTCCAAATCCTCTCGGCCTCACGCGGACACACGATGACATTACACCAACCGTTGAGGATAATGTTAAAGCTCTTGGTGTTAAAGGGGAAGACATTTCGGTTGCAGAAGAGCAAGTGCTCGGCTTCTTGAACGTTCTTGTAGCGGCAAAGGGCAGAGAGAAGGCCATGGAAGTCTTCCATCCCAGCGTGGAAGTTAAAGCGTTTGTAAGCGTAGAAAGTATTGATAGCCCTGCCAACATCATGAACACAAGAGTATCTCCTGATCATGATCAAGAGAGTGTGAGGAGTGACAAGAGACGCACCTCGCATTTCATCGATCAAGGCCCAGGCAGTGTCAAACTTTCTCATTTTGCCCAGAATGGCGATCATGGAATGGTATTCACGCACCGAATGAGAGTATTCCCCCGGCTGCTGCTTTCCATTTCCAGCCCACAGGAAGAAGGTGAATGCCGATTCCCAATCATTGCGAACCCGAGAAAGAACCTCCACTACCAGCTCCGACGTGGCTGCTATGCCGCATTGGTCCAGCTTCTTTTTCATCTCAGAGCCGCACGATTCGCGTAGACCTAGTATATCCACAATGCTTTTTACATCTCCCGAATCCGAGAGTCTCAAGCCATGTGATTCTGCTGCTGCTCCGATGGAATCCTCATCGTCCGTGTCGTCGTCATCTGAGCTCTGCAACTTCTTCAACTTCTTCATCGTCAGTGTAGAAGAGGAATAAGAAAAAAGGCGGAGGAGGAACGGAGTAAAGGAATGCGTTGGCGTTGGAGAAGTTGGAGCTGATATGGATGGGACTTGCTTCAAGGCAAAGGCAGCAACAATGGGTATAACAGAGCTCATATGGGTGGGTTTCTTAAGCAAAATCGTGTACAATGATTTTATTCTTCTTGCCATGCTCGTATTTCTACAAAGCACAGAAAGCCTATCAACTGTTTGCGAAAAGAACTAAACCAATAATCCTTCAATTCGATACCTTTTCGATGATGCACCTTTTCTCAACACTCAACTGCTCTGCCCTTAGATTGCGCAAAGGCAAGCAGTCTTAAATTCTAATCCATTATGTCTCAAATTCTGAATGATTTCGCCCTCCTTTCTTTTATTCATTCAAACTTCATAGTCTGCAATCAAACACGGTAGAGACTCCTGTCTCACTCTCGCCGTTGTTAAGACAAGCTAATGAGGTTGTGACTTCTGCAAATGCAAAGGGGGGGGGGGGGGGGGGGGGGGGGGAAAACC